>JAIFGZ020000499.1:0-554377 GCA_019925245.2 Oryza australiensis
TCCATAATCCATTACCTCGAGGGCCGAGAGATATCTCTCAAAGGAGGGGCAAATTCCATCTTGATCACTTTCACATCCCACTCCATGTTTCATAGCAAACCCAAAGACTACTTTTATAATTATCGATTACGTAATAGCGTTTGGTAGGAGTTCCAAAGTAGGCTACTACACATGTCGAGAATCCATGATGATCTCCAGGTCTAAGGACTTTGCACCAACACTACTTGAGACCAACTAATAGCACATTAATTCTGTAGTGTCTCATGGTGGGTCTATCCAACAATGTGTTCTCTAACACATGTCCATGTATATTGATTACGTATCTTCATACCATGATCTATGAAACATGATCATCAATCAATAAACGTGTCGATCTTAGAATCATATTGATCAACAATATGACATGTGATCGAGGATCGTTTAGAAATAGATTCATACATAAAGAGTCTTATAAATAAGTCACGTACTTATTGATCAATACAAGATATCTATTTCATAGAACTGAATAACACTTTATTTATTTATACATAAACATTGACCATGATATCCAACATCTCCATGTTGCCTCTAGGGCATATCACTAACGGAGTCTTCCACTTGCACTAGAGTCAATCATGATAGTATCTAATACCCATTGCTCTTGTGTGCACCTCATGTTTTGGTTGAGGAGAGGTTTTGTCAACGGATCGACTATGTGGAGATCCGTGTGCACTTTGCATATCTTGACATCACCTCTGTCTATAATCTCACGGATGAGATGATATCACCGAAGTATGTGTTTGGACTTCGATGTGACCTCGGCTCCTTGGCTTGCGCAATGGCTCCACTATTATAACAATAGAGAGACATTGGACCGGTTCTGCACCGGTCATCACACCCGACTTAGAAACAAATTTCTTGATCCAAATGACCTCCTTTGCAGCTTACGGAAGTAGCAATGTACTCGGCCTCCGTTGTAAGAATCAGCAATAGTATCACGCTTGAAACTCTTCCAGTGATTTGCGCCTCCATTCGGGCGAACATGAACCCAGTTGCGATATATAATCATCGGTGTAACCACTTACAACAAGCTCTTATTCACCTCCATAGAATATGAACATATCCTTAGTTCTTATCAAGTACTTAAGGATACTCTTTCTGGCGATCCGGTGACCTTCACCTGGATCTAAGCGAGTATCTGCTTTTAGCACTCAAAGCGTCTTGAGACATTTGGACGTGTACAAAGCATGGCATAAATGATGGATCCAATTGCCGAAGCATATGGAACCATACCCATCCTATTCGCTCATCATGTGTCCAGAGGACATTGATTCTTGCTAAGATTAATGCCATGTGACATGGGCAAGAAACCTTTCTTGGAATCATGCATGTTAAACCTTTTCAACACCTTGTCAATATATGTACTTTGGCTAAATCCAATTAGCCTCTTGGATCTATCTCGTAGATCCGAATGCCCAATATGTATGCTACCTCCCCTAAGTCTTTCATGGAAAAACTATTTTTCAATGAAGACTTGACGGATTCTAGCATAGGGATATCATTTCCAATCAGTAATATATCATCCACATATAAGATTAGAAATAAAATTGTGCTCCCACTGACCTTTTTGTAAACACAGGCCTCCTCTTCATTTTTGATGAAACCAAACCCTTTGATTACTTCATCAAAACGAATATTCCAACTCTGAGATGCTTGCTTCAATCCATAAATGGATTTCTGTAGCTTGCATATCTTTCCAGGCGATTGTGGATCGACAAAACCCTCAGGTTGTATCATGTATATATCCTCGCTTAGGTTGCCATTTAGGAAAGCCATTTTGACATCCATCTGCCATATCTCATAATCGAAATATGCAGCAATTGCTAGAATAATCTGAACAGACTTAAGCCTTGCGACGGGCGAGAAGGTTTCATCATAATCAACACCTTGAATCTGTTTAAAACATTTCGCCACCAATCGCGCCTTATAGATGTGAACATTTCCATCCATGTCGGCCTTTTTATTAAAAACCCATTTTGCACTCAATGGTTTTGACACCATCGGGTGGATCAACCAAGTTTCAAACTTGATTATCATACATTGATTCTATTTCGGATTTCATGGCTCCAAGCCACTTGTTGGAATCGAGTCCCATCATCGCTTCCTCATAGGTCTTAGGCTCATCGTTGTCTAACAACAATATATCACGTTGTTCCGCACATGTGTACCTGTCAGGTGCACGACGTGATCTTTCAGACCTCCGTGGGGCTGGTGTATCTAACACGAGTCTTGCAACATCTTGCTCCTCTGCTTGTGGTTCCGTGGTAGCTGAAACATTTTCCGGTGTTTCTTGAACTTCTTCAAGATGCGCCCTGCTCCCACTAACCCTTCTTGAAAGAAACTCTTTCTCCAAGAAGACAACGTGTCGGGCGACAAACACTTTGCCTTGTTCCGATTATAAAAGTAATATCCCTTAGTTTTCTTAGGATATCCCACAAAAAGCACTTGTCGATTTGGGTGTGAGCTTGTCGGACGGTAAACGTTTTACATAAGCCTCACATCCCCAAATTTTGAGAAAAGACAAACTAGGGGGTCGCCCTGTCCATATCTCATATGGTGTCTTTTCAACTCACTTAGATGGAACTCTATTTAGTGTGAACCCAACTGTTTCAAGAGCATATCCCCAGAAGGATAACTGAAGATCACTTTGGCTCATCATGGACCGCACCATGTCCAACAAGGTGCGATTTCTCCGTTCGGACACCCCATTCCATTGTGGAGTTCTGACGGAGTCAAGCGTGGAACAATTCCACAATCTTTCGGATGATTACCAAACTCTTGGCTCAAGTATTCTCCTCCATGATCTGATCGTAGAAGCTTGATTGTTTTCACTAAATGATTCTGTACTTCATTCTTGAATTCTTTGAACCATTCAAAGGATTCGGACTTATGCCTCATTAAGTAGATATAACCATATCTACTAAAGTTATCGGTAAAGGTAATGAAGTACGATAACCACCTCTGGCCGTTGAGCTCATTGGTCCACATACATCAGTATGTATGAGTGCCAACAAATCACTTGCTCTCTCAGTGTGTCCCATGATAGGTGCCTTTGTCCTCTTACCAAGTAAACAAGACTCACATGTCTCAAAAGAGTGAAGCAATCCATCCTTATGGAGTTTCTTCATAAGTTTCTGATTTATATGGCCTAAGCGACAATGCCAGATAAACGTGGGGTTTGTATCATTTGGGAGTTGCCTCTCTGTATTAATGTTATAGACGGGAGACGCTTCAAGATTCAAAATGTATAATCCATTCACCAATAGTGTATGAAAATAGAACATATCTCTGAGATAAACTGAACAACCATTGTCCATTGATCTAAAATGATATCCTTCCGCTTGCAAACATGAAGCGGAAATAACGTTTTGACATAGAGTTGGAACACAATAATAATTATTTAATTCCAAAACTAATCCTGAAGGTAGATGAAGTGGAACAGTGCCGACAGAAACTGTAGCAGCGCTAGCTCCATTGCCAACGCGCAGGTTCACCTCGCCCCTTCTCAAGCCTCTACTTCTTGTCATTCCCTGCAACGATTTGCAAATATGAGCTGCGATCCGGTATCAAATACCCAAGAGTCGGTAGGTGAAGTAGCAAGATTAATGTCTATAACATTAATACGAAGCGAGTCGCATTTTGCTTCTTTTTGAGATCCTCCATGTACTTCTTGCAGTTCCTTTTCCAGTGACCTGTCTCCTTGCAATAGAAGCAAGCGACATCTGATGTCGCCGACCCCTTCTTGCCCTTCTTTGCGTTGGAGGCACTCGCGATCTCATCGGGAGTTAGTTTCCTCTTGGTGCAAAGTTTCTTGACAGGTGGTTTGCGCTTAGCTTTCTGCATCATCATCACATGAGTATCATTTTTTGGATACTCTCCTCAGCCATCTTTAGCATCCCATGCAATTCGGCCAAGGTCTTATCCATACTGTTCAAGTGATAGTTTAATATAAATGGCTCAAAGCTCGGAGGGAGCGACTGGAGAATCACATCAGTAGCCAACTCTTGGCTAAGGGGAAAACCTAGTTTTTCCAGACTCTCAATGTAGCCAATCATTTTTTGAAGGGTTACGCGGAGGCTACGCTAGCCGAAAACAAAATTTTCTACCGCGCAAACCGGGAACACTTGCAAGTAAGGGCCGATAGATCGTTACCGATTGGAGTGTAGTGCGGCGGAATAGCCAATCGGGGCAATCCGATCCGGAACGGTGTAGTCGATTTCCGGAGATAGCCGATTCGCCAATCAGCCGATTCGAGTCATCGGCCGCGTTCTCACGCCTCGCTCCGATGCGCCCGACCGCGGCCGATTCCACCACGGCCGATCGCTCCAATTGCGGCCGATCCGAAGCCGATCAACGGCGCGCAATGTAGCGAGCGCCTCTACCGGTATCCACACGTCCGGGGACGAACGCCGTACACCCGTGTGCTAGCACGCGATGCAAGGCTAGGGTTTGGCTCGAAAGTGGGGAGGGTTTCCGTGGAGATTGATCTCGGCGACTTGTTGCACGCGATGCAATTGACATGCCGCAGCTCTCCACCCCTCCCTCCTTTATATAGAGTTGGCCGACTAGGACTAGTGGCCGATCGGGACTCTATTTTTGAACCGGATCTCATCCGTATCTCATAGAGTTGGCCGCCCATACGTCGTAAGCCTATAGGACTCTATCCGATCGGATCCCTATCCGATCGAGCCGTATCCGAGTCCAACTCAAATGCCTGTTCTTATCCCCTTAAGCGTGCGACCACAGCAGGTTCGAGGTATACTCGGTTTCGGCTATAGTCTAACTTAGCCGATCGTCGGCTCGAGTCTAACTCGGCCGACTGTCAACGACGGCGCCTAGCAGCACATATTGACACCATAGTATACAAGAATAATATCGGCTCCCCGACACCTGTAATGTGTACACAAATCCCTTTGCCTCACGATACCGGTTAAGCTATAGGCAAGATGTGTGTCATCCCTTCAATAGCTTAACCATTCACTCGAACCGTATTGGATTATGCATGCGTTGATTGACTCCTCAATCAACTTAGCATGGCCATGCCTTTCCATAATCCATTACCTCGAGGGCCAGAGATATCTCTCCAAAGGAGGGGCAAATTCCATCTTGATCACTCACATCCCACTCCATGTTTCATAGCAAACCCGAAAACTACCTTTATAACTACCCGATTACGGAATAGCGTTTGGTAGTCCCAAAGTAGGCTACTACACATGTTGGAATCCATGGTGATCTCAGGTCTAAGGACTTTGTACCAACACTACACGAGACCAACTAATGGCACATTGATTCTGTAGTGTCTCATGGTGGGTCTATCCAACAATGTGTTCTCCAACACATGTGTCCATGTTTATTGATTTGGTATCTCCATACCCATGATCTATGAGACATGATCATCAATTAATAAACATGCCGATCTTAGAATCATATTTGTTCCAACAATATGACATATGATCGGGGATCGTTTAGAAATAGATTCATACATATAGAGTCTCATAAATAAGTCATGTACTTATTGATCAATAGAAGATGTCTATTTCATGGAATTTGAATAACACTTTATTCATTTATACATAAACATTGACGTGATATCCAACATCTCCATGTTGCCTCTAGGGCATATCACTAACAATCTCCCACTTGCACTAGAGTCAATCATGTAAGTATCTAATACTCATTGCTCTTGTGTGCGCCTCATGCTTCGGTGAGGGAGAGGTTTTGTCGGCGGATCGGCTATGTTGAGATCCGTGTGCACTTTGCATATCTTGACATCACCTCTGTCCACAATCTCGCGGATGAGATGATATCGCGAAGTATGTGTTTGGACTTCGATGTGACCTTGGCTCCTTGGCTTGCGCAATGGCTCCACTATTGTCACAATAGAGAGACATTGGACCGTCGTACTAGTCATCACACCAAGCTCGAAACGAATTTCTTGACCCAAACAGCCTCCTTTGCGGCTTCAAGCAGCAATGTACTCGGCCTCCGTTGTAGAATCGGCAACGGTATCTGCTTGGAACTCTTCCAGTATGACTGCGCCTCCGTTCGGGCGAGAACACGAACCCAGTTGCGATCTATAATCATCCTTGTACGTTTGGAAGCTAGCATCGGTGTAACCACTTACAACGAGCTCTTCTTCACCTCCATAGACTAGGAACATATCCTTAGTTCTTCTCAAGTACTTAAGGATATTCTTTACGGCGATCCAGTGACCTTCGCTGGATCGGCGGTATGCTGCTCGTAGCACTCAAAGCGTACGAGACATGCGGGCGTGTACAAAGCATGGCATACATGATGGATCCAATTGCCGAAGCATATGGAACCATACCCATCTTATTCCGCTCATCATGTGTCGAGGACACGATTCTTGCTAAGATTAATGCCATGTGACATGGGCAAGAAACCTTTCTTGGAATCATGCTTGTTGAACCTTTTCAACACCTTGTCAATGTATGTACTTTGGCTTAATCCAATTAGCCTCTTGGATCTATCTCTATAGATCCGAATGCCTAATATATATGTTGCCTCCCTAAGTCTTTCATGGAAAAACTATTTTTCAATGAAGACTTGACGGATTCAAGCATAGGGATATCATTTTCAATCGGTAATATGTCATCCACATATAAGATTAGAAATACAATTGCGCTCCCCTTGACCTTTTTGTAAACACAGGCCTCTTCTTCATTTTTGATGAAACCAAACCCTTTGATTACTTCATCAAAACGAATATTCCAACTCCGAGATGCTTGCTTCAATCCATAAATGGATTTCGTAGCTTGCATATCTTTCCGGCGATTCGGATCGACAAAACCCGAGGTTGTATCATGTATACATCCTCGCTTAGGTTTCCATTTAGGAAAGCCGTTTTGACATCCATCGCCATATCTCATAATCGAAATATGCAGCAATCGCTAGGATAATCCGAATAGATTTAAGCATTGCGACGGGCGAGAGGTTTCATCATAATCAACTCCTTGAATCTGTTTAAAACCTTTCGCCACCAATCGTGCCTTATAGATGTGAACATTTCCATCCATATCGGCCTTTTCTTAAAAACCCATTTACACTCAATGGTTTTGACACCATCAGGTGGATCAACCAAGTTCCAAACTTAATTGTCGTACATGGATTCTATTTCGGATTTCATGGCTCCAAGCCACTTGTTGGAATCAGGTCCCACCATCGCTTCCTCATAGGTCTTAGCTTCATCGTTGTCCAACAACAATATATCACGTTGTTCGCTTTGTGTACTGTCGGGCGCACGACGTGATCTTTCGTTCTCAGTGGGGCTGGTGTATCTACAAGCGGTGGCGCAACACTTTGCTCCTCTGTTGTGGTTACGTGGTCGCTGAAATGTTTTACGGTGTTTCTTGAACTTCTTCAAGATGCACCCTGCTCCCACTAACCCTTCTTGAAAGGAACTCTTTCTCCAAGAAGACACCATGTCGGGCGACAAACACTTTGCCTTGTTCCCGATTATAAAAGTAATATCCCTTAGTTTCCTTAGGATATCCCACAAAGAAGCACTTGTCGGATTTGGGTGTGAGCTTGTCAGATTGTAAACGTTTTACATAAGCCTCACATCCCCAAATTTTGAGAAAAGACAAACTAGGGGGTTGCCCTGTCCATATCTCATATGGTGTCTTTTCAAGCGACTTAGATGGAACTCTATTTAGTGTGAGCGCTTGTTGTTTCAAGAGCATATCCCCGGAAGGATAACGGAAGATCAGTTTGGCTCATCATCGACCGCACCATGTCCAACAAGGTGCGATTTCTCCGTTCGGACACTCCGTTCCATTGTGGAGTTCTGGCGGAGTCAGCGTGGAACAATTCCACAATCTTTGAGATGATTACCAAACTCTTGGCTCAAGTATTCCCTCCACGATCGATCGTAGAAACTTGATTGTTTTCCCTAAATGATTCGTACTTCATTCTGGAATTCTTTGAACTTTTCAAAGGATTCGGACTTATGCCTCATTAAGTAGATATAGCCATATCTAATAAAGTCATCGGTAAAGGTAATGAAGTACGATAACCACCTCGGCCGTTGAGCTCATTGGTCCACATACATCGGTATGTACGAGTGCCAACAAGTCACTTGTTCTCTCACGTGCCCGTGAAAGGTGCCTTTGTCATCTTACCAAGTAAACAAGACTCACATGTCTCAAATGATTCAAAATCAAAAGAGTGAAGCAATCCATCCTTATGGAGCTTCTCCATGCGTTTCTTATTTATATGGCCTAAGCGACAATGCCGGATAAACGTGGGGTTTATATCATTAGAGAGTTGCCTTTCCGTATTAATGTTATAGATGGGAGACGCTTCAAGATTCAAAACGTATAATACATTCACCAATGGAGCATGAAAATAGAACATATCTCGAGATATATTGAACAACCATTGTCCATTGATCTAAAATCATATCCTTCCACTTGCAAACATGAAGCGGAAATAACGTTTTGACATAGTGTTGGAACACAATAACAATTATTCAATTCCAAAACTAATCCGAAGGTAGATGAAGTGGTGCTTGTGCCGACAACGACAAGCGTAGCAACGCTTGCTCCATTGCCGACGCGCGGAGTTCACCTCGCCCCTTCTCAATCCTCTACTTCTTCTCATTCCACGCAACGATTTGCAAATATGAGCTACGATCCGGTATCAAATACCCAAGAGTCGTAGGTGAAGTAGCAAGATTAATGTCTATAACATTAATACCGGCGAAGTCGTACTTTGCTTCTTCTTGAGATCCTCCATGTACTTCTTGCAGTTCCTCTTCCAGTGGCCTGTCTCCTTGCAATAGAAGCAAACGGCATCGATGCCGCCCCTTCTTGCCCTTCTTTGCATTTGAGGCACTCGCGATCACATCGGGAGTTAACTTCCTCTTGGTGCAAAGCTTCTTGACAGTGGTTTGCGCTTAGCCTTCGCATCATCATCACATGATGACCGTTTTCTGGATACTCTCCTCATTGTCTTTAGCATCCCATGCAATTCAGCCAAGGTCCTATCCATATTGTTCATGTGATAATTCAATATGAATGGCTCGAAGCTCGGAGGGAGCGGCGGAGAATTACATCGGTAGCCAACTCTTGGCTAAGGGGAAAACCCAGTTTTCCGGACTCTCAATGTAGCCAATCATCTTTATCACATGCGGGCGACGGGATTCCCCTCAACAAGCACTGCACGCAAACAAGGACTTTGAGGTGTTGAACCTCTTGGCCCGAGCTTGGTTCTCAAACATGCCACGCAGCCCCTGAATAATAGTGTGAGCATCGTTGCTCTCATATTGCTTCGAAGCTCGGGGGACATTGTAGCAAGCATGAGACAGCTTATATCTAGGGCATCATTAGTGTGCTTCTCATAAGCCCTCCGTGCGGTTGCGGTGGCATTATTTGGCAAATCCTCGGGATAGGGTACTTCAAGAACGTACTCCTTACGCTCTTGCTTGAGAACAATTCTCAAGTTGCGATACCAATCCATAAAGTTTGTTCCATTTAATTTTTCCTTTTCGAGAATAGATCGCAAATTAAAGGTACTTGGGTGTAGTATTAGCCGCCATTTATTCTACAATGAAAAAGCAAAGTTTAGCACAATGTTTATGCTATGTCTATTGTTAAACAATTTAACATTAGACTCCCATTACGTATTTTCCACCTTCCCTCTAGGTTACGTATTGGGTCAAGATCCACATGTTAATTAATTTTCTAGTGAGCTTTGGCATCACTGCTAGAAAATTAGTAACATCGATAAGCAACACCTTGCTAATCACATCTCTATGTGACTCTTGTTGTTGGTGTGGCATCTCCATGCCCGGCGCCAACCTATGCCCCAAGGCCCAAAGCTGTTTTGATAGCCTTGTTAAGTAAACCAAATGCTCCTTCATGTATATGTCGACATATACCCCTCGTGTTATGATAGAGAATGGCACTCTGCTTTGCGGACCCACCATTGACGAGCATAACGGTGGACGGGTGCAACATTTGGAAGGGCATCATCATTACTTAATTTTGCGAGGGATGCTATCCTATCAAACAAACATATCACATATGAAAGCAAGAAGAATAGCATATAGTGAAATAGTATGGCCCCCTTCACATGGTGATCTCCATCTCCATGCCGGTGTACAGGATCTCCATCTTCATCACCGTTCTTTCGAGTGCCGAATGCTTGATTTCTTCAAACTAAGCTACTACTATAGAAGCTCTAATTGAAGATTACATCGACTCGCAGGTCGTGAAAGAATATTACAAGCATTGCACGTATGAAAGAATATTACGGGATTGCACATATGAAAGAATATTACATGCATCACATGCATCTCATACATACAATAGGGCCATACCATCTCAAAGCATTCTCTGCAAAAACAAGTTAGGCGTAGAAACGTTTTCTACTTATCGCGAGCTACGGCATCGAGACGACCTATAAGGGGGTACGCACACGGCGCACCGGAACACCACACGAAATTCATAGATCCAATCTATGAATTCGCTTATGGAAACCATGTCGGCATAATCATATTATGCCGTCCCGATACACTATCAAGGGTGATGGTTTGCGTAGGCGCAAGGCGGCTAACAAGATCGGACTACGAGATAGCTTCGGCATAATCACATTATACCGTTCCGATACACTATCAAGGAACGCTATCTCGAACCCAACTCAACTGAGTTATATGGAAATTGCTTCGACGTAATCACATTACGCCGTTCCGATACACTATCAAGGAACGCAATTACCATTAACTCTCCTCAACAGATCTGTAAAACCGATTGATCTAATCAACCCGTGCACAAAACTTGTTCCAGATCCAATCTAAAACCCGAACTAAGCAAGATTAGCTCGATACCACATAAGGGTTACGCGAAGGCTACGCTAGCCGAAAACAAAAATTTTCTACCGCGCAAACCAGGAACACTTGCAAGTAAGGGCCGATAGATCATTACCGATTGGAGTGTAGTGCGGCGGAATAGCCAATCGGGGCAATCCGATCCGGGCAGTGTAGCCGATTTCCGGAGACGGCCGATTCGCCAATCAGCCGATTCGAGTCGTCCGGCCGCGTTCTCACGCCTCGCTCCGATGCGCCCGACCGCGGCCGATTCCACCACGGCCGATCGCTCAATTGCGGCCGATCCGAAGCCGATCAACGGCGCGCAATGTAGCGAGCGCCTCTACCGGTATCCACACGTCCGGGGACGAACGCCGTACACCCGTGTGCTAGCACGCGATGCAAGGCTAGGGTTTGGCTCGAAAGTGGGGAGGGTTTCGTGGAGATTGATCTCGGCCACATTGTTGCACGCGATGCAATTGACATGCCGCAGCTCTCCACCCTCCCTCCTTTATATAGAGTTGGCCGACTAGGACTAGTGGCCGATCAGGACTCTATTTTTGAACCGGATGTCATCCGTATCTCATAGAGTTGGCCGCCCATACGTCGTAAGCCTTAGGACTCTATCCGATCGGATCCCTATCCGATCGAGCCGTATCCGAGTCCAACTCAAATGCCTGTTCTTATCCCCTTAAGCGTGCGACCACAGTAGGTTAAGGTATACTCGGTTTCGGCTATAGTCTAACTTAGCCGATCGTCGACTCGAGTCTAACTCGCCGCACATCAACGGCGGCGCCTAGCAGCACATATTGACACCATAGTATACAAGAATAATATCGCCTCGAACTGTAATGTGTACACAAATCCCTTTGCCTCACGATACCGGTTAAGCTATAGGCAAGATGTGTGCCATCCCTTCAATAGCTTAACCATTCACTCGAACCGTATTGGATTATCTGCGTTGATTGACTCCTCAATCAACTTAGCATGGCCATGCATTTCCATAATCCATTACCTCGAGGGCCCAGAGATATCTCTCCAAAGGAGGGGCAAATTCCATCTTGATCACTCACATCCCACTCCATGTTTCATAGCAAACCCGAAAACTACCTTTATAACTACCCGATTACGGAATAGCGTTTGGTAGTCCCAAAGTAGGCTACTACACATGTTGGAATCCATGGTGATCTCGGGTCTAAGGACTTTGTACCAACACTACCGAGACCAACTAATGGCACATTGATTCTGTAGTGTCTCATGGTGGGTCTATCCAACAATGTGTTCTCCAACACATGTGTCCATGTTTATTGATTTGGTATCTCCATACCCATGATCTATGAGACATGATCATCAATTAATAAACATGCCGATCTTAGAATCATATTTGTTCCAACAATATGACATATGATCAGGGATCGTTTAGAAATAGATTCATACATATAGAGTCTCATAAATAAGTCACGTACTTATTGATCAATAGAAGATGTCTATTTCATGGAACTGAATAACACTTTATTCATTTATACATAAACATTGACGTGATATCCAACATCTCCATGTTGCCTCTAGGGCATATCACTAACATTTTTATCACATGCGGGTGACGGGACTCCCCTCAACAAGCCTACACGAAAACAGAGACTTTGAGGTGTTTCTTGGCCCTAGCTTGGTTCTCAAACATGTCACGCAGTCCCTGAATAATAGTATGAGCATCACTGCTCTCATATTGCTTCTGAAGCTCAGAGGATATTGTAGCAAGCAAGAAATAGCTTATGTCTAGGGAATTATTAGTGTGTTTCTCATAAGCCCTCCGTGTAGTAGCAGTAGCATTATTAGGCAACTCATCCGGATAGGGTACTTCAAGAACGTACTCCTTGCGCTCTTGCTTGAGAACAATTCTCAAGTTGCGATACCAATCCATAAAGTTTGTTCCGTTCAATTTTTCTTTCTCGAGAATAGATCGCAAATTAAAGGTACTGGATGTAGTGTTAGCTGCCATTATTCTACAACAGAAAAAACAAAGTTTAGCACAATATTTATGCTATGTCTATTGTTAAACAATTTAACATAAGACTCCCATTACGTATTTTACACCTTCCCTCTAGGTTACGTATTGGGTCAAGATCCACATGTTAGTTAATTTCTAGTGAGCTTTGGCATCACTGCTAGAAAATTAGTAACATGGGTAAGCAACACGTTGCTAATCACATCTCTATGTGACTATTGTTGTTGGTGTGACATCTCTATGCCCCGACGCCAACCTATGCCCCAAGGCCCAAAACTGTTTTGATAGCCTTGTTAAGTAAACCAAATGCTCCTGTTGTATATGTCCGACATGTCCCCCCTCGTGTTATGATAGAGAATGGCACTCTGCTTTGGCAGACCCACCATTGACGAGCATAACGGTGACGGGTGCAACATTTGGAAGGGCATCATTGCTACTTAATTTTGTGAGGGATACTATCCTATCAAACAAACATATCATTGTATGAAAGCAGGTAGACTAGCAATTAATGAAATAGTATGGCCCCCTTCACATGGTGATCTCCATCTCCATGCCGGTGTAGAGGATCTCCATCTTCATCACCGTTCTTCCAAGTGCCGACTGCTTGATTTCTTCAAACTAAGCTACTACTATAGAAGCTATAATTGAAGATTACATCGACTAGTAGGTCGTGAAAGAATATTACAAGCATTGCATGTAAGAAAGAATATTACAGGGATTGCACATATGAAAGAATATTACACACATCACATGCATCTCATACATATAATAGGGCAATACCATCTCAAAGCATTCTCTGCAAAAACAAGTTAGGCGTAGAACGTTTTCTACTTATCACAGAGATACGGTATCGAGACGACATAAAAGGGGGTACGCACACAGCGGTCCCGCCTTATATAAATATTTAAGAGACTTTAATATACAGTAAGCATATATTTTTATTCTATAATTTGAAAGTACATGTTTTGGTGATTCTACATAAATTAAGTTTACTCAAAAAGGAGTTATAATGAATTTTATATAAATTTCTAAATTTCAGCCTACATTTAACCCATCATTTTAATGTTACTAATCTTAAACGTACTAGGTCCAAAGTAACTATATATTTTTATTTTTCCTAATTTAGAGTGGGTAAGCTGAGGAATCTGCAGGATTCAAGTTTGCCCAAAAATGAGTCAAATTGAATTTTCTATGCATTCTATAAGTTGGTGCAAGCTTTATGTGTGATTTTCCTTATTTAAATTTTAGAGACAAAATTTTTACAGTGGGTGCTAAGTTTTTTGTTCCTAAAGTAAAGTTCATATCTTTATGAAACTATAGCAACTAAAATCACCTCAAAAGGAGCTATATTTAATTTTATATGGAATTTAGAAGTCGGCATGATTTTTTTGTGGAATATATATTAGTTTGTGTTTTTGTTTTAAATTTTCCAGATTTCAATTAGTTGGGTCCACATGTCATTCTATGAAGTTTTGCAGAAAAACCTTTAGTCTTTAGAAATCAACCCGTAGCCTAAAAGCACATGTTGAATTAAGTTTTGGTTGAGAGTCCTTCAAAGTTTTACATAAGTACGAATAGGTCCTAGGTCTATTGTCATGAAGGGTTACGCGGAGGCTACGATAGCTAAAACAAAATTTTCTACCGTGCAAACCAGGTACACTTGCAAGTAAGGGTCGATAGATCGTTGCCGATTGGAGTAGAGTACAGCGGATATAGCCAATCAGGAGCTATCCGATCCGGAACAATACTGGCCGATCACAGCCGATTCACTGAACGCCAATTCCCCGAGTCAACAGCCGATCCCCGCGCCGATGCGCCAATTCCACAGCCGATCCGTTGTAGCCGATTTGCCAATTCGTGCTTGCGCTGCCGATCCGCCCCAATGCGCCTAACCACAGCCGATTCGTAGCCGACCAATAGCACCGCAATGTAGCAGTGCCTCTACCGGTATCCACACGTCCGGGGACAGAACGCCTAACACACGTGTGCTAGCACACGATGCAAGGCTAGTGTTTGGCTCGAAAATGGGGAGGGTTTCCGTGGAGATCTTGAACTCGCCGACTTCTGTTGCGTTCGGTTCAATGCGATTCAATGCAATCCAATGCAAATCAATACCGCAACTCTCCACCCCTCGCCCCTTTATATAGAGTTGGCCGACTGGGTCTAGTGGCCGATCGGGACTCTATTTCGAATCAGATCCTATCCGAATTCATAGAGTTGGCCACCCATATATCGTAAGCCCATAGGACTCTATCCGATCGGATCCCTATCCGATCGAGCTGTATCCGAGTCCAACTCGAATGCTTGTTCTTATCCCCTTAAGCGTGTGACCCTGTAGGTTCAAGTATACTCAGTTTCGGCTCGAGTCCAACTCAGCCGACTTGTCAACAACGGCGCCTAGCAGCACATATTGACACCATAGTATACAAGAATATAATATTGGCTCTGAACCTGTAATGTGTACACAAATCCCTTTGCCTCACGATACCAATTAAGCTATAGGCAAGATGTGTGTCATCCCTTCAATAGCTTAACCATTCACTCGAACCATATTGGATTATCTGTCTGTTGATTGACTCCTCAATCAACTCGGCATGGCCATGCACTTCCATAATCCATTACCTCGAGGGGCCCAGAGATATCTCTCCAAAGGTGGGGCAAATTCCATCTTGATCACTCACATCCCACTCCATGTTTCATAGCAAACCCGAAGACTACTTTTATAACTACCCAGTTACGGAATAGCGTTTAGTAGTCCCTAAGTAAGCCACTATACATGTTGGAATCCATGACGATCTCAGGTCTAAGGACTTTACACACTACTGGAGAAACGATTTTTCTGGACGAGGCCCCCAATAGGTTTCAGGCGGGCCATAAGAGCCAGCGCCTGGAAAAACCGTTCCCGGGGGGCCTGCAATTGGCCCGCATGGGATAATGAATTATCCCGTGCGGGCCACTTAAGACACTGCACGGGCTATTATCCCATGCGGTCTCTTACGTCAACCGCACAGGATAATGCGATTATCCCGTGCGGCCCACTTAACCGACCGCACGGGATAATATCGCATTATCCCGTGCGGTCCTCTTAAGTACCCGCACGGGATAATTTATTTTCTCGTGTGGGCCTTTAAGAGGACCGCATGCGATGATGCCCAACAGTGGCACAATAAATTTCCCGCTCAACCCGACAGTGGCGCATTTACCCTGGTGTTTTCTCTCTCCAAAAAAGGCAATTATAGGGGGGAAGGTTTTGAACTTGAATTTTTCAACTGGAGTCAATAAAAAAGGTATCATACTTGATCTCCTCTTTCATTTGCTTCCATTTTTAAAAATTTTTATTGGTTGAATGCGAAGATATTTGAACTTTTTTAACTCGGTTTTTCTCTCTCCAAATAATAGGTATTTTATTTTGTGGAAGGCTATAGACTTTAAATCTTCAATTAAAATCAATATAAAAGGTAGTGTGCTTGATCATCTACTTCATTTGCTTCCGTTTTTGTAATATTTCATCGGTTGAATACGAAGATATTTAAACTTGTTTGAAATTAATTGTATATGTGTGTTGAGCTATTTTAATTTTTTAATTTGTAGGTCAAATATTTTTTTATTAAACCATTTTTTGGTAACTACTTTTGTCTCATTATTATTATTTGTGATGCAATATTAATTTATCTTGTCACTGTTTGTATTATTTGTCAAATATATATTTTACTTTATTTTTATTGTTTGTAGGGTTTTAGTTTAATTTGTTTATTTAGAAACACCGACAATATAATATTAATTTATGTTGTCACTATTTTTAGATGGATTGGATATGGATGTATGAGACACGGAGAACTCATCTGGTGTTCATGAGAGAAGCATCAACATTTATTGATAAGGCTAAGGCACACGCTTTGAGGGAGAATAGGAAGGATATTTTTTGTCCTTGCGTGGATTGCAAGAATCAGAAGATGTTGAAAGATCCGAATGTAATTCTCGGACACATAATTCAGCGTGGATTTGTGGAGAAATACACAGTTTGGACTTATCACGGGGAAGTCGCACCTCTGGAAGAGAATCCTGATATTTGTTTCGATGAGGCAGAGAATTTTATAATTGAGGACATGTCTTGTGAAACGACGGGTGAACTTGGCGATTCTGGTTTTGACGAGGCAGAGGTTGATATTGATCTTGATCTTGAGGATTTGTTGCGGCACGCTGAACCAGAGGTCCTAACAGAGAAAGCAAGATATTTAAACAATTGGACAGCGTTGCAGAAAGCAGCAAAAGATCTTTTATACGATCAAGCAAAGGGATGTGATATGGATTATACAGTGTTGCGGTCGGTGCTAGAACTTCTTAGATTGAAGGCCAGGCACCGATGGTCTGATGCTAGTTTCAACGACTTGATGGGTCTCCTGAGAGCTATGCTTCCTAAGCCTAACTTGTTGCCAGCTAACACCTATCAAGCCAAGAAACTGATATGTCCATTATCACTTGGTGTGAAAAAGATCCATGCATGTATTAATCATTGTGTACTTTATCACAAGGAATACGCTGACATGGATAAGTGTCCAACTTGTGGGGCGAGTAGGTACAAAAAGGATAACAGTGTTGCTGATAGTGACATTGCGGAACCAAATTCATTGGTCGAGGCAGGGAAAAAGATTCCGGCCATGGTGATGTGGTACTTGCCAGTCAAAGATCGAATGAAGTGATTGTTCTCAAACCCCACCGACGCCGAGTTGATGAGATGGCATCTAGAGGGTCGAAAGACGGATGGTATGATTCGACATCCCGCCGATGCTCGATAGAGAAAAAACTTTGATTCGAAGCACCCAGAATTTGCAAATGATCCGAGAAATGTCAGGTTTGCATTGAGCACGGATGGAATGAATCCGTTTGGTGACCTAAGCAGCTCGCACAACACTTGGCCAGTTCTGCTCACTATGTATAACCTTCCGACATGGTTATGTCAGAAACGAAAGTACATTTTGTTGACTATCCTTATACAAGGGCCAAAATAGCCTGGCATCGACCTAGATGTGTTTCTTGAACCTTTGATGGAGGATATGCAAGAAATGTGGGAAGATGGTCTACGATTATTTGATGCATACCGCCAGGAGTATTTTACTTTGCGTTCTATCATATTCGTTACTATTAACGATCCACTAGCCAATTTTTCACTATCCGAACAGATTAAAGGAAAGACCAGATGTCTGATATGTCTGGACGACACATCGTACATATACTTGACCTCGTCAAAAAAGTTAGTATACATGCGGCGTCGTTTCTTACCACAGAAGCATAGGTATCGTGCGATGGCTACCTTTTTTGACAAAACTGTTGAGGTAGGTACTGCCCCCCAAGCAAAGGATGGTTCCACGGTGTTCAAGCTGACAAA
Organism: Oryza australiensis; assembly: GCA_019925245.2. Classification (NCBI taxonomy): domain Eukaryota; kingdom Viridiplantae; phylum Streptophyta; class Magnoliopsida; order Poales; family Poaceae; genus Oryza; species Oryza australiensis. The sequence continues at coordinate 18,259 of JAIFGZ020000499.1, forward strand.
GAACATAAAGGTCGTGTTCGGCAAGGAAAAGAGAGCTTCAGGCAAGAGGAAGAAAGAAGTGGTAGAAAACACGTTGCCAATTGTAAAATGCTAGTTTGTTTTTTATATTCATGTTGTTTAGACCTGCTTGAGTCATTATCCTGTAAATGAGAAAAAATTATATAAATAGCAAACGAAGTTATAAAATCATGAAAATTGTGTGGATGTCATGATATTATACGTAGAGGCTGTGGTAAAAAATTGAGAGGGTTTCGAATATTTTATCAGATACGTTATCGCGTACGGTCGGCTTAAGGGCCCTCGCACTCGGCAAAATTTTGAAAAAAATTTCTTCTATACCCTCCAAACTTTCTCTACTATGTAAATACAACATGTTACTCCTAATTATAAAATTTGGTAATTTTTTGTTTGGTTTTGCTATATTTCTTTGATTTATTTTATGTTCATAAATTTTTTTTGCCAAGTCTCACATTTGAACGCATGTGATTAAAAAATAGAATAAAATTAGTGAAAAAATAATATTCATGTTGTTTAGACCTGCTTGAGTCATTATCCTGAAAATGAGAATAAATTTTGAATTTTTCTTCAAGAAACATGATTAGGAACATATTGACCGAATGATTTTAAAATTGTATAAATAGCAAACGAAGTCAGAAAATCTTGAAAATTGTGTAGATGTCATTTTATTATACGTAGAGGCTGTGAAAAAAATTGAGAAGGTTTTGAATATTTTATCACATACGACGCTCACAAAACCGAAGATTCTGCAGAGAAGATTAGAAGTGTTGAGAAGGATTGGTTAGATTTGGACAGGAAGTGATGGCCAAATTGTCATTTGATTTCAAAATTTTTTTCATAGGCAATAATTAGCATATATTGATGTATGGAAAATTTTGGTAATTTTTTGAGTCTGTTTGATAATTTTTTTCATTAATTTCCATTTTGGTGCAAAAGTTGGAGAGGGGGAGGGGATTATCGCATGCGGGCGGCCTAACGATCCGCACGAGAAAATATCTTCACGTGCGGTCTTCTTAAAGGACCGCACGGGAAAATATTTTCCCATGCCATCAATTTAAGTTGCCCGCACGGGAAAATAGTTATCCCGTGCGGGCCTCTTAATCCACCCGCACGGGAAGATCATTATCGCCTGCGGTCCTTTAAGTAGCCCACACACGATATTCGTAAAGGGTTGCGCGGAGGCTACGCTAGCCGAAAACAAACACTTTTTACCGCGCAAACCAGGAACACTTGCAAGTAGGGCCGATAGATCGTTACCGATTGGAGAGTGCAGTGGAAACAGCCAATCAGGGCTATCCAATCTGAAACTGTGCTGGCCGATGATAGCCGATTCCCGGGGACAGCCGATTCACCAATCAACCGATTCGCAGATGCTGCAGCCGATCCGAGTCGTCCGACTGTGTTCTCGCGCCTCGCTCCGTTGCGCTCGACCGCAACCGATTCCTTTACAGCCGATCAACAGCACGCAACGTAGCAGTGCCTCTACCGGTATCCACACGTTCGGGGATAGAACGCCGAACACCCGTGTGCTAGCACGCGATGCAAGGCTATGGTTTGGCTCGAAAGTGGGGAGGGTTTCCGTGGAGATTGATCTCGACGACTTCTGTTGCGGATTCGGTTCAATGCGATACAGAAACTCTCCACCCCTCGCCCCTTTATATAGAGTTGGCCGACTGGGACTAGTGGCCGATCAGGACTCTATTTTGAATCGGATCTCATCCGTATCTCATAGAGTTGGCCGTCCACACGTCGTAAGCCCATAGGACTCTATCCGATCGAGCCGTATCCGAGTCCAACTCGAATATCTATTCTATACCCTTAAGCGTGCGACCCTGTAGGTTTAGGTATACTCGGTTTCGGCTATAGTCTAACTTCGCCGATCGTCGGCTCGAGTCCAACTCAGCCGACCTGTCAATAGCGGTGCCTAGCAGCACATATTGACACCATAGTATACAAGAATATAATATCGGCTCTGAACGTGTAATGTGTACACAAATCCCTTTGCCTTACGATACAAATTAAGCTATAGGCAAGATGTGTGCCATCCCTTCAATAGCTTAACCATTCACTCGAACCGTATTGGATTATCTGTCTGTTGATTGACTCCTCAATCAACTTAGCATGGCCATGCATTTCCATAACCCATTACCTCGAGGGGCCCAGAGATATCTCTCCAAAGGAGGGGCAAATTCCATCTTGATCACTCACATCCCACTCCATGTTTCATAGCAAACCCGAAAACTACCTTTATAACTACCCGATTACGGAATAGCGTTTGGTAGTCCCAAAGTAGGCTACTACACATGTTGGAATCCATGGTGATCTCAGGTCTAAGGACTTTGTACCAACACTACCTGAGACCAACTAATGGCACATTAATTCCTGTAGTGTCTCATGGTGGGTCTATCCAACAAATGTGTTCTTCAACACATATGTCCATGTTTATTGATTTGGTATCTCCATACCAATGATCTATGAGACATGATCATCAATCAATAAAAATGCCAATCTTAGAATCATATTTGTTCCAACAATATGACATATGATCAGGGATCGTTTAGAAATAGATTCATATGTAAAGAGTCTCATGAATAAGTCACGTACTTATTGATCAATACAAGATGTCTATTTCATAGAACTGAATAACACTTTATTCATAAATACATAAACATTGACCATGATATCCAACATCTCCATGTTGCCTCTAGGGCATATCACTAACAATTCGCCTCCTATATAATATCACGCGGGCTCCCAAAAATTTTCCAAGTCCCCGGAGAAAACAGATCTAGCGCCGCCGGGCTGCCGAAATTTTCTCCTAGATCCATCGCCTCTCGCCCACACCCCTGCACCGTCCTAACCGACCGCCAGCATCCACTCACCACGCGTTGGCCTCGCCCCTACCGCCGGCGACGTCTACCGTGCCCCGGCGCTCGGGCCGGCGAGCACGTACGGAGAGGAGTTTGGTGGCTACCGCGGCAACGCCTCCCCACCATGCCCGATGCCCGACGCCAGCCGCCGCCCGACGCCTCCCCACCGTGCCATCGGAGAACGTCCTCCCCACCATGCCCGATGCCCGACGCCAGCCGCCGCCCGACGCCTCCCCACCGTGCCACCGGAGAACGTCCTCCCCTCCGCCGCCAACCGCCGCCAGCCGCTCGAAGCTAAGTCTTTTATGATTTGTCTCCTCGAAGCTATGTCTAAATCTCTTATGATTTGTCTCCTCCAGCTAAGTCTTTTATTTTTAACAAATCTGAAATAGGCTACCGATTTATTGTTATTTTCTTAAAGAATCATAATTATACCTATCTCAAAATCTTCAATCAACTAATGGCTCTTGCATAGGACCTTGACATTTTTGTTGGGACATATTTTAGATAAGAGACTAGTGAGTACATTAAGAGAACATGTGAAATGGACTATTATATAAGTAAAAAAGACTGTTATATATTTGATGAAGTAAAACAAGTGATGACTAGTGAGACTAGAGTGACAGGCATTGTTTGTTATATATTTGATGTACATTAAGAGACTAGTGAGACTAGTGTTTGTTACTTCACAAGTGATGAAATCTTCTTTTAATTTGGGATGATAATTAGTAAAATGGACTATTATTTATTTGATGGAACTACAGTTAATTTTGATGAAAATGTAAAATGGATTGTTATATATTTGATGAATTTTGTTGATGAATTTTTTTCATGTGAAATAGTTGATGTGAATTGTTTTTTTAAAGATGGACGTGAACAGACGAGCGAACAAGCATTCGTTCGTTCGTGGACGGACGAGCGAACGAGCGTTCGGTCGTTGATGTGAACGCACGGATGGACGAGAGAATGAACGAGTGTACGATCGTTCGTTCGGTCCGTTGTTGATGTGAACGCATGGACGAACGGACGAGCGAATGAACGAGTGTTCGTTCGTTCGTGGAGATTAGTTCATGTGAATATTTTTGATGAATTTTAGATTTTAGGTTAGATTTTTAAATTTTCAAACACATGTACCCACCCTACCGAATGACCTACAAATCTAATCTCCCTCTCTCCTCGGTCTCTCATCTCTCATCTCTTCTCCTCCCCCTATCTCACCTCTTCTCACCGATAAAATAGACAAACATATGTATTTTTATCTCTCATCTCATCTAAATAGAAGAAGAAGGAAAGAAATATATTTTTTCATTCTTCTTCTCTTTAACATATATAGATTGTGATAAAAATCTGACAGTCACCTCATTCCGTGATGACTCCCCATGATTTAGAGGTGTGCTTTCTCTGTTTTTGGCAGCATTAATGTTTAATTTCTCATTGCTAATGTCTTCGGTCGAATTCTCGTAAATTGCCATATCTTGCCCGACGCCTTTTTCCTGCCTTCTTTACCGATCTTGGTCTTTTCAACATGTCATGATCCATCGTAGTAGCCTTCTTCACCGTCTTGGTCTGTTGAACAAGTCACGATTCGATCTTGGTCTTTTTTTTTTGCTCTTCTCCCTTTGTTTCATAATCTTTCTGTATTGCTCTTTCTTAGAGTACGGCGTAGCAGTACTCGTGTATCTCCATCAAACCGGGAGTCATGGATGACCGTTTTCATGCATGCAAGGAGGATGTTAAATTTTTCTGGGTCAAGGCACTTGATTTTACACCGAATGACATCATTAGGAATCAACAGGGCATGACTGCTTCCCAAAAGAATAATTCGGTGTAAAATCAAGTGCCCTGACCCAGGAAAATTTAGCATCCTCCTTACATGCATGAAAGCGGTCATCCATGACACTCGGTTTGATGGAGATACACGAGTACTGTTATGCCGTACTATAAGAAAGAGCAATACAGAAAGAGTATGAAACAAAGGGAGAAGAGTAAGAAAAAAGACCAAGATCGGATCGTGACATGTTGAAGAGACCAAGATCGGTGAAGAAGGCTACTACGATTAATCATGACATGTTGAAGAGACCAAGACCGGTGAAGAAGACAGGAAGAAGGCGTCGATCAAGATATGGCAATTCACAAGAATTCGGCTGAATACATTAGCAACGAGAACTTGAATATTAATGCTGTCGAAAACAGAGAAAGCACACCTCAGTAGGCACAGGGGAGTCATCAGAGAATGAGATGACTGTCAGTTTATCACATGCATACATAGGCTAGCTATAGACTTATGATTTCCTTCTGATGTGAAAGATGATTCAGAATCACAACTGATTTTCGCTTTTCGATCATCTTTCTTTTAGGGTAAACATTGTGCTCACATGTACACCTCTTATATACACCATATTACAACTGTCTAGTTGATTCGTTCATAAATTTCACAAGTTGTTATAAGCAACCACCAGGCACTAACCTTTGCGAGAAATACATGTGTGAGATGCTCATAATCTACGGGATTATACACTACTAAGTTCGAAGAAGTAAGTTCATCAGAGAAATATATCTTTCTACATGTTATCGATCTTGTATAATTTTCCTAATTGTATGTATATGTGTATTATTTTTTTCTTAAACAGATCGTGGAAGTTTCAGTTGTAGCGAACCGGTTCGACGATAGAACCATGCTTAACTTGGTTGCAGATCTTTGCCGCTTCATCCGTCACGATATCTGCAACCATTTGGACGATTTCTATGATCCGGAGAGCGAGCTGGCGACGGACAATAAATTCAGACGACTTAGGGAGTGGGAAAAAGAGCACCGCCATTAAATAATTTGTAAATTTGTTGCTAGCTAGACTTATGTTAATTTGCGAGACGAAACTAGCTTGATATGTATACATTACGCATGATCGATCTGTGCTATATATATATGTTTTATAAGGAAATAATATTAAATGGTTTTTTTCTCGTGCGCGAAAAATATATATATTGACCCATTTAACATTACTGAGAGAGAAGAGGAGAGGGAGACGGAGAGGAGAGGAGGAGAGAAGAGAGAGAGGACAATGACTAGCTCACAGAACGTTGTACATAAAATAATGGGCACGACCATCTTCCCGTGCGGTCGACTTAAGCGGCCCGCACGGGAAGATAGATTATCCTGTGCGGGCCTCTTAGAAGGCCGCACGGGAAGAGCGATCTTCCCGTGCGGTCTTCTAAGCGGCCCGCACTGGATAATCTATCTTCCCGTGCGGGCTCCTTAAGTCGACCGCACGGGATAATCGATCTTCCCGTGCGGTTGGACCGTCCGCACGCGGAAATAAACTTTTCCTAGACCTTTTCGCGCATGCGGGCAGGCCTTCCGCACGGGAAGATGTCTTTCGGCCCGTATGGAAAAACCGTTTCTCCAGTAGTGATACCAACACTACTTGAGACCAACTAATGACACATTAATTTTCTGTAGTGTCTCAGAGTGGGTCTATCCAACAATGTGTTCTCTAACACATATCCACGTTTATTGATTTGGTATCTCCATACCATGATCTATGAGACATGATGATCAATCAATAAACATGCTGATCTTAGAATAATATTTATTTCATAGATATGATATTTGATCAGAGATCATCTAGAAATAGATCCATACATAAAAAGTCTCATAAACAAGTCACGTACTTATTGATCAATACAAAATATTTATTTCATGAAACTGAATAACACTTTATTTATTTATACATAAATATTGACCATGATATGCAAATCTTTATGTTGCCTCTAGGATATATCACTAATATGTACACGTCTCAAGAGGCAAGCTTGGTGTAGGCTCATTGGGCAGCTCGACGTGAATGGCGTGGAAGAACCAATTAAGTCTAGGTACACGAAGATAACGTATGGAACATGCCCATTAACTGATAATGTGTCAAAATAATGTTTAATTTCCTCGACCAACTCAGCGTCAATCATGTTGTCAACACCACGTTTTAGGTACTCATTAAGAATCACCTCATTAACATGAACCCATAAAAAACAACACTGACATCGAGACATTTGTTCATAATTAATTTCTAATCGCCCAAAAGGATCTTCAATAGATGGATCAAAATTGTCAACATGGAGTCCATGGATAAGTGAGTTAGATACACCCACGACAATTGGTGTATTGCCACGCTGACAATATAGTTTATTGTGGTTGTTGCAGTAGATCGAAAAAATCACACGGTACCCCCACTTGCCAGAGTTTGGCATATCAATCCATGTCCAGTTGGATGTGTAGGGTTAATGATCTTGATGGGGCCCAAATTCAGTTAGATATACTCTCACTATTACGTAAATAAATATGATCAAATTTTGTCCATGGAGATATTTTTAGGCATAAGAGCATATGCAACAGCTGCCCAATATCCTTTAAAATCTCTATTTTAATTAATTTGAATGAAATTTATCTTTCAATAGATTGTCTATCTCATTCCCAGAAAAATTGGTTCCCTTTCCCATCATTTTCGTTCTTCATAAATAGCTAACCGAGTCTGACGCCCAATATCAATTTCGCGTTATTGTGTTTCTTCCCGCGCACGCGTATTTGGTGTCGCGCGCCTGTCCTGTTCGTCCCCCGCCATCGCATCCTCCCCTGCCTCCTCTACCATCGCCGCCCCTTCTCGACCCCTCCTCGTACAGGGCCGTCGCATCCTCCACCGTCGCAGCCCCTCCCCGTCGCCTCCTCGTACCGATGTCGCTGCGCTCCTCCCCCTCCCTTTCCTTCCCACCGCCGCATCCTCTCTCGCCGTCGCATCATCCTATAGCGCCATCGAAATCAGGCCCAAAGCAATTTTAAATTTATAGGAAACTAGATTTTAAGACTTCTGTTGGATGAGAGATGATGTATTGGGAATTAATTTTTTTAGGAATGACTAAAAATACAATTATTAGAAATTTATATAGCCATTCTGTTGCATGTGCTCTAAGAGCTAACAACTCAATCCTTAAATTGTATCCACAACACGTGTGTAACACATGGGACAAATTAAACATTCTTTGGTAAAAGAATACTTCAAAATTCGCTAATCTAATACCAATCGCCTTCCTCAAAATTACTCTTATTAATCATCGAAACACTTTGCTCTATCTTTACTATATTTTGTCATTTTCCATACATTACATGACATGAAAAAATAATTAATAGCCATGTCAATTATCAAATAAATTCATTGTAAAACTATTGTCCTTGTATAATATTTTAGTTGATACAATACGATATATAATACACAACTCTTTTTCCACATGGTCTCACTAATAAAAAACATGCATAGGTGTCAGTTAAAAAAATCGACACCAATAAAGAAAAACCGGCACCTATACTATAGGTGTCGGTTTTTTTAAAAAACCAGCACTTATAATATATTATAGGTGTTGGTTTTTTAAAAAATCGACACTTAACAAAATGAGCCGAGCCGGATTTAGCTGCAGGACAGAGAGCCTCCCCACCACCCGTACCTATCCTTATCTATTCTTCTCACCCCTATCCTTATCTATTCTTCTCACCCTCTCATCCTTATCTTCTTATCTCTTCTTCTCACTCCCCACACCGGTCTCATCTCACTCTCACTCTCATCTCTCACTTACCAGGCTAGGAGGGGCGGCGGGATGTCTCCTGCAGCGCCCGGTGGTCGGGATGTTCGGTGCCCGGTGCTCGTGCTCCTGCTCTGGTGATGTATCCTTTGTTACGCGGTGCCGACGACACAGCTGGAGGACGCGGCCGTGTCGGGCTCTTCAGCGCCCGGTACTCCGGCACCAGCGTGCGGCAGCCCTCCGGGCCACTACGGCGGGAGGCGGCGGAAGGCCGGAGGGGCGGCGGTGGGAAGTGCGGCAGCGGGAGGCGGCACCGGCGATGGAGGAGCCCTCCCCTCCGCCGGATCTGGCGAGGAGAGGCGTTGGCGGCGGTGGAGGAGCCCTCCCCCCACCAGATCTGGCGAGGGGAGGCGACGGCGTCGATGGAGGAGCCGTCCCTCTGCCGGATCCAGCGTCGGGTAGCTTCCACGGGCGGCGCATGCATGTTTTTTCTTGATTCTTGTTTCTTGTGCATTCTAGGAGCAAGCAAACATTACTCATTGGCCTCGGGCCAAGCACAAAAGCATCACAACCACGCGCGCACACACACACACACTAAACTAGTGACCTTGTCCACCCATAGGTAGGCAAAGGGAATACATCATTGGCCTCAAGCCAAGCACAAAAGCATCACAACCAGAAATAGACAAGCACACTAAATGGGCGACCTTGACCACCCACATACTACTCTTAGGTGACAAGCTATGACGTTGTCACTTACATAGCGGCCTCCTAGATGCGCAGTTGGTCCAACTCTGTTTTCGAGGTCTGGCGCAACAGTGTCCCCTGGTTCTTGTGAGCAGCTTCCTTTGCCTCATTCCACCTACCACTATTTGTATTGCCATGCTTGTCTTCAACAAGAGGCCAAACAATAGCGTCAACGGATTATGATGCGACCATGTATCCTTGCAACTAGTCTTGTGAAGTTGCCCTATCAAGCTTAGCTTCAGTCCTTTCCAAGCATGCCCGATGTGCATTGATTTGACTATAGTCTTCACCATCACTTCTTATCTCTCTTTGTGGTGGTGGTGGTGGCAAATCCTGTAGATTTTGAGCTTGAGATAGGGTTCAAAACTACCACTGGACACAGAGCTTGATTGCTTCCAATAGTCGTCCACGGGTAGTGTGTTCCTGGACAAGGTGGTTGTACCGCTCCTCCCAGTCGACGATCTTTGACCGAAGCATATCCAATTCCTCCAAAGCCTCTTCATAGGCCTCATCTGCAATGCACATCCACATGGAAAAGTGGATGGGCGACTACTCCTAAAGGCGCCTCACCTTCCGAATATGGCAGCGGCGGTCACCGCATCCATGGCATGGATATAGAGAGAATGGAGTACTCACAACCTCGATGCTGCAGATCTTACATAGCCGCATGAATGCCTCACGTGACGCATCCTAGAGTGCTGCCTCTTTGCTGGCTTGAAGGTGGCAAGATTGAACACATGTCCTTGACACTTCTCTTCCCTGGCTTGAATGTAGATCTACATCCTCCAATCCTTCAGGAACCCATGGATCACTTGCTCCCCATAGTGGATCAGCTTCTTAGGAAAGCGAAGCTACTTTAGCAAGACCACCAACTGCTCAGCATAACCTCCAGGCCCGCCTAATCTAATCATGCAATGAATAATAAAAGATACTGCAACCAACGGATTAGTAGGCATATTAGGAGAAACTTTCTTACTGTGGTAATTTAGAAAATTCATAAGTCGTAGCAAAGCGCAGGCACATGTGGCTAGTTATTGAGTATTCTGTGCCATGTTGGGGGTGTTTGGCAAGGCTCCAAATCCTGGATCCTGGTGGAGTGGAGCTGGAGCCCTGCCAAACGCTCCAACTCCAAACAGATCAGGATGGAGAACTTGTCACGCCCCGATTTTTGTTCGGGATTAAAAATGATTAAATAATTCATTTTTTCTAGAAATTAAATAAAAAGGAAAATTAAATAATCAAGTGAAATTAATAAGAAAATTAAAATTTCGTTTAAAAATCATGGTGTAAATATTGTTATAATATTCTCCATGCCGTAAAGTATTATGTGAAATTATTCGTGAAATTTTGAGGTCTAAAAATAATTTTAAAAATACAAAGTTCATTTATGCAATTAAATAAAAAAACAAAATAAAATTATATTCACTATTCTTGGGCCGACAGCGTCCATTCTAGAAAAGTCTACTTTGCCTCCCTACGGCCGCCTTCCTCTCTCTCCTATCTCGGCCCGGCTCGGTCCATCCGATGCGTCGCGCCCCTCTCTCTCTCTCTCTCTCTCTCCCATGCGCAGACCAGAGCCCACGACCCACCGTCCCGCGCGCGCCCACCCGAAGTCCACACCCCTCCCTTGCTCCCCGAGTAAACAACACGTAGGACCTACCTGTTGGGTTTGTCTCCTTCCTCCGGCAATGCCGTCGCCAACCGCTCATCCCGCACCTCCCCCACCACTCCCCCGAATGCAAAACAGCCAGAAATGTTCAGACCTAACATTTTCGCCACCATTAAGCTGCCGCACTACCTCCGCACCCGCCCGCTCTCCGCCTCCCCGCCGTATAAACCCCTCCCTGTGCTCCCCTCTGACTTTTCCCCTAATTTCCCCAAGCTCGCGGTGCTCCCCTCGCTCTTCCCACGCTTTTCCACTCTTCGCCGCTCGCCACCAAGTGCCGCCCATGTGCCACCGCTGCTCCGAGTGCCGCCGCCGCGTGCCAAGGCCATCGCGTGTTCACCGCGCCACGTTCAACCCTGGCCACCGCTTCCCGCTCTCAGATCGTTGGTAGAATGCCGCGCCCGCCGTGCTCCCGGGCCGCCGCCGCCGCCCCTTCCGCCTCCGGCCGATGTTCCTCGTTGCCTCGCGCGTCGTGGGGCCACCCCGTTGCACCCTCCGACTCCATGGAGCCGAGCCGAGTCTTGGCTCCCCCTTAGCCATCGCCTATCACTGTCAGAGCTCGCCGCCCACATTGCCGCCGAGCGCCGGCCTTTCCTCCCTTCCGTCGCACGCCCCGCGCCACCATTCCTTTTCACGTACGCCCGATGAGCTCCCCTTTTCCTCTCCATTCTCCTCCGCCGTTCCCCACCCGAGCCACTACGCCGATGGCCGCCGCCGGTGACCAACCGGGCCTGTGCGCCGTCGCTGCGCCAGCCGCCGTCCACCGCACCCAGTCTCGCCACCACATCGCATCGCGCCCGCACGCACCGTCCCCTTCCCTCGTCCTCCCACTCCTATCGCTCCCTGGTGGCCATTTGGGCCATTGTGCTGGACGGCACCGTCGCCGTCCGCTGCTCCATCGCCTCGCGCCGCCACGCGCCGCCGTGCGCCATGGCCAGGCCGTCGTCGACACCATGCCCACTCTGCGCCACCCCGCACCACACCCGCGTCGTCTGTCTGCCAAGGGTAGATCTAGGCCGTCCATCTCGGCCCCCCGCGTGGCAACAATGTGGCCGCCATGTTGGCACTGCGTTGGCGCTAGGTGTGCCACGTGGTGCATCGCACCTCCCAGAACCGTGGGCTTGGTCCACTGTGGACAGCGGACCTGAGCCGCTAACGTCAGCCCACTTCCTTGCTGACGTCAGCCCTAGCGTTTTCTTTTGTAAAAGTTATTAATAATTGCGCAATAAATCAATTTAATTTTCAGAATTCATTTAAATGGTCCAAAACTTCTAAAATTCATATCTAATTCATACAAACTCCAAATTGGGCCATTCAAATTGCAAAATTCATCTTAAATTGAGCTCTACATGTTTGTTTACTTTTCATGTACTATTTGTATGGTTTTTATTAGGGTTTTTCCTTGTTTTGTGTGCCAGCATTTAGATTCCGTCGCTTAAAAGTTTGTGCTCGTGAGGAAAAGAGTTCAGAAGATTGTTTGAAGAAGCAAGGCAAGTCACATTCCTCCTCGATGCATATTGATCCTACTTTATAAAATTTTTTACCGTTTGCAAATAAAATTGTATGTTTTGCTAATTACATGGTACTATGGAATTACCTGTCTGCTTGCTTGTGTTTTGTTTAATTGATACCCGTTCCTTTGTCAAACTGGGGTGATAATTTTGACTAGCTTAAGTCACTTATGTTACTTATGTTGACTTTGCTAGAATTACATATACTTAGTCATGCTTAATTAGCACTAGCTCACTTAATGGGACACTCACATTAACTATTTTTGTATAAGACGAGCTGCGAACTCGAGACATCTGGCCATGATTTATTGGTCATAATTATCCCACTAAAATGTGACTTAATGGTGGGCTGTGCGTCCATGGTTTTGTTTGTCGCACCCATGGCAATTAAGGACCGGTTCGCGAGAAACCCTGAAAGACTTACCGTACTTACCACAAGCAAGAATGGGCAACTGCTTGTGGGGGATATCACCCCGGGGTAACCCGCGCAAAGGAAAGAAGACATGTTGGAGCGGACCGATGGACCTCGGGTCGGGGTCAGCAGCCCGACCCCATGCAAGGTCGGGCGTCACAACCCTTGCCCCGAGTCCGACCCTAGTCCGCTCCTCTCGACCTCAACTCGTGTCCTGACCCTAAAAGGGACGCCCCATCCTCGGGAGCAAGGCTTCCTTGGTAAGCCTCGCGGACAGGACAAATAGGAGACCACCTGATAGGGTACAACATCGTCTGACAGCAATGCACATAGGACATTGGCGGACGGCGGATCCCGAGGGAAGGCAGCGCAAAAGACGCCCACGGCGAGCAAAGTCCAAGACGATTTGTTTGTTTACGCTCTTCATGATATCTCTGTACTTGCTTTTTACTTTATGACCATGCTTTCTTGAGCCCCAAGTCCCCCTTTGTAACTGCCCCCTCGGACAATAAAAGGGATGGAAGGGCACGCGGGGCAGGGGGCTCCGCCTCCACTCCTTGGTTCGCACAATGTTCACTAAGGATTTAGTTTAGTTCTCATCTTGTAAACTTTGATCATACACCACCCCAACAAAGAACACTAGATGTAGGCCTATTATCCTCTGGGAGGGTTGAACCAGTATAAACATCTCTTTATCTCTTGGCTCACTTAGTGTTCAAGACGACTATCAGACCCATCGGTGGGACGTCCCGACCACTCTTTCACCTCCGTGGGTAACCCCCTCGGAGGACTGTCGACCATCCCGTCGACACTGCTGGACTTGTAGTGTAGCTTTTCTCTGGCTAACGTACCTAGGCAAGGGTGGGCGTGATGGAGTTGGGTCGGGCGGGGCATCCGGTTGATCGGCTTCCGGATTCACCGTGGCACAAGGGGGATACCTACCATGGTTAGGGGCAAAACCTACAGTGTGGTATCGCTTGGTCAGCGGGAATTATGCGAAGGGTCTAGTCACGATCACTCGTATGGTAACATGTCCGGCCAGGCATGGTGACATATGGTGGATTGTGTCTTCTGGGTACAGTTGTACACCTCTGATCAAAGTAGAACTATTCGAATAGTCGTGCCCGTGGTTATTGGCGATCGAGCAAATTGATCATGATTAGTCTCATCCTTAATAATTTGACTTAATAAACTGGTGTAGTTCAGGTGCTATGGTTGGGCCTGTTCAATGTGGTTTAGCGTTCTTCAGTGGAGGATTAATCTTGCCTTAATTACACAACTGTTTTACTATTTTGAAATATAAATGTTTGTAACCGCTTTTATGCAAATAGCCCCAGGCCCTTTTTCTCTCCCCTTGCATGTATGTATCCTTGACATGGCTTGTTGAGTACGGTGGTTATACTCAACCTTGCTATTTCCCCCTTTTCTACAAGTGTATTGCTTCTAAGTTGAAGACGATTTTAGAAGACCAAGGCTCAGACCCCAGTTGAGTTTGCCAATGGAGTGGAGCTAAAGCCCCGCTAGGATCGTCCTTTTTTTGCTGTTGTTTTCTTTTGGGTGTGAGCACTAAATGCCTCTGCTGTAAGTATTTCACACTTTAATTTACTTTTGGATCTGTTTATTGATTTGTCATTTTATGTACCCTAGTTGATTCCGGGATAGGGATTTAATACACAAAATAGTCTGGAAATTTGGGATAAATTTCTGGGCGTGACAAGTTGGTATCAGAGCCACCTCGACTGTAGGTTGAGCCAAATGGTCAAACCCCTAAGGACAAGTTTTGAGAAAACCTTATTTGCGAAAATGTCTCTTCTCTCCCTTCGGATCTCTTTGCAAAATGATTTGTCAAATTTTTCTCCTTCCCCCTGCAACTCTCTAGCTATTAAGCCTGGAGCGCCAACTTAAGCTTTTCAAGTAAAGCCCCAAGCGTCAAGCAAGGTGCTAGCTCTTCTCTGTACGATCAAACTCCCAAACCAAGCCAACCAGAGGGGGGTGAATGGTTGGTACACCCAAAAATCAATCTCAGCGGAAATCAGACTTACCCTCACAACTCGATGACGTGCGGTCTGACCAGAAGTGTTGCACTGGTCTAACCGCCTGAACCTGCCGGTCTGACCGCCGGTATAGTGCCAGTCTGACCGCCCGTGTAGCCGATCTCCTGGACTTAGCCGATTCTCCTAATGTAGCCGATCGCTGTGTGTAGCCAATATGAGCCGGTCTGACCGCAGTAACTTCAGCGGTCTGACTGGTGTAAAGCTCCGGTCTAACCGTCGATTAGACCGCCGCACCCGATGAAAACACAACACAAAGATTTCTCAAAGTAGATTGAACTTTATTGAATCTCTCTTGTGTTTACAAAGTGCAACCTCAGCACTCCTCACAAAATTTTGAGAAAAACTCGAAACACTAAATTTATCTCAACTCTAAACTCTTTAAAACTCGAAATAAAGAGGCCATGCCTCCCGTCACTATTTATACACAAGACGCGCAGCCCAAAGCCACGAATCCAACTCATATAGAAAGTCCTAATCCCCTAGGAACCTTCCCATACAAGTACAAACTTGACATAAATCGACTGTCACAATCTCGGTCTTTCCAATCTTTAAACATCGTATTCCATATGCACACAATATCTCCATCGTATACCATATGAAAACTTTTCCAATCACGTGCATCAATCTCTACCCTTCAGCATCCCGCATGATCTCCATGTTGGACGTCACCTTATCTCCAAGTTGATTCCAACTCGATCACTGACGATACTTTCCCGAGGCGTAAAGATTACTGCACATAATTAAACAAAGAAACCATATCTAAGCACAAGCTATCTCCAACTTGACTCATTGTCAGCATAAACAACCATACATGCACATAGAAACACGAATCTTCCATAAACAAACAAGGAAACAACCCAAAACCGAAACCGAAACCAAATCAGCCTGCAGTCGGACTGTGTCTGTCGGTCTGACTGGAGAAACCCACCCGGTCTGACCGCACAAGGTCCTCCGATCAGACCGGCAGTACAAGCCCGGTCAGACCGGACAATGTAAACAGCAGAGTACTGTTCACGTCCAAAAACCAAATATCTCCAAATCCATTTTGCCAATAATCTCCAAATAACAAAACCGATAATCTCAGATGCCAATTGTTCATCATCATAAAAGAATGAAACACACTTTGATTTTACAATCTCCCCCTTAATGAACAGATTGGCAAACCAAATAAAAATGTTTTGTTTTGATGGTTTGAAAATTAAAAACAAAAATGATAAAAAGCATCTGAGTGCTCAAAAATCAAAGAAAATTTCTCCCCTTTTTAAAAGAAAGAAAATCCTTTGAACTTGAAAAACTTGCACTTTTTTAACTTGTTTTCTATCATTTGTTCTCCCCTTTTGACAATGATTTCATCAGGCATAAGAATTATGTTCTTGATTATGGAAGAGCTTAGCACCATACATAGAGCAAGTCATGTCATATGTTGCAATAAGAAGAAGATAAACTCATCAATTATATAGCAAATATGCACTAGAGTATAGTCATGAATCAAAGACTTTATAAGTAAGATCAATAATGAAATCAAATTTCATGGATTCAAACGATTTATAATGCAACATCTTTACAAGCACATAGGTTGAAAGATAAATCCAAATATATATACACATTGCAACCATTACTCTTTCTCAAAGTGACCTTTTTGCACACAATAATCAAGAGAATTTTGGTCATATTGATTTGAGCCAAATTTTTCTTTGCTCATATTTTTTCTCTGAATTATTCCGGGTACGTCCTTGTCGTCAAGACTGTTTCCAAGGATTCGGTACCCATTATTTTTTCTCACTTCGAATACATCCTTGTCGTCAAGACTGTTTCCAAGGATTCGGTATTCATTTTTTCTCTCATAGATAATATTTTTATTCTCTTACACAATGAGCAATTTTAAAGCAATTTGAGGAATAATAATTTCAACGTAGTGCATATATAAGCATTTATAAATCAACACATGCACTAGTATCCACATTGCATATTTCATTAACTTAAGTATGATATTAAGTGTCATGCATCATTTCACTTAAAAATAAAATCTAGATCACATAAAGATACTAGAATACATATAAGCTATGCTAGTGACAAATAAATCTTCATAGTATTGCTAGCATGCACATGAAAATACAATATGTATGGATAAAGCTCTCTTTTTCTCAATTTATATTATTCAAAAATTACTTGATAAAAACAAGAGCACAAAACTCCCCCTCAAAACATGCCAAAAGGATGAATAATTCCCAACTCTCCTCGAAGAAAAGCAAATCAAGAAGAATCCAATGGTTTAATGAAAATGTCAGCAAGTTGCAACTTTGTGTCCAAAAACTTCAATTCAACATCTCCCTTCTCAACATGATCCCTCAAAAAGTGAAAGCGAATATCAATGTGCTTTGTGCGTGAGTGTTGAACAGGATTCTTAGCAATGTTAATGGCACTTGTATTATCACAATAAAGAGGTATTTTCTCAAAAGCAAGTCCATAATCTTTCAAAGTAGAAATAAGCCAAAGAATCTGTGAATAACAACTAGCAGCAGCAACATATTCAGATTCAGCAGTTGATTGAGCTACACTAGATTGTTTCCTAGAGGACCATGCAATTAATGATGTACCAAGAAAATGACATGTTCCACTAGTATTTTTTCTATCAATTCTACAACCAGCAAAATCAGCATCGGAATATCCACTTAAGCAAATAGAAGAAGAAGTAGAATATCAAATTCCAAACTCAAGTGTATGATTCAAATACCTCATTATTCGCTTGACCGCTTGACGATGTGAAGCACGAGGAAAAGCTTGAAAGCGTGCACACAAACACACAGCAAACTGTATGTCTGGCCTAGAAGCAGTTAGATACAATAAAGATCTAATAATGCTTCTATACTCCTTTTGATCCACGGCCTCACCATCTAAATCGGGATCAAGAACAGCAGTAGAACCAATGGGTGTAGAGATTGGCTTGCAGCTCTCCATCTTGAACCAATGGGTGTACTTTTTTTGATGAATAAACGTACCTTAAGGTGTTTGCTTAATTTGCAATCCCAACAAGTATGACAATTCACCCATCAAACTCATCTCAAACTCCCTACGCATAGTCTCAGCAAATTCTACAACCAAAGCGTGAGTTGAACAACCAAAGATGATATCATCCACATAAATCTGAACGAAAAGTTGATTTTCACCATGCTTAAGAACAAAAAGCGTTTTATCAATCTTTCCCATTTGAAAACCTTTTTCAAGCAAAAAGTTCTTAAGTCTGTCGTACCATGCTCTAGGTGCTTGTGCAAACCATACAAAGCTTTTGACAATTTAAACACATGGTTGGGAAAATCAGGATTTTCAAAACCCGGTGGTTGTTTAACATAAACTTCCTCCTGTATAAAGCCTTTCAGAAAAGCACTTTTAACATCCATTTGATACAATTTAAAACCTTTTGAAGCAGCAAAAGCTAACAAAAGTCTAATTGCTTCAATCCTAGCAACAGGAGCAAAAGTTTCATCAAAATCCAAACCCTCCACCTGAATAAAACCCTGAGCAACAAGCCTAGCCTTATTTCTAACAATTAAACCATCCTCATTTTTTTTATTTTTGAAAACCCACTTGGTTCCAATAACATTATGTCCTGAAGGTGGTTCAACTAAAGACCAAACTTTATTTCTTTCAAAATTTTCAAGTTCTTCATGCATGGCGTTAATCCACGATTTATCAGTTAATGCATGAGTAACATCTTCGGGTTCAAAATAAGCAACAAAAGCAAAATTTGCAAAGTCATGTGTAGTTACCTTAGATCTTGTAGTCCATTCATATAAATTACCTATTATTTATTCTGATGGATGTTGTCGCTGACTATGCAATGGAGCAGTGATTTCAGAAGTTGATTCACGTTCTGTACCTGCACTGGTCATAGTCCCCGATGAATCCCCTTGATTGGAGTCCACTAAATCCGAAGTGGTCGGCTCCTACCGGTCTGACCGGGTCTCTGGCCGGTTTGACCGGGCAGCCTGCTCCGGTCTGACCGACGACACTCGGCCGGTCTGACCGTTCAGGTCGACCTCGTCGTCTTTGTTGTCGTTTTCGTCTTCGAGATACGACCATCCTTCCCCTGAACCTGTGGCAAAGTACCTGAAAGTTCTGGTCTAGTACCGGAACTAGCCTCATCAAAAGTGACTTTGCAAGTCTCGACAATTTTGTTAGTCTCCAAAACAAGTACGCGATAGCCACGAGTGTGTGCGGGGTAACCAAGAAATAAACCATCGGTTGAACGTGATTCAAATTTATCCAAATTTCCTGATTTCAAGACAAAGCACTTGCAACCAAAAACATGCAAATGTGAAACTTTGGGCTGACGACCAAATCGATGCTCATAAGGTGTTTTACCAAGTTTAGATCGCAAGCAAATACGATTAGAAACATAGCAAGCAGTGTTAATAGCTTCGGCCCAAAATTTTCTAGGAGTGTGATATTCATCTAGCATTGTTCTAGCCATCTCAACCAAAGAGCGATTTTTTCTTTCAACAACACCATTTTGTTGCGGAACACGAGGGAAGAAAATTGATGTTCAATGCCTTTTCGTTGCAAAATTGTTCAAAAGAAGCATTTTTAAATTTACCACCATTATCACTTCTAATTGTTTTCAAAGAACCGGGAATTTCACAATTCAAGCAAAGAACCAAACTCTGAAAGTGTCCAAAGGCCTCATCCTTAGTTGCCATGAAGAAAACCCAAGAATATCGAGAAAAGTCGTCAACAACAACCAACACATACCATTTTCCTCCAACGGATTGCACTCTTACTGGACCAACAGTGTCCATATGTAGAAGCTGTCCCGGTGCATCCGTCATCACAGAAAGAATTGGAGTATGTGAAGAAGCAACCATTTTACCATGACGACATGGTGCGCAAACCAAATCAAAATCTTTCTTAAGTTTAGGCAACCCACAAACAAGATCCAAACCACTTAGTCGAGTCAAATGATCAAAACCAACATGTCCAAGTCTGCGATGCCAAAACATTAAATCTTTGTTGAATTTCGCAACCAAACATGTAACAACGGGAGAAATAGGGTTTCCAAAATCAGCTTTAAAAACTCTCCCATAACGAGAAATGTTCAACACAGAATCACCACAAGAGTCAAATATTTTACTTCCAGTTTTCTTAAAGTGAACTTCAAAATTCTCATCAACAATTTGTGAAACTGAAAGTAAATTATACTTTAAGTCATCGACTAAAGCTACATCTTTCAATTCAAATTTGTCACTTACCTTGATAGATCCGGTAGTGAGAATGGCACTTGTAGAAGCATCTCCGAAGATGATCGATTCAGTCTTGGATGCCATCTTGAGGGAGGAGAACCAATTTTTATCTTCGTCATGTGCCGCGAACAACCGAGTCCACGATCCACACGTTCTCCTTCCTCGCCACCAACCCTATGCAAAAGAAGATGTCGAAGCCTCGCATCGGGTTAGTCAAAAGAAATTTAGGAATCCAAGATCTGAGACACACGATCAACAGATCCAATAGGCATATATCCACGTGTAAAAACAGTTTAGAATTTTCAAAAAAAATTCCTTCGGGGCCGGTCTAACCGCTGGGGTACTGCCGGTCTGACCGCGGGCCATCACCGGTCCGACCGAGGCAGTGCCGACGGTCTGACCGGGTGCCATGGCCGGTCTGACCGGTGGACAAACTGCGTCTGACCGGCCTTCCCGAGGGAAAGCCATATTTTTGCCACTTTGATTTTTCAAAATTAACCTCTCTTTCCTTTTTCTGTTTTCGTGCTAATCTGAAACCAAAACCAACAAGATGACCATCTTTACCACAAAAAGAGCAAGAAAATTTTTCCCTAGTGGTTGATGGTTTTGAAATATTAGTTTTAGTTTCTTTTAAATAAACAGAATAAGATAGAACCATACCCATCTTATTCCGCTCATCATGTGTCTGAGGGCACTGATTCTTGCCAAGATTAATGCCATGTGAGCTTGGTGTGATGACTAGTACGACTGGTCCAATGTCTCTCTATTGTGATAATAGTGGAGCCATTGCGCAAGCCAAGGAGCCGAGGTCACATCAGAAGTCCAAACACATACTTCGGCGATATCATCTCATCCGCGAGATTGTGGACAGAGGTGATGTCAAGATATGCAAAGTGCACACGGATCTCAACATAGCCGATCCGCTGACAAAACCTCTCCCTCAGCCGAAGCATGAGGCGCACACAAGAGCAATGAGTATTAGATACTTACATGATTGACTCTAGTGCAAGTGGGAGATTGTTAGTGATATGCCCTAGAGGCAACATGGAGATGTTGGATATCACGTCAATGTTTATGTATAAATGAATAAAGTGTTATTCAGTTCCATGAAATAGACATCTTCTATTGATCAATAAGTACGTGACTTATTTATGAGACTCTATATGTATGAATCTATTTCTAAACGATCCCTGATCATATGTCATATTATTGGAACAAATATGATTCTAAGATCGGCATGTTTATTGATTGATGATCATGTCTCATAGATCATGGGTATGGAGATACCAAATCAATAAACATGGACATATGTGTTGGAGAACACATTGTTGGATAGACCCACCATGAGACACTACAGAATTAATGTGCCATTAGTTGGTCTCGGTAGTGTTGGTACAAAGTCCTTAGACCTGAGATCACCATGGATTCCAACATGTGTAGTAGCCTACTTTGGGACTACGAAACACTATTCCGTAACTGGGTAGTTATAAAGGTAGTTTTTGGGTTTGCTATGAAACATGGAGTGGGATGTGAGTGATCAAGATGGAATTTGCCCCTCCTTTGGAGAGATATCTCTGGGCCCCTCGAGGTAATGGATTATGGAAATGCATGGCCATGCTAAGTTGATTGAGGAGTCAATCAACGGATAGATAATCCAATACGGTTCGAGTGAATGGTTAAGCTATTGAAGGGATGGCACACATCTTGCCTATAGCTTAAGCGGTATCGTGAGGCAAAGGGATTTGTGTACACATTACAGGTTCAGAGCCGATATTATTCTTGTATACTAGGGTGTCAATATGTGCTGCTAGGCGCCGCTGTTGACGGGTCGGCTGAGTTGGACTCGAGCCGACGATCGGCTAAGTTAGACTATAGCCGAAACCGAGTATACCTGAACCTACAGGGTCGCACGCTTAAGGGGATAAGAACAGACATTCGAGTTGGACACGGATACGGCTCGATCGGGTAGGGATCCGATCGGATAGAGTCCTATAGGCTTACGACGTGTGGGCGGCCAACTCTATGAGATACGGATGAGATCCGATTCAAAATAGAGTCCTGATCGGCCACTAGTCCCAGTCAGCCAACTCTATATAAAGGAGGGAGGGGTGGAGAGCTGCGACACGTCAATTGCATCGCGTGCAACAGAAGTCGTCGAGATCAATCTCCACGAAAACCATCCCCACTTTCGAGCCAAACCCTAGCCTTGCATCGCGTGCTAGCACACGGGTGTACGGCGTTCTGTCCCTGGACGTGTGGATACCGGTAGAGGCGCTGCTACGTTGCGCGCTGTTGATCGGCTTCGGATCGGCTGCAATCGGAGCGATCGGCTGTGGTGGAATCGGCTGCGGTCGGGCGCATCGGAGCGAGTCGTGAGAACATGGCCGGACGACTCGAATCGGCTGATTGGCGAATCGGCTGTCTCCGGGAATCGGCTACACTGTTCCGGATCGGATTGCCCTGATTGGCTATTCCGCTGCACTCTACTCCAATCGGTAACGATCCGTCGGCCCTTACTTGCAAGTGTTCTGGTTTGCGCGGTAAAAGTTTTTGTTTTCGGCTAGCGTAGCCTCCGCGTAACCCTTCAGCAACAGTTTCAACAGCAGAACCAGAACCATAACGACCAGTTCGCACCGCCACCTCCCCCTCAAAACAAGTTGTCAGAATTCCTCCGTGTTTGACCCGTGACTTTCTCTAGCACCACCAATCCTATAGAAGCCAACGATTGGCTCAATGCCATAGAAAAGAAGATGGACCTACTACAGTGCACAGGCCAAGAAAGGGTGTCTTTTGAAACCCACCAACTCCAAGGACCCGCCTCGACATGGTGGGACAATCTCCTAGTCACTCGTCGGGCAGACGCACCTGAAGTCACTTGGGCAGAATTCTGCCAGCAATTTCGGAAAGCACACATTCCTGGAGGGATTGTGGCACGGAAGAAAAGGGAGTTCAGATCCCTCGAACAAGGCAACTGAACGGTCACAGAGTACTTGCACGAATTTAATCGCCTAGCACGTTATGTTCCGAAAGATGTGCGCACCGACGGCGAGCTTCAAGAAAAGTTCTTGGCCGAACTTGATGATGAGTTAATGGACAAGCTCAACTCAGGTGAATATGCCGATTTTGAAAAACTGGTCGACAAAGCTATTCGTCAAGAAGATCAGCGCAACAAGATGCTTAAGAAACGGAAGGCTGTACAGCTCAGACCACAACCTCAACAAGGGAACCCCCAACGGCCACGTTTCACTCCCGGAGGTCAAGGCGGACCTACTACCATGATCGTCTGCCAGCATCGACCTTACCACCCTGGAAACGTCCAAAACAGTGGAAGCCGCTTTGGGCAACAACAACGGAATCCTGCCCCGCGTCCTCCAACGGCACCATCGCAACAACCACCTACACCCGCACAACCAAAGAAGGAACTTGGAATCAGGCCAGGCAACTGCTTCAACTATGGAGAGCAGGGACACTTCGCGGACAAGTGTCCAAAGCCTAAGCCTGCAACTCGATTCGTCCAAGCGAGGGTGAATCACGCGTCGGCAGAGGAGGCCCAAGACACACCAGAAGTAATACTGGGTATGTTCCCTGTGAACTCTTTCACTGCGTCAGTCTTGTTTGATTCCGGTGCAACCCATTCGTTCATATCAAAAGCATTCGTTGGGACACATGGGATGTCCGCATTAAAACTTAAGACACCCATGCGGGTTCAAACCCCTGGAAAGCATTTGAACACCGCCCATTTTTGCCCTTCAGTGGCAATAGAAATCCAAGGGTCCCTATTTTTAGCCAACCTTATCCTTTTGGAATCAAAAGGGCTAGATGTCATCCTTGGGATGGACTGGTTGACCCGTTATAAGGGCCTGATCGATTGCGCGAGCCGCAGATCACCTTGACCAATAGTGAAGGGAAGGAAGTGATCTTCCACCCCCCTAAACCACCGAGGTTAGAAGCAAGCTTGAATCGAATCACGAGGAGAAACTTGAAGGGGAAGGAAAAGACCCAAAGAAGATAGAGGAAATCCCCGTGGTTTGCGAGTATTCGGATGTCTTCCCGAAAGACTTAACCACGATGGCACCTGAAAGAGAGATAAAGTTCTGGATTGACCTGATCCCTGGAACTGCTCCAATCCACAAGAGGCCTTATAGAATGGGGGCCAACGAGTTAGCAGAGGTCAAGAAGCAAGTGGACGAACAGTTACAGAAAGGCTATATTCATCCGAGCACATCGCCTTGGGGTGTTCCAGTGATATTTGTGGAGAACAAGGATAAGACTAAGAGGATGTGTGTCGACTATCGCGCACTCAACGAGGTCACCATTAAGAACAAGTATCCATTACCTCGGATTGACGACCTGTTTGATCAATTGAAGGGAGCAAAAGTGTTTTCTAAAATAGACCTGCGGTCAGGCTATCATCAGTCAAGGATTCGAGAGGAAGACATCCCCAAGACCACTTTTATCACTCGGTATGGTTTGTACGAATGCACGATCATGTCTTTTGGACTTACCAATGCACTCGCATTCTTCATGAACTTGATGAATAAGGTGTTCATGGAATTCCTGGATAAGTTTGTCGTAGTGTTCATCGACGACATCCTGATCTATTCCCAGTCGAAAGAGGAACATGAGCACCATCTTCGGTTGGTACTCGAAAAGTTAAGAAACCACCAGCTCTATGCTAAGTTCAGCAAGTGTGTTTTTTGGTTAAAGAAAGTACAATTCCTTGGTCATAGAACGCCTAGGGAGTTGCGGTGGATCCCTCCGACGTGGAAGCAGTAACCAAGTGGACTCCACCCAAAACCGTCACCCAGATCAGGAGTTTTCTTGGACTTGTAGGATATTACCGTCGGTTCATTGAAAATTTCTCTAAAATTGCAAAGCCCATGACGCAACTATTGAAAAAGGATGAAAAGTTTAAGTGGACCGCTGAGTGTGACAATAGTTTTGAAGAACTTAAGAGGAAACTGGTGTCCGCACCAGTACTGATCTTGCCAGATCAAACCAAGGATTTCCAAGTTTATTGCGATGCATCTCGCCAAGGGTTAGGATGCGTGTTGATGTAAGAAGGAAAAGTGGTCGCTTATGCTTCCCGCCAGTTGAGACCACATGAGTCTAACTATCCAACCCATGACTTGGAACTAGCGGCAGTCGTCCATGCTTTGAAAATATGGCAACATTACCTCATCAATAATCGATGTGAAGTATATACGGATCATAAGAGCCTGAAATACATTTTCACCCAACCGGATTTGAACCTCCGGCAGTGAAGGTGGTTAGAGTTGATCAAGGATTATGACCTAAGTATATGCTATCACCCTGACAAAGCTAACGTGGTAGCTGATGCTTTGAGCCGGAAGAGTTACTGCAACTCTATCCACACAAAAGGGAGATGCGAACAGTTATAACGGGACCTAGAGCGCCTAAATCTGGGAATTGTTGAACCCGGATTTATGGCTGCTCTTGAAGCCCAACCCACACTTAGACCAAATTCGCATAGCTCAAGCCTCGAATCCTGACATAACTGAGCTTAAGAAGAACATGAGGGTTGGAAAAGCTCGCGACTTCATGGAGGACGAGCATGGAACGATCTGGATGGGCACAAGGATGTGCGTACCAGAGGATAAAGAACTAAAAAAGTTGATCCTTACCGAGGCTCATCAGACTCAGTATTCAATCCACCCAGGAAGCACCAAGATGTACCAAGACCTGAAGGACAAGTTTTGGTGGGTCAGTATGAAAAGATAAATAGCAGAGTTCGTGGCACTATGCGATGTATGCCAATGAGTGAAGGCAGAACACCAAAGACGTGCAGGGTTACTACAGCCACTCCAAATCCCGGAGTGGAAATGGGAAGAAATCGGAATGGACTTCATCACAGGATTACCCCGGACATCCTCAGGGTACGATTCCATCTAGGTTATCATCGACCGACTAACTAAAGTAGCCCACTTCATCCCAGTGCACACCACCTACACAGGAAAGAGATTGGCAGAACTGTATATCGCAAGGATCATGTGTCTCCATGGGGTACCCAAGAAGATAGTATCAGATCGTGGTAGTCAGTTCACCACCAAGTTTTTGCAGAAGCTACAAGAGGAACTTGGCACCCGGTTGAATTTCAGTATGGCCTACCACCCGCAAACCAATGGTCAGACCGAGCGAGTGAATCAGATTTTGGAAGACATGTTGCAGGCCTGTGCTCTCGACTTGGGGAAAACATGGGACAAGAGTCTGCCCTACGCGAAGTTCTCTTACAACAATAGCTATCAGACCAGTCTACAGATGGCACCTTTCGAAGCGCTGTACGAACGAAAGTGTTGTACCCCGCTCTTTTGGGACCAAACTGGCGAGCGCCAGTTGTTTGGGACCTAAGTGTTAAGCGAGGCGGAGGAAAAGGTCAGGACAGTAAGGGAGAGGCTTAGAATCGCACAGTCTCGGCAAAAGAGTTACGCAGACAACCGTCGGAGGGACCTAACGTCCGAGGCAGGTGATTATGTGTATCTTCGAGTCACCTCGCTTCGAGGAATTCACCATTTCCAAACTAAAGGCAAGTTGGCACCACGTTTTGTGGGACCGTACCAGATACAGGAACCTCGAGGAGAAGTAGCTTATCAGCTCGAGCTTCCACCCTCCATGGCCGGCATCCATGATGTATTTCACGTCTCACAACTTAAAATGTGTCTAAGAGTGCTAGAAGAACAAATGAGCCCAGATCAGATAGAGATTCAAGAAGATTTGACTTATGTGGAGAAACCAGCGCGTATCCTCGAAACCAGCGAGCGGAGAACCCGGAACAAGGTTACCAGGTTATGTCGACTTTAGTGGACTCATCACTCGAAGAAGAGGCCACTGGGAAAGGGAAGATGAGCTAAAGGCCGCTCATCCCTATCTTTTTGAGCACTCCGAATCTCGGGTCGAGATTCCGTTTAACGGGGTAGGTTTGTCACACCCGAGGTGTTTTCCTTTTTAAAATCTAAAGAAAAATCGCAAGAAAAATAGTTGGAAATTAACCTGGAGTGAAGAAATAATTTTAAAAGCAAAAATCTAAATGGAAATGGCATGGTAGGATTTTTCATAAATTCTACATGTCAAAATACACTAACAGGATTTTTCGTGGAATTTTCGAGAGCACTAGAAATAATTTTTAATCAATTAAAATCAAAATCAAAATTATTAAATCCCGGGAAAACCTTTTCGCTCTCCTCCCGTCCTTTCCCGCCCATTCGGCCTATGGGCCGTCGGCCCGAGCCAACGGCCCAAAACCCCTCCTGCGCACACGCCTCCCTTCTCTCCCTCGCAGACGCCAAAGGCCATGGCCCGTTTGCTCCCCCGCACGTAAAATAAAGTCTCTTCCCCTTTTCTCCAAGACGCGACGTGTGGAGCCCACCTATCATATCCGTCCCCTACCACCCGCCGCCCCGACACCATTTTCGCCGCCTCGCCCCACGCGGATCTCGCGCGCCCGCCTCCCACGCGCCTCGGGACGCCGCCGCCTTTACTCCCCCGCCCTCCCGTCGGCTTTAATCGCCGCGGTCGCCGCTCCCGCGCCTCCTAATGGCCAGATTTAATCGCCGCCATTAAACCCCAATTTCTCTCTCCCTCTTTACTCTAGCGAGGGATTACACCGCCTCCAGGCCGAAATCGGCCTCCTCGTCCCCTTTAAAAGTCGGCCACCGAGCTCCCCGTCCTCCCCACGCCCTCACTCGAGCTCTCCTCTCTCTCTCTCTCTCTCTCGCTCTGGCACCATGCGCCCAAGCTCCCGAGCCCGTCTCCGGCCTTCGGCCGCAATTCCCCGCCGTCCCAAGGTGTCCCGGATGTCGCCGCCGCCTCCGTCTCCATCCCGGCGCCCGAGCCCTCTGGGCCACCCCTCTTCGTCGCCGCCCGCCATCTCCCTCACCGTCCGCACTGTCGTCCCCTCCACCTTCGGCGACCCGCAGTGAGCGCTTCTCCCTTTTCCCCTCTCGGCAGAACACGTGCCACCGCTCCCGAGTGCGCGCGGCTCCGCCCGCGCGTGAGCCACGCATTCCGCCACCCCGCGCCGCCGCCCGAATGGCGCCGGCTGGTCTCTGGCCGCCGTGCGCCATCGCCATCCGTCCGTGCCGCCTGCGCCCCTCCCTGACCATCCGATCTGCCTCGGCAGATCGGAGCCGTCTGCTCCCGCTCGCCCGCGTGGCATGCCATGTGGCCGCCACCTCGGCGCCACGTGTGCGCCACGTGGTGCACCGCCCCTTTCGGCCCGTGGACCCGGTCCACCGTGGACCGGTGCTCCCGTGGCCGATGACGCCATCGCTGATGTCAGCCCTAGCGCTGACGCAATTCTGGGATTTATTACGCAATAAATAATTAAGGATTTTTCCTGTTTTAGTAAAAACACAGATAATCTTCTAAAATCCATATCTTTTCAATCCGAGCTCTGTTTAAGCCCATTCAAATTTTATTAAATTCATAAAAATGCCAAGAATACATTAAAAATTGTTTTGTTCCCTGTTTTAGTAGCTTTTTAGCATGTTTTGTTGAAGTGCTTTGTTTGTTATGTAGACCCCGGTAGTTCCTCCGACCCGGTGTACTTTGAAGTTGTCGCGGAGTTTCCCCAGTCCGAAGAGCAAGGCAAGTCATGCTTTATTGATCATATTACTCCTATTTTTTCTAAAACACCTATTTTATTCTATTAAACTGCATTTATTTTTGAATGTCATCTCATGGGGAATATTACACCGTATGGTTAGATTTAACCCTTAGGCTTGCCACCCTTTGATAAATTTGGGATAACAACATGACTAGCTTATAAGCCTAGGTTATGCTTAGACCTGCTTAGACTTACTAGCACACTAAATGGGTAATTTCATCTAGACTACATTATGTTGGACACATGAAATGAAAGATATAATCCGAGAACTTTGTGGACCGGACTAATAACTGAAACATGACAAATGGTGGGCTGTGGGTGCTCTGGTTTTGATAGTGGTGCCCGTGGCATTTAAGGACCGGTTCACAGGAAACCCTCGGAAGACTGACCATACAAACCACAAGCCAGAATGGGCAACGGTGGGTCCTGTAGTGTAGCCCTTCCTAGCCGATGAACCCAGGCAAGGGTGAGCGTGATGGAGTTGCAGTCGGCCGGGGGCTTACCGGTTGCTGGGCTGCCGGATCACCATGGCACTCGGGGGGGCTGCCCACGGCCCAGGAAAGGGAGTGGGGGCGAAACCTTGGTGTGGTTCGCTTGGTTAGCGAGGGGTTATACAAAAGGTCCTACCGCAGTCCCTTTCCAGGGTACCGTGGCGGTATTCCGGCGCACGGGAAGCCGTGTTGTGGGGTTGTGTCTTGTGGGTACAGTTGTATACCTCTGATCAGAGTAAAGCTATTCGAATAGCCGTGCCCACGGTTATGGGCGATCAACCGACTTCACCGTGATTAGTCCCACACTGCTAAAACCCTGTTAATTTGACCTTGGCTAGTGCAGTTGGATGGTTTGGGCCTGTCTCAACATGGGGATAACGTTGGACAGTGTTGGATTTAATATGAATTAATTTATTAATTTACCGTTTTTCGTATTCATGTTCAAAACTCCTTCATTTGCAAAAACCCTAGCTGTTTGTGCTAAAGGCAAACCTGAGCCAAATCCTTGTCTTCCCCCTTGCATTCATACCCTCTCTTTTTCGGTATGACTTGCTGAGTACATGGAAGTACTCATCCTTGTCTCTTCACCAGAACCTGAGCAAGAAGCCGAAGAAGAAGATGAAGTTGAGTAGGCTTTGTCCTGCACTTTGGAAGTTGCCTGTGGATTGGGTGAAGCCACGTGGCAAGCATCAAGTTTAGGCTTAGGCCCCTTTTCTTTTTTTCGCTGCTCTTTTGTAATCTTTTTGTAATGTTTCTAAGACATGGAACTGTAATATCAACCATTGTCGTATATGTACCCTGGCTGGTCCTGAACAGGGATTTTAGTACACATATAGCTTCGAAAATTCTGGTCTGAATTTCTGGGCGTGACATTGATAGATCTCACAAGCACTGCCTCTAGAGAGGGGACGACCCGGATAAGAAAGGGGGGAACTTGGTTGCCTGGCCAATAGTCACCCAATCGAAGCTGAAAGGGGTTTTAGGAGTGGTGAACTTAAGCTCCAAAACGATGCCCTTCTCCTCAAGCAACTATCTAAATTCTACAATCAAGAAGAAGTGCCCTGGGTCAAATTAGTTTGGTTCAAATACTATCCAGCCAAAGTCCCACATGCAGTACGAGAAGTCGGATCCTTTTGGTGGAAAGATATCCTTAGATTAAATGGCATCTGAAGATCGATAGCAGGTTGCCAGATAGGAGGAGGACAAACAGTCTGCTTCTGAGAGGACACTTGGAATAATATGGTCATTGCAGACTCTCACCCTCATCTATGTTCATATGCTAAGAAAAAGTTGGCCTCAGTGAAAGAAATTATGCAAGCTCAGGATCTAGTCGCAACAAGCCTTCTAGGAACTGGAGGACCTACAAGAGCAACTTCAAAATATCCCGTTTGATGAGCATGCCAAGGACCAGTGGTCTCCGGTCTGGGGAGGAAAGTATACCTCAAGGCGGTTTTACCATCACATCTTCAACTCGCTTGTCTCTCATCCTTGCTTTGAAATCCTTTGGCATGCCAAATGTACATCACGCATAAAGTTATTTGCTTGGCATCTATTGGTGGATAGGCTAAATACAAAGTCAATGTTGCAAAGAAGACATCTGAATATCCATGCAACCATTCACTGTGTTATGTGTGACAATGAAGACGAAGAAACAATTGATCATCTATTCTTTCGGTGCCCTTTCGCCTGTGGCTGCTTGGCATCACTGCAAGTACAATGGGATAACACTTTGGGGCATAAGGACAAAATCACAAAGGAACTTTCCACAAATGCATTGCCCTTTTCCATAGAGATGATATTGATAGCAGTGTGGGAATTATGGAAACTAAAGAATGACAAAGTGTTTCACAGGAGAACACCAACCTGTGAGATGTGGAAGAACAACTTTATAGACCAATGCCACCTTTAGGCAATTCGCTTCAAAGAGGACCTGAAATCTTCATTCTACACTTGGCTTGACGCCTTTAGTTGATTCTGTTTTGTTTTGTTCCCCTCCTGCCTAGCGAGAGAGCCAGTTTAGTCTTTTGCTTCATTAACTCTGGTTGTAATTATTTCAGGTTGTATCCCTAACTTTTTTCCCTATTTTTATAAAATCTCCCCCAGTCTCTCTTCGATAAAAAAACCTAGAAAGATGCCACTGTGATCCAAAGTATGTTTCCAGCTTTCAATCCTTGAGGACAAGGATTGTCTCGAGGGGAAGGTAATGTCAGAATCTAGAGATGAGAAATGAACTGAATATGTTCCAAATTTATGAATGAAGATTCTGAAGCAAACTAAAGAGAAGAGGAGAAGATAACGATTCGGGAACGGATTATGAAGATTGGACGACTGGTAATAGACGAGGCAGATTAGTTTTACATCTGTGAGCTTGCTCGTAGTCGGGAACCACTATTTTTGTATCTTTTTGTCGCTTCTCTACTTCTGAGCTGGCTTTCGCGTGAAACCAAGGGTAGATCCTGAATGTACAATGAATTGAGATGCCTTATGGCCAAGCAATGGATATGAACAAACTTATCATTAGATTTTACTTAGAAGTAACTTAGCTTAGAACCTTAGATCCCTTTTGTCTTGCGGCATACACTGAAATTTGTGAGTTGGTCAGAAACCCATTTCTGGAGAGTGTTTAGCTCAATCTTGACAAGCGGCACGCGGTGAGGGATGGCAAGTGGCAGCGGACGAGAACCTAGTCTATAGGTTGAACAAATCTCTTTATGGTTTGAAGCAGCCGCGTAGACAGTGGTATAAGAGATTTGACTCTTTCATGCTTTCCCAAAAGTTTAGCAGATCCAATTTTGATAGCTGTGTTTATCACAAAGTTGTTGATGGTTCAGCTATATATTTGCTTCTTTATGTTGATAATATGTTTATTGCTGCAAAAGACTAATCAAACATAACAAAGTTGAAGGCACAATTGAGTAGTGACTTTGAGATGAAGGATTTGGGTGCAGCGAAGAAAATTCTCGGTATGAAAATTACTAGAGAAAGACAGTGTGGCAAGTTATATCTTAGTCAGAAAGGTTATATTGAAAAAGTCCTTCGTTGTTTCAATATGCATAATGCAAAACCAGTGATGCAAAATTTTCTTCACCTTTTTATTTATCTTTAAAGGTACAATTTTGAGACTGTTACAACTAATCACAACCTTTTTTGTTTCAGGACACCATAACTTATAGCCTTTCACACCAGATGGATAACCAAGAAAAATGCACTTAATAGCTTGGGGCTCCAATTTACCATTATCAACATGAGCATAAGCAGTACAACCAAATACTCTTAAGTCTGAATAACTTGCTAGGGAACCAGATCATACCTCTATTGGAGTCTTCTTGTCAATAGCATAACTAGGTGATCGATTAATTAGATAATAAGCTGTGGAAGCGGCTTTTGCCCAAAACTGTTTAGCCAAACCTGCATTAGACAACATACAACGGACCTTTGATATAATTGTCCTGTTCATACGCTCAGCTACACCGTTTTGTTGAGGTGTATGAGGAACAGTGTAGTGACGCACAATGCCTTCAGACTTGCAATATGATTTGAATATCTTAGAACAAAACTCCATCCCATTGTTAGTATGAAGTATTTTCACCTTTCTTTCAGTTTGTGTTTCAACCATAGTCTTCCACTCTTTAAACACACCAAAAGCTTGATATTTGTGCTTCAAGAAATAAGGCCAACCTTTTCGCGAATAATCATCAACGATAGGCATCATATAACGAGCACCTCCAAAAGATGTCTTACGAGCAGAGCCCCATAAATCATAATGTACATAATCAATAATACCTTCTATAGTATGTGTAGATGTGTTGAACTTCACCCTCTTATGCTTGCCAAAGATGCAATGCTCACAAAACTTTAACTTCCCGATGCTTTGTCCATCTACCAATACTCACTTGCTCAATTCTGCCAACCAATTTCACTCACATGCCCAAGACGCATATGCCAATGATTAGTAGCATCAGAATTAGATAATTAATCTGAAACTTTAGCAACATTACATAATATAGTTGTACCTTGCAGATGGTATAGGTTAGCAGTTTTAATATCAGCTTTCATCACAACAAGAGAGCCTTTGTTTACCTTCAAAATTTTGTCTCCACCGGAATATTTGTACCCGTTGCGATCAAGAGTACATAAAGAGATGCAGTTTCTCTTCAAATTTGGAATGGGCCACACATCTGACAATGTTCTGATACAGCAATCAAACATCTTGATCTAAATTGTTCTAATACCTGCAACCTTGCATGGCGTATTATCACCCATCAAGACAGTACCACCTTACACAGCTTCATAGGTGGAAAACCAATACCTATTCGGGCACATGTGATAGGTGCAAGCAGTATCAAGAATCCACTGGTCACTAGTTTGTGCACAACCAGCATAAGCAACAAGCAACTCTGCATCAGGCTTATCATCAGTAGCAACTGCGGCTTTACCTTCTTCATCTTTATTACCTTTTGGTCTATAATTTGTGGTTCTCTTGTCTTTCTTCTATAGCTTCCAACACTCAGAGGTATCACGTCCATCTCTCTTACAGTATTTGCATGACTTAGACCTGCCTTTGGACTTTGATCTCCCACGGTAGCTACTTGAACTTCTATCTCTTGATTGGTTCTTTGTGTTTTTCTCTCGTTGCCTGCCCAGAACAACCAACCCTTCTGCTTGTGAATTTGAACCTTCAGAGGGCACCATCTTCTTCATCTTTTCTTTGGCATGCAAAGCATCATAAACTTCTTTCAAAGTTAGAGTCTCACGACTATAGAGAATAGTATCTCTGAAATTTGCATATGAGCTAGGCAACGAACACAATAGAATAAGGCCTAAATCCTCTTCATCATACTTTACCTCCAAAGACTCAAGGTCAGTAACAATTTCCTTGAAAGTGGAGAGATGATCCATCACAGACTCATTGTCTTGCAACTTGTGCAAAAATAACTTTTGCTTTAGGTGCATTTTACTAGTCAGATCCTTTGTCATGCATATCTGCTCCAGCTTTAACCATAGCTTAGCGGCTGTCTTCTGCTTAAGCACCTCCTGCAAAATATTATTAGATAGATGAAGATGAATATATGCCATAGCCTTACGATCCCTTTCTTCTCATTGTCGGACCAATCCGTAGTCCTCTTGCCAAATCCCGATAGCGCATCTTCGAGGTCTTGTTGTGCAAGAACGGCCCGCATCTTCACTTGCCATAGGGAGAATCTTGTGTCTCGGTCCAGAAGCGATAGATCATACTTCAAACTCATCATGGGAATAAATCCTGAATCTGCTGGTAAGAAATCGGTGATGAACCTAGTAGAAACGTGAATCTCTGTGTACACTTCCTGTGTGCACGTAGCGTAGATCTGGAAATCTCCTGGTACACAAGCTTGGGTGGACCAAGCAATTTCTCCTCTGGAAAAATCAGACTACCGTACTGGACTGTGATTTAATTTTCTCGGGATGCGTGCACTGGATGGAATTGCTCCCACAGCTGTTTCGCTTTCTTTTCTGGACGCATGCACGTGACAGGACATGCATTGCTTCTTCACTGCTATTGTTTCTTGTTTTGTTTCCTTGCGCACACAACTTTTCTCTGGACGATGCGCTGCTGCCTCCGATAGGAGAAAGAAATTAGACGATGACGCACACGACGCCGCCGCTGTCGCCGCCACCACCGCCGATAAAATCTCCAAAGCTCTGATACCACTTGTTACGAAAATAGATGCACAACGGAGACACGAATTTTACGTGGAAAACCCTTGCAGGAAAAATCCACGGGCGCCAACCGACAAATATCACTATTAAGGAATTGATTACAAACCTAGGGGAATAACAGTGAGTGTGTCTCTTTCCGTACGGCTTACAAGAGTATATATATGAGATAAAAAGAAACACCTAATAGGATATAACATAGAGTCTTACTAGAAAACTAATCCTAGAAACCAAACTCCTATTAGGAAACTAATCTAAATTCGGATCACATATTTAACATATGTATCAATTACTAATTCATAAATTAAATTATTACAAATAATAAATTGATACTTCTATTCCTAGGTTGGGTTTATGTTTGTTTTTAATTATTAGTTCTGTATTTATATTTTCAAACAATCTATTTTGATTTTTTTGAACCAAATAAATAAATTGGTTTGTTTAGCACTTTACAAAAGAAAAATTGAATATAAATTAAAAAAATCTTTATATAGTTGAAATTTTAATATTTATAATACCAATGACGTTTGCATACGGGTTGGCAACTATATAATTGATATGCAATTTAGGCCTAACTCGAGGAAAAAGTTCAATCCCCAATTTCTCCACCCTCTATATATATTGATATGGTACCTAAGAAAGAGTAAGGGAGTAAAATCCTAGCTAGCCGCTGGTGGCTCAACTTCTAGCAACCCTCAGTTCAGATCCTAATTGTCCACCGTGGCTCGTCGTCGCCCTGCTTATTTGTAGTTTGCAAGACCTGGAGATGGACTTGTTGGTTATGTGGATTTAGATTTTGCTAGAGATTTGGATAGAAGAAGATCGCTCACAGGATATGTTTTCACTGTTGGAGGTTGTGCTGTTAGTTGGAAGACAAGTTTGCAAGCAACTGTTGCTTTTCCACTACTGAAGCAGAGTATATGACTATTTCTGAAGCTTGTAAAAATAAGCTATTTGCCTAAGAGATTTGTACACTGAGCTTTGTGAAGTTACGTCTTGCATTGATATATTTTGTGACAGTCAAAGTGCAATATGTCTTACAAAGAATCAGATGTTTCATGAGAGAACAAAACACATTGATGTGAGATATCACTTTATTCGAGGTGTAATTGTTGAAGGTAATGTCAAGGTATGCAAGATAAGTAATCATGACAATTCAGCTGATATGATGACAAAGTCAGTTACTGCTATTAAATTTGAGCTTTGCTCAAGCTTGATGGGTGTTACAGTATAGTCGTAGAGACTATTTGGTAAACGGTGATTTTACCTACATAAGGTATTTTTAATGATTGATGATTTTTATGCTACAAGAGGAAATTCGTCTCAAGGTGGAGATTGTTAAATATGTGATCCGAATTCGGATTAGTGTCCTAATAGGAGTTTGGTTTATAGGATTAATTTCCTAGTAAGATTCTATGTTGTATCCTATTAGGTGTTTCCTTTTATCTCCTATATACTCTTATCAGTCGTAGGGGAAGAGACATTATTTCTCTATGTTTGTAATCAATTTCTCAATAGTGATATTTGTAGGTCGGCACCCGTGGTTTTTTCCCGCAAGGGTTTTTCACGTAAAATTCGTGTCTCCGTTGTGCATCTATTTTCGTAACAACGTACAGCTAAAGATTGTTTGAAGTCTTGATTATTTTTTTACAGTTTAGTATTTCCTAAATTCTTCATCAACAAATATTTAACTGTACTTGATTTGGACTTTGAATATAGATTTTCCAAGATTTAATAACTCCGAAATTCATCACTAATAGATGCTGAGTTGTACTTGGTTTGGAGTTTCACTTATAGCTTTTTCTCTGATTTGGTAAATATAAAATTCGGAATTACTCTCTACCCATTTATTCTGGTGTTGGAATCGTAGTTTAGTTCACTTTCTTAATTTAATTGTCTGAGTAGGAATTAATAATTATTGAGTTGTACTCTGGGGCCTCAATTATACCTATCAAATTTTACTCAGTTTTTATTTTTAATTATAACAATTTTCATGATATAACAATTCGAGTTTCGAATTAAACAGTACTATATTCTCTGTGGATTTTTTTTGGTCTGGCCTATGCGTCAAAAATCGAACTGCACAGGCTGCAAATATTATACATATGAAAATACAGGTAAGACGCATATGGAAAATTAATTATTAGTTGCTAGCATGGATTAAGAAAAATTACAGATCAATATTTGTTCTCTGCTTGAAAATTATTAGCAAACAACTGACTTTTTTTAACGAGAAAATGGCTATTGTGCCACTTTGAAGAGTGGGTTTATTTGTAATGCCACTCCGCGAAGTTGCTTCGTTAAAATGTCATCGCCAACTATTGCCAACACGCTGCTTCACCTTTTTCCAATCTCACCGGATTAACGGACGAAATCCGGTGTGTTGTGACCAATGTGCCCCTGGCTAATTCTTTAGCTCGGTGAGACAAAAGGGATCGATTTCATCGCCATCACCATTCCACCCGCCGCCCGCCGCCGCCGCGTCCCCTCCCCTCGCCCTCATCGTCGCCGACACCGACGACAGCCTCCGAAAGCCGTCGTCATCCCCCATACCTTGATTTGTGTAGATGAGAGGAAACCCTAACCCTAGGGGAGCTATGCAGCGAAGACTTGCGGCCGAAAGCTTTGATTTGGGAATGTCGCAAGGAAGCTCATATCCTGCTCGGCTGCCTATAGGATTTAGTGGCCTCCCTCTCATTCGTTGCCCTAGGTGTGGCGCTACAGTAGTAGAGTGCAGATCGATGAGGCATGGTGGAAAGGTTTTCTTCAAATGTGAGGAAAACGAACAAGACGTGAGTATTCTATTTGTTGAATTTGGTGTCTTTTGGTCTTTGTTACTAATTTGGTACAAATGTATGACTAGGTGCCAAATTCTTGCAAGTTTTTCAAGTGGATTGAAAGTTATAAGAAGATGGTTGAAGGAATGAGTCTATATGCGGTTGATGAAGCTGTCACTGATGTTGCAGCGGAGCATATGGATGCTGCTCCTGTAGAGATGAAACTGAGGTCGGTTGATGATGGAAAGATGGATAAGCTGACAAAATTGATTCGAGTATTAGTGATGATCAACATAGGCTTGCTAGGTCTTTGTTTTATTGGCGTGTTTGTGATGATTATGAAGTGAAGTATGCTTCGCTAGAACCAGGAATGTAAGCATTGCAATGTATCCATTTAGACCGATGAATGAATGAATGGTAACTTTTGGTGTCTTTGTCCATTTTTGATGAGCAATTTTAGCATGTCAATTTATGATGAATCAATTTTGACATGATTGATGTACAAGTAACAGATGTCTAGGAAACAGCAGTGCAGGATTAATTTTAGCCATAATTTGTGACAATGTTCACACATAGCACATAGGTTCACACATAGCACATAGGTTCACACATAAGTTCAGATTATAGTTTCTTCTTTACACATAGCTTCTTCCTAGGAGACCTTCTGGGCTGGGAGCTTGAAGCCCTAATGTCAGCAGGCTGGGAGCTTGAAGTCCTAATGTCAGCAGGCTGGGAGCTTGAAGCCCTAATGTCAGCAGGCTGGGAACTAATGTTCTGAGCTCCTCCCTTCATCAATGTTGCTAGCCGGCTGTAAGCCATGGTAGTTGGACAAATGAGTAAACATACCAAAATAGGACAAAATCTAAAGTACTGATAATGTTTTTAGATGATTACCTTCTTGTAATTGTTCCTGGGCTTTCTTCAAGTATTGTCTGCACAACTGGTCTTTTGGGACTAGGAATGTCAGAAGTGTTCCCATATTTGGTAGTGTTCCTCCTTGGCTTCCTCTTCGTGCATTACAGACAGAAATTTTGGTGTTAATACAAACTAATGCATTACAGTTATCAAATTGTATTACAGACAGAAATTGTGGTGTTAATACACTAGCCTTTTTTTGGTTCCATTAAGGGAACACTTGTAGCTTGTTTGAACATGACCAAATTCCCCACATCCCTTGCATCTTCTCTTGCCCCTTACCAGCACCCTCTTCCCTGGGTCATTGTCAGTTGGAGTACTCTTGGCTTTAGACTTGTCACCACCTTCAAGGCAGCTTTTGATCCTAAGCTTTCTGTATCTTCCATTTGTCTTCTTAGGCAAAGGTGCACCTAGCACCCATGGCAATTCAACATGTGGCCACTATGACTTGTCACCCAATGGCTCTATAATCCTGCTATAAGCCTTCTTGAACATCTCAACTGAAAAATAGGGATTCACAAAGTCCTCAATGTTAACATCCCTATTTTGTTGAGATGTTATCAAAGCCAATGCATGCTGACAGGGCTTTCCAGTGTGCTGCCACTCCTCACATGAGCAATACTGATTGTAAGCCTTGACAACATGTTTCCCATGGGTGCTGCTGTTGTCAACAACCTCTGCACAAAAGCTGTCAGATTCCACTACTGAGAGGTGACCCAAACCCCTAGTTCTAGCCTTAAGCTGTTGTGTTACAGCAGGCAAGATGTTCCCAGTCATCTTCTCTGCAATCCTTCTCCTCTTGTTCCACAAAACCATAACCAACACTCGTACTTGTCCGCAAGGTCACAAATTGGCAATGCCTTGTAATCCTTGATCCAATTATTGAAACTCTCGCAAGATTGTTAGTAATATAGTCACACTTTATTGCTGGATTGAAACCACTCCTCATCCACTTTAATGGATGATAGGTTTCAAGCCAAGGAAGAACATCACTGCAAGCTTCAATAACTTCTTTCATGTGTCTCTGCCAAATCTCTTTCCTGTATGCCCTTGCTGCTGGGTACATGTGTGAGTGCACATCACCACCAAATTTCTTCACAAAGTTCTTCATCAAATGCCAGAAGCATTCTCTCTGCTCAGCATGCTCAAACACAGTATGTACAGCCTTTTCTAAGCCTTTACATGCATCAGTACAAACAGCTAGTGGATTCACATCTCCTATAGCCTTATGAAGTTGTCTCATAAACCACTCCCAATTATCCTCAGTTTCAGCATTAATGAACCCAAAAGCTAGTGGATACATCCAATGATGCCCATCAACAGAAGTGGCTACAGCCAAGTGCCCATTCCATCTTCCATTCAAAGCAGTGGAATCTATACTGATGTATGGCCTACAACCCTCTAAAAAACCATCTATGCAGGGCCTCAAAGCACAGAAAAACCTATGAAAATATACTTTCCCATCAACTTCCAGAATGTCTATCTCTATCACACTCCCTGGTGAAGTTCTTAGAACCTCTGCCCTCCATCTATAAAGCATATGAAAACTTTCTTCCCAAGTCCCATAGAGCTCAACCATAGCCTTATCTCTACCTCACATACAGTGTCATAGTGAATTGTGCATTTATGATCTTCCATTAGTTGGGTCTGCAAGGCTTTAGGGCGTGCATGTATGCAAGTCTTTTAACACTGTCACCTGCAAAATAAATGCAACAATCCATCAATTTTCCATCTATTTTGTCAAAATCAAACATAAATCACTGCAACTAAATACCATCACTGTCTTCTGGTTAGGTTGTTTGTGCCCAACAATATGCCAAGGACAACCTTCAACTTTGCAACCACCTATGTATCTTTCAGTGTCAGTTTTCATCAACTTCAACTCAAACTCAGAATTTATAGCATACTGTCTCATGGCCAATCTAAATTCATTCATGTTAGGGTACACTATGCCAGCCTACATGCAAGGATTATTACGGTCATAGGCCATGACCCTCTCCCCTGGTACTTCATCATGGACAAGAATTGCTGCCCCAGTTATATCATACTCATCAGCACGAAGAGGAGTAGCAGCAACATCAGGAGCAGCTTGTCTAGCCTCATCAGCAGCAGCAGCAGCATCAGGAGCAACATCAGGAATAGCTTGTCTAGCCTCCTCTGCAGCCTCATCTTCAGCCCTCAAACCCAATAGCTCGTAGAATTTATCATCCAACGATATCTACCCTCTCTTCATCATCATTTCCAGCAAGAATCTCTAGGCTATCCCAATCAATAACGGAACTAACTGGAACTGGAATGGGTTCCACTACCCCATCTGGTGTAACACGAAAAACGGGTTCCACTAAGACAGCATGGTCGATTTCGGGTTCGGGTTCGACCACAGCTAAACTAACCGCAGGCTCCTCAAGCCTGAAGAAAAAAATTTCGGACCATTGTTACAACAATCTCTAACTGATTCGCAGCAGTCGGCAATCAAAACAAATGAAAAATCAAGCTGACAAATCAAAGCACGGAGACCAGCAAATTCTTGCCCCTCGACTAGTTCATGCCATGTACAATCCATCGATTCCACCTTGTTCCTAGCTCATGGGGGATGACGACGACTTCCGGAGGCTGCCGTCGACGTCAGCGACGATGAGGGCGAGGGGGAAGGGGGACAACGGCGGCGGCGGGTGGCGGGTGGAATGGTGATGGCGACGAAATCGATCCCCTTTTGTCTCACCGAGCTAAAGAATTAGCCAGGGGCACATTGGTCACAACACACCGGATTTCGTCTGTTAATCTGGTGAGATTGGAAAAAAAGGCGAAGCAGCGTGTTGGCAATAGTTGGCGATGACATTTTAACGAAGCAACTTCGCGGAGTGGCATTACAGCGAAACCCACTGTTCAAAGTGGCACAATAGCCATTTTCTCTTTTTTAACAATGAAATTTTAATTTAGTACTTGTTGGTCGACCTGATCTCCTGAACATTTATGGATAAAATATAGATCAATATTCGAGTCAGTAATTATTAGGCAAAAAGTCAGCAAACATAATTCATTGTTTCAATCAGAATTAGAAATCGCCAGAATATATTAAATTTGTCACATTGAATATCCAAGTTTAGCAGAATACATCAAAAATTAGAAATCTTATCTTGCATACCTTGACATCACCTTCAGTAATTACACCTCGAATAAAGTGATATCT
Source organism: Oryza australiensis (assembly GCA_019925245.2). Taxonomy (NCBI): domain Eukaryota; kingdom Viridiplantae; phylum Streptophyta; class Magnoliopsida; order Poales; family Poaceae; genus Oryza; species Oryza australiensis. The sequence continues at coordinate 60,026 of JAIFGZ020000499.1, forward strand.
CACATCAATATGCTTTGTTCTATCATGAAATATCTGATCTTTTGTAAGACATATTACACTTTGACTGTCACAAGATATATCAGTGCAAGATGTAACTTCACAAAGCTTAGTGTATAAATCTCTTAGCCAAATAGCTTCTTTACAAGCTTCAGAAATAGTCATATACTCTGCTTCAGTAGTAGATAAAGCAGCAGTTGCTTGCAAACTTGTCTTCCAACTAACAGCACAACCTTCAACAGTGAAAACATATCCTGTGAGCGATCTTCTTCTATCCAAATCTCCAGCAAAATCTAAATCCACATAAGCAACAAGTCCATCTTTAGATCTTCCAAACTACAAATAAACACTATAAGTACCACACAAATATCTAAAATCCACTAAACTGCTTTCCAATGCTCTTTGTCAGGATTAGCCATATATCGACTGACAACACTCAATGCATATGATAAGTCAGGACGAGAACATAACATGGTGTACATAAGTGAACCAACTGCACTTGAATAAGAAACTCTAGACATGTACTCAACATTATAATCGGATTGTGGACATAAATCTGAAGAGAGTCTGAAATGTGCAGCTAAAGGAGTACTCACTGGTTTTGCATCATGCATATTGAAACGACGAAGGACTTTTTTAATATAATCTTTCTGACTAAGATATAACTTGCCACACTGTCTTTCTCTAGTAATTTTCATACCGAGAATTTTCTTCGCTGCACCCAAATCCTTCATCTCAAACTCACTACTCAATTGTACCTTCAACTTTGTTATCTCTGATTAGTCTTTTGCAGGAAGCGACTCAACCAACCTAGTAACCACTTATCCACATGGTCATCGCCATCCTAGATCAACCCAAGGAGTCATCGTCTCGATCTTCGGCAAATCGACATGGCGCAAACCGTTGAAGCCACCGGAATTTCGCTGCCACACTACAAAGTTTTAGCCAAGCCCATTGAATGAAGCATAAAACTGGCCACCTGGAATCCTCATCCTTTTGTACAAATGGAAGGACACCATTGGATTAAACATGTCATCAAAGATCATCCAATTCGAACCGACCTATATTGAACCGACATGGCCGCCGAGGCAATCCTCTGAGGAAACCAACATTAAACCTTATAAATAAACCTCGATAGCTCAAACCTTGTATACCAATTTGGTTCGCTACCTTTTCCTCTCAAATACCCCTCAAAACCCCAACTATTATAGTCACACTGTCAATTTCATCAAAATTCAGAGCCTAGCTCGGAGGAACCCTAATCCGCCCGCCCGAGGGGAACCTCAAAACTGAACATCTTCGGCAAGCAATCTCCAAATTGCAGGTATCCTTACGCTTTGCATATTTTAATGCAACTTTTTCCTAACTTAATCGAAGTTAAAGATCACCGGAGAACCCCGATGATGCGAGCCGCCGGAGTTCCCCTGCTTTCCGGCAAGAGCTTACACGGTGCCAAGCTAATTCAAAGCATCTCCGACCAAGTTGAGATCATAGTTAGTTTCACCTTGATTCATAGGTGCTCACACACCCTTTAATTCGTCCTAATCACCCATGAAAAGTTCCAACAACGGACCTCACCACCACCTGAACCACTGCGCTGTCGCCGGCCTGTTTCCGAGCTTCGCCGGCCCGTCCAAGTCCAAAAATGGAACCTTAGCAGATCCTAGATGAAGAAAAACCCTCTCGAACCCTAGACTTAACCCCCACCCCCTCCCCTAAGCCGTCCGCAACATCCCCTCAAAGTGCCGGCTTCAGAAAGGAGAGAGAAGAGTAAAGGGAGAAGAAGATGAATACTAAGGGGAGTAACGAGAGAAAACGATGGAGAAGAGAAACGGAGTCAGAGCACGTGTAGCCTAGTGGAAAGAGAGGAGAGAAAATGAAGGTCTTGGGTTCGACCTAGCCTCCACCCTTTTTATTGTTTAATTTTCTTTTCTATTTTAATTTGTCTTTAGAAAATAGTTTGACCTCTTCAAACCTTTTTAAACCCTATTTTTAAATCTTTATATCATTTCAAACCTATTTCATTGCTTTTTAAAATCTTTTTTAAAATTCTTATTTCATTTTCTTTTCTATTTTAATTTGTCTCTAGAAAATAGTTTGACCTCTTCAAACCTTTTTAAACCCTATTTTTAAATCTTTATATCATTTCAAACCTATTTCATTGCTTTTTAAAACCTTTTTTAAAATTCTTATTTCAAAACCTCTTTATATTGTTGTAAAATCTAAATTCTTTAAAATCAAAAGAATAATATTTTCTAAATTTTAAAGATCTATATATTCTAAAATTGTTCTTTCTTTCATGGTATTTTTAATTATTATTTGGATTTATTTGTTAATTTCTTTTATTTTAATTTCTCGATAGATCGTGACGTTGCATCCTCGTAAGAGTTAGAAGTCGACCCAAAGGTCGATATAAACGCTTTTATTACCCTTCAACCAAATACAAGTTTTGAGACTTTTGACACTTAAGGCAAGTCAAACTATTTTTTGAATACTTTATTTAAAAATAATAAATTATCCTTTTTTAATATTATATTTAATTTGGTTAGAAATACATCGTGGGATGGGTTAGATAGAGTATTTTTTTCATGTATTAGAAGCATTATATCATTTCATGAGAGAACTGTTATTTTATATTTATAGATATATTTTCCTTCTCCTTAAGCAATCTTGAAAAGCATCATTTTGTGTGTTAGTATTCCATGTATCTTAGTATAGAAGATTATTTCATGCATTAGAAATATTTAATTATTTCATGCACTAAGAGCACCCTACATGTAAAGAAGAAGGAGTTTGTTATTTTATATATTCAGATATATTATCCTTCTCCTTAGAAAATATCTAGATAACTAGGACTAATTATAAACCATCATCATAATAAAATAAAACATTATTGCATATATTAGTATTTCATTCATAAAGTCATTTCATGTAGTAAAGTAGAAAATAATCTACTATTTTATGTGATAGACAAATATAGGTCCTATCAATTCATGAGATATAAAAATGGTTTTGACTATATGCTAGAAAACTATAAAAATATTTATGCCAGAATAAGGACATAGTTTTGCCCATCCGATGGACCGGTTAAACCGGTATGACATTTATATATTTCTCTCCGATCTCGCTGGGGACTCAGGAGATATATAATGCGCATAACAACATTTGAAGATTGTAGTGTTGATAAAGTCTTATTAGTGAGCAACTATGTAAACAGCGGGTAACAACGCTGATACTAACCAGATCGATACCGTCTGTTAAGATAGAATTCAGGTTTCACCAAGCCAGGGCAAGTGTGTGACGAGTAGCTATTAAATAGGAGACAGATCCACCAATTACTGGTTAGAATTGGTGCTCCTATTAAGACAGAACTCAGGTCTCGTTCATATATTAGAAAAGGTTAAAACTATATAAAAGTCATGTTATCCTTAGCTTTGCAACCTATGGTTAATCCTCGTGTAAAGATGGACAGACACTACAGAGTCGATTGGTATTCAAATACGCCGTACTCTCGGTTAATGGAGTTATGTCTATGGGTAAATCCAGTACAATAGCATGAGCACCATTTCTAAATATTATTAACTGAAATATGCATATTTAAGTATCATTAGGAATAGGGTGAACTATAGACTTAAATTCATACTTTATACTCTTAGACAATTGTATTAGATATTCTATTAAGGAATAGAATATATTCATGTATTAAGAGTTATTCTTAACAAAATATTTCTCTTGTTGATATAGCATGCATAATTATAAGAATAAAATTATATCCCGTTTGGCTTGCTGAGTACCTTCGGTACTCACTCTTGCATAATTATATTAAGTAAGCCAGAAGCACAAGAAGAACTCTCAAGTACCCTAGAGGATTGGGAAGACAAGTATGATCTTTAGGTTGACTCTACACTCGGGCTATCCCTGTGGAAGTGTCGCGGTTTTTCTTGTATTGTATGAATTGTATTTGGACTTTATAAATTTGTATAAATATGCAAAGTTCTTTTTTTTTGAAAGGCAGAGTGTAGGAAAAAAATCCCCACAGCAACAGTTTAATTAATAAGGGGGGTTAAAGTCTAACTTACAGCGGAGTTAGGGGGGAGGTTGGGGTGGTTAGATACAAGTAATAGAGGGGAAATTAACTGAAAGCATCAAGCCAAAAACAAAAATCTTCTCTAGTAGTGGTTTTGAACCGCACTGATTGGTGATGGCCTTAGGTCTAGAAATTGATTAACCATCTGGACAAAGAGTGATCCCGTCTATTAAAGACTGTCATTTCTGATCTTCCAAATTTTCCAAAGAGCAATCTGACATGTTTCAAAACTGAAGTTTTGATCATTGGCTTGGTAAGTCTATCTTCAAGTGAAAGGGTTAGGTCCCACACTTCATTGATTCGGTGCCAGCATTGACTTGCAAAAGGACAAGTGAAGAAAAGGTGCTCGATGGATTCTTCAGCAGTAAGAGTACACATGACACAAAGGTCATTATCCCTATGCCCAATATGCCTTCTGGTGAGCATCACCTTGGTGTTGAGACGATCCAAAAGAATCAACCATATAAAGAACTTAATTCTTAGAGTGCACTGTGATTTTCACAATTTGCCGTAGATTGGATGAACTTTGCACAGGCTTATACACGAAGTCATAAAACTTCTTCAAAGTGTAATCTTTCCCCCAGATCGGTTCTAGGAATCTATAGCATTTCCTTCATAAGCGAGCTGTTGGAGTTGAGCATGTAGGTTTTCCAATTCTTCGGAGGTCAATACTCCTGGGAGGTTATGTGGTATTGTGGGAGTCATCCTTTTAGGAGACCTCATATTAGTAGAAACGTTGTCTTCCACAAATTAGTTATGTTACATGACAAACCTTCTACTAATGTTCCTGTTGAGAGTCAGCAGAAAGCAAGTATGCAAGTGAAGCACTTTCAATTCAGGGCACACACCAGAAAAAGATGTTGCTATTAACCAAAATGCATCTGTCACTGAAGATTATGATTTTTCTACTGTTGAGCAGTCGCTCAAACATTTTATTACGCAAGATAGGCCCAGAAGAAATATTAAACGACCTCAAAGATATATTGATGATAATTTCTTACGTATATAGATAATAGATTGAATAGAGCATTTTAAGTTTAGTGGGATACATTGTGAATAGCAAGCTTGATTCCAAATAAAGCGTCCTGTGGCGTAGACGCTAACGCCCTGGATGTGGTTGAAAAATCCATTAATGATTAATATAATCAAGCAGTAGCCTTCACAACGTAATACGTATGTACATCTCTATGACTTCAGTGAATCCAAATGCCTCCGTGATCAATCAAGTCGATGGTGTAGAAATTAATAGTAGCCAATCAGGATGAAGGGTGACCTGGGCGTCGTCTCCTCTGCGCGTCTCACGAGTTCGTGGAGGTAGTTCATATCTGTTGTAACTCACTTCACGGTCTCCCGTTTTATTAGATGCATATCTCCCCACGTTACAATTATACGGGGTTTAAAGATGGCCCACGATGCAGATTCTATTTCTTTTTATCTAGGATAATGATTACTCGATCCAACTACAGTCTGATTTTTTTATTAACACGGGAGTTCTTTTAAAGTGCCGATTAATATATGTACAGATAGATAGAGTAGGAATAGAAAGTTACTTTAATACTTCTCATACAAACTATCTCATATATACCTTTAACATACAGAATGCTAGACTACTGCGGCCAAAATACATGAAACCCTTAACCATTTGGTATCTGCAGTTTTGTTTCTACGTGTGGATTGAATAGAACAAGCCGAGATGCCCAAAATACATGAAACCCTTAACCATTTACAATTTTGATCATCATATAAATCTTTGTAACATTTTCTGTAAAAAGTTTATATAAATATATATATATATATGCAATAGAACAAATCAATTCCTGACGTTCCCATTAAACAATAAAAATATAAAGGCGTGATGGTCAGGACACGTGCAAAATCATATAAAAGAGGGAAGTGAAAGTTGACACAAAACTGAGAGCAGGCATTTGTGCCCAGAAAAGGTGAGTCGACCATGAGTGTGCATATAATCCCTTTTGTTCGCATCAATGGCGCGATAGGTGAAAGCGAGGACGGTTGGTGAACTTCCGTCCGTTAGCTTTAACATATCGCGTGATGCCAAAGCAAAAACCAGACCATAGAAGTGACAGCACCAAATGGAAAACATCATTACGTGCTGCAAGGAAACGAATCAAGTTAGTTCCAAATGCCTAAAGAATTGATTATAGCATGATAAAGCATGAAGAAGGATCGAAATTAAACTTGTTGGAGTGATTTTGTCCTAGTGACTTGGTTATGTATTTGTTTTCACATAGTTATATGTTGGTGCAAAGTGCAAACAACTCATCAAGTTTACAACAGTTGAGCGCCTCTAAGCTGCATAAATAAATTAAGTTAAATCATTGCCATTTCAGTAGGAAGAAACAGTACCTCTTCTCAGTGACATAATCATGAATATCACGGCGGCCAAAAGCAGAGCAAAAGCAAGGCGGAAGGACTGCAAATGAAAACTCAAGTAAGATCTCCACTAAAATATCCTAATTTCAATATGCAGAAATATCTCCACTAAGATATGCATAACTACATTCCAATGCCCATGTAACTAGATCTACACGAAAGAACTAAATCAAGGGTATAGATCAGGGGTAGAAATCTTGGCAGGTAACTACACTGCTGGTTACCGGTCTGAGGAGCTTCAGACCGGTTACTGGTATTACCGGCCAGAACATTATAAACTGTATATTTTTTTTACAGCATTAAGTGTGGTAAATACCAAGTCTATAAAAGAAGTACGCATTATTCATGCCATAAGTTTTAATACATAATTTTCAATTCAAAAACTGGTCCACAGCCGGTTACGGCTGGTAAACGGTTTGTGAATTAAAAAAATATGGATATGGTTAATGGTTTTACAGAGGGACGGGTATTCAAAACCTTGGTATGGACCATAGCATCACCACTGTCAACTTATCCTTGTAAGTAGATGAAAACATCAAAATTATGCATGCAAATTCACTGTAAATTGCAGTGATTTTAAGTATGAGAATTGAGAACCAAGACTAAGAACAATAAATGCAATTCACCATATGCGACTTTAGGATTATTCAATCTGTAGAAAAAAAAGATCTCAAGTAATAGAAAAAAATAACCAACCGCGCCATTCTCTATAAGTCCTTTGGTTGGAGTTGGCATATCCCGACTAACTGAGGATATATGATGTCCTTGAAGAAGATCCATGGCATCCTATACAAGACAATAAACAAATAATGAATAATCACTGTGCCTTGATCCATTATTACCAACCTAAGGGATCTTTTCTTCATGTCGTCCATGATGTCTTGGATAAAATAGCAAACCTAAAATAGCAAAATCCAACTCACTCCAGCCCATCAATGGTGAGACCAGGTAAGCAACATACCTGTTTAGTACCATCCGCAAAATTGTTTAGGTAATATCTAGCCATTGCATTCCACAGATCATTTAAAATTCCCTGTGTAGTTCGTTTTCCGTACCTAATAAATAAATAAGACATAGTCAGGTTAAGAACAACAAAAAACTAATTAATCATTATTTGTTTCTAAAGATCCAATAACCGAAAGTAGAAATATACACCATAGACAGCGGATCAATAGAGGAAAAAGTGAAAACATGTGATCATGTATTTAGTGAGAAATTTAATTATAATACTGCACTCTCACGCATTAGAACTGTCAACATCTTAGGTGTCAGTTCAGTCCTGATACTGGGAAGTAAGCAACTAAACATAATCCAACAAGTAATTTTTCTGATGGTGGCGAGAAGATAACTTTTCACAACGAGCAAGAAATAAATCAGTTTTTAAAAGTTGCCATTATAAAGTTCTAACTATTGAGGAGATTGACAACATGAAACTAGAGAAGATGTTTAGCAGGCTCGGTGTTAAAGGATCTTACAAGTTACAAAACCTTTGCTTCATAAGAAAACATTAACAACTCAGCTTAAACATGCTCATGGTTGCAATCAAATCATTACTTTTTTTCTGAAATTAGTAGGTCCAAATTGTGCAAAGGAAAAGGGACTAAATAAGGGAATTCACAAAAACTTGAAAACACAAATTCAGCACGAATTACCGAACAAAGTCTCCCTTCAAAGCAGGAGTTCCAGAGTACTGAGTGCTTATTGCATCTCCATGGTTGGCCCACACTGAAACAAAAAGTCGGCAATTGTTTAGGCCCAGGAACATTGTGAGACAAATGTGGGGGAAATACTAACAAACATGTTTAGCGAATATCATATGCAAGTATGCAACACTTACAAACTTTGTAATCTGCATCAAATGCCGGATAATCGCTGATTGTATTGTTATCACCAAGAACGCCGATTTTTTGCAGTTGGCTTTCCAGAATTTTTCTCCCAATCATGTTCTGTTTTGTGTATTAAGGAGACTATTGTAGTTACATACACATGAAAAAAATAGAAAAGGCCAAAGGAACAAAGTAATTGCTCAAGAAAGAATAGTAATTGCTCGAGAAAGATATAAGGATCCCCGCACAACTACAAATACTTTGAATGTAATACTCTATCCCAGTAGTTGCTACCTGCTAGCCATGTAACCCATGGTGTGGTGTTGGTGAGATTAGTCCCACAGGGAGCATTGTTGACACACCTAAAATGCTAAAAATGCTATTTTGTACTCCTTAAATACTGATGAATAAATGAGGTATTTGATAAATGTTGTATTTATTTTGGCACTAACCTTAATGTATCCATGAGTTCTGGTGTGTCAACATGTTTTTGGCGGTAATAAGTGCATCAACAATAGATCCAATTAACCCTAAAATGTCCGGTTTCTGTGGAGAGGCGATTGGGAGGCGATCATGGGGTGATGGGGCTCTGGTGATCTTGAAGGCATGATCTGCCATGGCAATGACGGATCTCTCCTTTGCAGATGGATGGGATTTCTCTCCTAGATCTGCATTTGCTTCGGAAATCAAAGATCGCTTCTCTTCCACTGTGCATTTCTCTCCAGGTATTTCTTCCAAAAGCCCCTTCAAGTTAGTTGTGTGCTTTTCCCGTTTCAAGTTCCGTTTGACGAAACAATTAATCAGTTGCTTTGGCTTTGTGTTGTTATCTTGGTGGAGATCCCAATGGTTTCATGTTCATCATTTGCAAAATAATTGCTTCAGTTTTTTGGTAGCCAATAAGCTCATTGGGTTGTGCATTTTTCTTTGAAGTCTTAATCCTGTGATCATGTCATGTAGGGGCGAACATACACCAGGCGTCGCAGAGCGCGAGATGTACGCCGAGCCACGGAACGCGCGGCGCGCGACGAGGCGAACCGGGCCGACGTGCATGGCAACGTAGCCATCAGTGGCTAGAATCAGGAATGGTAGTTAGTTTCCTATTACTAGTCCTTTGTTTTAGGAGCAATTAGCTCCCATTCGGTTGGGCCAAGGGCCATATATATTGCTTGTACCAGCACTTGTGAGGATTAAGCAAGAATTGATATCCCTAATTCCCATCTTTATCTTCTACCAACAATCCTGCGGCGGAAGGGCAAACCTCGCCGGAGACGACGGACCGTGGCTACGAACTCCGTAGCCAAGGGCCAGCTACCCTAGGGCTTGACGCTCTTGACAACCTGGTATCACGGTCTAGTCGATCCTCGTCTTCCTCCACCGCCACAAAACCTAGTCCATCACCTTCCCCTGCACGTCCGTGTCCACCACCAGCCGCCACCGCTAATTCGCCTCCCTCATCACCGTCGTCTGCTGCCTCCAGCACCGGCAACATGGGGGATGATCTCCAGGCCGCCGTTGGGGCACTCACCAAGGCCGTCTCCATGATGCAGGCGTCCATCGAGGCCAATGCCAAGGCAATCGCCGATCTCACCGCCTCCACTTCGTCCGCGCCCGGCGGCGCACGCCCTGGGAATGAGGGCGACCATCACCAGGACCGCCCACCTAAATATTGGCGGCCCGAGTTCCCGCGCTACGACGGCAAGACTGACCCGCTGGCCTTCCTCAACCAGTGCGAAGCCTTCTTCCGGCAGCAGAGGATCATGCCCGAAGAACGTACGTGGATGGCCTCCTACAACCTCCAGGAGGGCGCCCAACTGTGGTACATGCAGGTCCAGGAGGACGAAGGAACACCGACGTGGCCCCGATTCAAGGAGCTCCTCAATCTGCGTTTTGGGCCACCCCTGCGTTCGGCCCCCCTCTTCGAGCTCGCGTCGTGCCGGCGCACGGGAACGGTGGAGGAGTACCAAGAGCGTTTCCAAGCCCTCCTTCCCCGCGTAGGTCCCCTCGAGGAAACGCAACGCGTGCAGCTCTTCACCGGTGGCCTTCTGCCTCCACTCAGCCTCCAGGTGCAGAACCAGAACCCGCAATCTTTGGCGGCGGCCATGAGCCTAGCGCGCCAAATGGAACTCCTGGAGCAGTACTATGCATCCACGGCCAAGACTCCTGGTCGGGGGGTGCTGCCGTCGCCCGGGCCGCGCGCCGCCCATCCACCTCTGGTGAAGCCGCCGACGCCGACAGCGTCGGTCGAGGGCCGCCTGGCCAAGCGCCCGAATCCAGCGGAGCAGACGAACGGCGCCGCCTCGGCCTCGTGTTTCAACCGTGACGAAAGGTATAGCCGCGGGCATAACAAGGTTTGCAAACGCTTGTTTTTTGTGGATAGCATGGTGGATGACGAGGAGGACACCACCGAAGACGCACCGGACCCGGACGCGCCGCTGTTCTCCCTGCACGCCGTGGCAGGTGTCGCTGTGGGGAACTCCATCCTCCTACGGGTGCAGTTGGGCGCAGCGTCGCTCATTGCCCTGGTCGACACGGGTTCGACCCATAACTTCATCGGCGAGGCCGCCGCCGCGCGCACCGGGTTGGCCGTCCAACCGCGTCCTCGACTGACCGCCACGGTCGCCAATGGCGAAAAGGTGGCTTGCCCGGGGGTACTTCGCCACGCGGCCGTCCGGATCGAAAGCCTGCTGTTCCACGTCGACTTGTACGTCATGCCGCTAGCCGGGTATGATATCGTCCTCGGCACTCAGTGGATGGCAAATTTAGGGTGCGTTGCCTGGGACGTCTCGACGCGCACCATGACGTTTCAGCACCGCAGGCGCGACATCTGCTGGCATGGCGTGCCCCAACCCGAAGGACCGGCGGTGCGCGCGGCGAACGCCGAGGGCGCCCTCCTCGATGGTCTCCTCGACTCCTTCCTCGACATCTTCACTGAGCCCACGGGTCTTCCTCCTCCGCGCGGCCGCGACCACGCCATCGTCCTCAAGCCCGGTTCGTCGCCGGTGGCGGTTCGACCGTATCGATACCCGGCGGCCCACAAGGACGAGCTGGAGCGGCAGTGCGCCGCAATGATTGAACAAGGCATTGTGCATCGCAGCGACTCCGCCTTCTCGTCGCCGGTCCTCCTCGTCAAGAAAGCGGACGGCTCGTGGCGGTTCTGCGTCGACTACAGGGCCCTAAACGCGCTCACCGTCAAAGATGCATTTTCCATTCCCGTCGTCGACGAGCTCCTCGATGAACTCCATGGGGCACGTTTCTTCTCCAAGATCGACTTGCGGTCGGGATATCACCAAGTGCGCATGCGGCCCGAGGATGCCCACAAGACCGCGTTTCGCACTCACGACGGCCTCTACGAGTTCTTGGTTATGCCGTTCGGGTTGTGCAATGCCCCAGCGACATTCCAAGCGCTCATGAATGATGTGCTTCGCCCCTACCTTCGCCGGTTTGTCCTTGTCTTCTTTGATGATATTTTGGTTTATAGCACATGGGCAGATCACCTCCGCCATCTTCGCGTCGTCCTGTCAACCATGCGCCAGTACCGACTCTTCATCAAGCGCACCAAGTGTGCCTTCGCCGTCGACTCTGTGGCATACTTGGGCCACATCATCTCTGCCGCCGGGGTCGCCATGGATCCAGCGAAGGTGCAGGCCATCCGCGAATGGCCCCGTCCGCGTTCGGCGCGCGCGGTACGTGGCTTCCTCGGCTTGGCGGGGTACTACCGCAAGTTTGTCCACAACTACGGCACTGTGGCCGCACCTCTCACCGTCCTCCTGAAGAAAGACGGGTTCGCTTGGACCGAGGCGGCGACCGTGGCGTTCAATGCCCTCAAGGCCGCGGTCTCCTCGGCGCCGATCCTCGCCATGCCAGATTTCACCAGGCCGTTCACTGTGGAATGCGACGCATCCTCCCACGGCTTCGGCGCGGTCCTCATCCAAGACGGCCACCCCATCGCCTTCTTCAGCAGGCCTGTTGCGCCCCGTCACCGCGCTCTCGCCGCTTATGAACGGGAACTCATCGGCCTGGTGCACGCCGTCCGACACTGGAGGCCGTACCTGTGGGGGCGCCATTTCACCGTGAAGACCGATCACTATAGCCTCAAATATCTCCTGGACCAGCGGCTGGCAACCATCCCCCAACATCATTGGGTGGGGAAGCTGCTCGGCTTCGATTTCCGGGTGGAGTACAAGCCCGGCGCATCCAACACAGTGGCGGACGCGCTGTCTCGCCGCGACACTGCCGATGACGCCGCCATCGATGTACGCCGAGCCACGGAACGCGCGGCGCGCGACGAGGCGAACCGGGCCGACGTGCATGGCAACGTAGCCATCAGTGTTTAGAATTAGGGATGGTAGTTAGTTTCCTATTACTAGTCCTTTGTTTTAGGAGCAATTAGCTCCCATTCGGTTGGGCCAAGGGCCATATATATTGCTTGTACCGGCACTTGTGAGGATTAAGCAAGAATTGATATCCCTAATTCCCATCTTTATCTTCCACCAACAATCCTGCGGCGGAGGGGCAAACCTCGCCGGAGACGACGGACCGTGGCTACGAACTCCGTAGCCAAGGGCCAGCTACCCTAGGGCTTGACGCTCTTGACAGATCATTTCAAATTATTCTTTCATCTTAGGAGAAATGGGGGGCCAGATTGGTATAAGGAATACTCACAATGGATCATGGAAAAAGAGAAAGAGTGGACTAATGTTATTTCAAAGAACAAGAGCTATAGGCAGAATTCTCTATTCAAGCCTGGGCTTTCTTTTGCCAATGTTGTTTGTTCTAAGACCCTGAAAAATTCTCATGTGATTTTAGCTCAAAAAGTTTTTGACACCCTAAGACAATGTTTGCCTGATTCCAGTCCTAAATCCTTTGATCCTAATACTTCTTCTATGAAAGAACATCTAGACTTCAGTGTGCTGAATCGTGTTTTGGTTTTTGATAGATTGGAAAATCCACCTTTCAATTCTAAGAAACAATCTCCTCCTAAGATCAAGGATCAGAGTTGTACGCGTTGTTTTAGGCGGGATCATAGGGGCTTTTAATTGTTCAAATCCAATCAGATGTAAATCTTGTTATGGCTACGGCCATAAGGCCCATCATTGTTTGGCCCAAAAGAAGAAGGCCTGCCAGAAGTGTGTAGTTAAGACGACTACAGCGCAAAAGAAATTAACAAATCTAATACCTCTACTTCTTCGCCTCCTTGCCTGGTTACTGTGCTTACCAAAAACCCCAATTCGGCTTCTCAATCTAATCTCCCTAATCAATCGTCCTCCATTGCCAACATCAACTTCAATCTAGGGCGATATTTCTTGATGCTGGCAAGGATCTTCAAGATGGAAGCATCAATCATCTTCCTTAGGAAGACTTGACAGTTCCAACGCCACAGCGCCAGCATGAATCGTACATGCTAGCAGAGATTGAGCCAGGAGTTCATGAAGATGAATGGAATGTCCACAGGTTGCAGATCCGGAACTATTTTCAAAATGAGCTAGGTATCATGGTTACTCATTGCTCTCCGCACCCACTAGGGGTTGGTTTGTTTGGTGTTAGATCGACTCTCATCAGGGATACCCTAGTTGTGGCTTTTGGTTTTCACTACAATGGTGCGAATGTGGTTCGTTTTGTCAATCATGATCGAGGTGCTAACCGGAGAGCTGCTCCTGCTAATAGAGTTGGATGGATCATGTTTTTGGGTTACCCTTTAGACTTTCGCACTACAAGCTATGTTTCTCGAGCGATTGGTCTTTTTGGGCGTCTTGATTACTGGCAGGAGATGGATGCTATCCCAGGGAGGGTGATGTTGAGGGCTTATTTTGATGATGTTGATTTGGTGCCTAGGAAAATTGTTTTCAAATAGATTCCAAATCAGAGAGGTCAAGGGGAGTCCTGGACCATTTGGGTGTTTGTTCTGAACAATGATTTTGCGGATCCCCAGCCACAAGATGAAGACTTGCCACCTTTGGGTGCTCTCCACCCCCACCTGATGCCCATCCTCATTAGGACCCAGCTTGGGAGCCAGAACATCCTCAGGAGCAGGATGATGGTTGGGGTCACTGGGATCAACAAAAGGAGAATTAACAATCTACTGGTCAATCTGGGGTGAGCTCACACAGTGGGGAAGGAAATATGCAAATTTTGGTGCTTGCTGATAATACCCGTAATCAGCCGCCTCAGTTCTTAATCTCAGAGGAAATGCAGGAAAGGATAGAGGAGTTTGTCTAGAGAACAATGTTGTTGAAGCAGCTTGTAGACAGGGTGGAAGGCTTGGCTATCCCAAGGCCAATTCAACTTGCAGCTCCTTTTACTCAGCTCCTGTACCCAAAATGGAAAGCGCCCTTTGATCCAAAACTGTCATTGAAGTTATAGACACATCTAGAAGGAATTGCCTTTGGAGAGGATCCAACGCTATAGTTAAAAAAAGCCTTTGGCTGCTTGGCACAAGGTCTGTCGACCCAAAGACAGGTGGTTTAGGAGTGATAAATTTATATGTTCAGAATGTGGCTTTACTTCAAAAGCATCTTTATAAGTTTTATACTGCCCTTGATTTGCCATCGGTTAGACTTGTATGGGACACCTACTATAGAAGAAAAGTTCCTCATCAGGTATTTAACAAAGGATCTTTTTGGTGGAGAGACATTATTCAATTGGTTGATATTTTCAGAGCCATATCTCAATGTACCATCCAGTCCGGTACCACTGTGTTGTTATGGGATGATCTTTGGAACGGGAAAATAAGAAAGCTTAAATACCAGTCTTTTTTCTAAACTAACTGTGAGATGGGAGTCAGTGAGGAATTTTTGTAGCAAGCACCTTGAGGATTTTTTTAATCTTCCTCTTGAAGCTCAGGCATATATGCAATTTCAGCAGCTGCAATTAGAACTGGATGATCTAGATTTTAACTCACAGAGGGGTGATGTATGGACTTTGATATGGAATTCTCAAAATTACTTTGCTCAGAAATTTTATAGGTCTAATTTCATGGGTATTTCGGTCCCAAGGCCTTTCATATGGATCTGGAAGACTAAATGTAAACGAGATCAAAGTGTTTATGTGGTTACTACTATGGGACAGACTGAATACCAGAGATATGCTAGATAGACGGCATTGTGCTCCTGAAGATGTAGATTTAACTTGTGCCCTATGTGGAGGTCCAAGAGAAACGTTGATGCATTTGTTCTTCATGTGGCCATTCAGAAAGAACTGCTGGGATCGTCTAGGCATTAGATGGAATACAAATTTGGAAATTTGTCAAATGCTGGTACTGGCAAAACTTCAGTTTAGGAGAAAAGGTGTCTTGGAGATCATGTTCTTTGCATGTTGGCATATCTGGAAGCAGCGAAACGGGAAAGTTTTTCATAACATTTTGTCAGATGAAAATAGTTAGTTCGCCGTTTTTAGGAATGAGATTCTTCTACATGTTTGTAGGATGAATGAGGCTCTCAGCTCTTCTATTCTTAGTTTGTTACAAATCTTATAATTTTTTAGTTTGTTTTGTAAATATTACTTTCTTTTCTAATATATAACTACTGGGGAAACCCTGTATTAAATAAAAAACTAATTGCATCAACATATTCGAGCAAAATCAGGAAGTTCAGAAAAAAAAATGCAAGAGGAACAATGCCAGGCAACGCATGCAATGGCCTAACCAGCCCGGCCAGCCAAGGGATGCAGTCCGGCCAGTCCCAAGCCAAGCATGCAGGCTGGCCAGCCCAAGCTTACAGCCCAGCCGGTCCACTCCGTAGCCCAGCCGGTCCCACATCGACATTGGCTAGCTGGCCCCACAAGACGCCTTAGGGCACTCACAATGTAGAAATCAGGAGTGGTTTCTATAGTACATGACTCCGTATTAAGAAACTATCTTCTACAATGCAATTTTTTTTATCATTGGATCTTCGGCCCTTCTCACCCTGGATCCTCTGCTTCTCTTGAAAGTGCATGCCACATGAAAGTGAAGAAAAGCAAACAAGTGCATGCGACGGTGATCTGAAAGGGAAGATAGAGAAAAGCACGGACAACGGACAAGTGCTGGTGGCGACGTGCTCCTCCGCTGCGGCTAAAACTGAGATGCCGCAGCAGCTACGAATGGCGTCTAGAGATGCAGCGGCAGCCTTGGATCCATGCCGTGTCACCGTGGGGCGGCGACCTGCTCAGCCCGCTTATCTATTTGGCCGTCGTGCTTGCCAGGTGGGACGAGGAGTCCGTTTCGCATGTCCCGTCGCTAGAGGCAGGCCTTCACCTCCTCAGCTGACGGCAACACCGGATCCAATCCCCGGCAAAGATCCTGCCGGTGTTGCTCGCGTTCGACGATCACAACAAGACGGACATATACGAGGCGATGGCGAGACCCCAGGCGCACGGGATCTGGAGCGAGGGAATAGAAGAGATGGTGTCGTCCCCAACACAGTTCTGATCGTTTCTTTCGCTCTTGATGCTCATGAAGACGTCATTTCTTCTTTAGACGTCGTTTCTTCGTATTTTCATCTCTTTCCTCATTAAATCAGTTGCCACGTCATATTTTTGCTTACGTGGCAGGTTCATTTAATTCCTATAGAAACTATCTAGTTTATGCGTTGGGAGTGCCCTTAGCTGCTACTCCACCTCCTTGGATGCTCCATGCAGTGTGGGAGAAATGCCTTGCATGCCACTTCATTCCTCCATGCATGGTGGAGAGGAAACCCATATGCAAGGCACCTCTTCAACTACAAATAGGGGGCTGCATGCTCACTTCACTCAACCCTCTTCTAGAGAGGGTGGAGACACCAAGGTAAGGAAAAGAGAGTTGACAAGGAGAGAAATCTCAGGGGCAGGAAAAATACTAGAGACCCGAGTGCCAACACTCCAAATTTGTTCTGCTTCGACGACTTAATTTTATTTATTTCTTTCAATAAAACTCCTATCCCTTCAATCCGGTAACATTGTGATGTGATCTTTTTATTTATTTCTTTCTAGTTTACTATTTGTTTATTATCTGTTGGTACCTCGTCTTTTATTAACGCTGTATGTTTACATTATGCATGTCTAGTTACTCTATGTTAAGACTTTCATGTAGACTATTTAACCTATTGTCTGGACATGGTGCATGGCTATACATTTACTAGGAATGTGGGTAACCCCAAGGGATTACTTAGCAGGTGATCCGATACTGCCAACAACCCTTCTCTCAAATGGATCCAAACTGAAGTTATCCAATGACAAGGACGAGACAACACATCATTTATTTTTTGAATGTCCAATGACAAGATTAATCTAGAATGTGGTGATCTGCTCACATATTTTCATGTTACGAAGGTTTATGCTCTACTACCAACTAAAGTCCATATCGACCTAACTTCTCACGTTGTGTAGAAGTGTTAAACGAAGATAATATGGTCAGAACTCAGTTTGTATCTACCTAAACTCTATATGCGAGACTAATCGCACCAAAACCACAGTATGGGCTACAAGAACCACTATTATTGGGCCAGATATTAAATTCACCCCCTATGGGTTTGACACCATGGCAACACAAAACTAATGTCTAGAACCACCCGTAGGTAAATAGCCAAGATTTACGCCCTCCATGGGACAATGCATATAACCCCATCAATCCCATTGTTGATTGAAGGAATTAAATTGGAATGGGATTGGTTAGGAAAACCTTCTCTTTCATAGAAGGTGAGAATTATGTTATATTTTCGACTTTCCGTGTTCCCTGCATTTTTCCTCTGCTTCTCTACATGGCAAACACATCAATCTCATTCATGGCAGCCACATCGAAAAATCTCATCCATGGCAAAGTGCTTCTTCTAGGATCACCTCCTCTCTATTTTCTGTGCTGGCTGGATGAATGATGCTGCGCCCTTCCCCCATGCGGTCAGAAGCCTATCATCTCGCCTTCTTTAAGGCAGTTGGATGATGTCGCCTCCCCAGACTGCTCTGTTGTGGCGGCTACCTCCACCTCTAGCACACGCAATGAAACCGGCGTCCTAGTCCAACTCTGGAACAGGCACTACGGCCTCTCCCCATCTGGCGCAGCGTGCGGTATCCTCTTCACCAGCTTCGACATCTCCTCGTAGACCAGAGCCGTGCACGCAGCATCGCTTTTCTCTCACCGGCTGACATGCATGCAGCGACCGAACATAGCAAATGCTATCACGTGCGAGGTGGGAAGAGCTCATCTAGCAAAATTTCTGGTACAACACCGTTTTGCACCTTGGTCGAATATTCTATCAAGTTGGACGAACTTGTCCAGGCTCATTCCACTTCGTCCTACCAACCAAATGCAGGGTGAGGGGCTCATCCAAACTGAACACTATCTAGAAGAACCTAGGAGTGATTATGTGATGTTCTGATATTCTGAAAACTGCACTTAGGTTATGATACTGTACTAAAGTACATGCTACATTAGCAATTATTTTTGTTAGTACCTAGAATTACATTTCAAAATATCATGAAAAAGCTGTGCTTGGTAGTATGTACCTGAGTTACATTAGTACGATCCAGACAATCGACACAATTTGTTCTAACAGTTCCGGTCTGCTCTTCCATTTTCTCGCCTTTACTATTTAAAAGGAAGTACCTATAGCATACAATTAGAAAGACTGAGAACAAAGCAGCAATATGAGTTTGGATGAAAGATATTCTTTGGGACATTCCTTGGATTTTAATCCAATTTCCTCACCAAATTACAGCTAGGAAGCTTTATATAACATATGTGACCAAAAGTGTCAGATACAGCTACCATTTTACCATTTTTTTTCTTGTTGCATGGAAAAGGGAGATGTGAAACTTTTTTCCTCTCCATGTAGAGATGGCAACAAGAGAACATAGAAAAAGAAGCAAAATAGTTTGACTAATGTACGATAAATTTGCTTTCCCTCTGACAGGGACAGGGCCAAAACTAGGAAGCATATAGCAAAATATGTGTACACTTTTCAATATATGTATATTAGTCCCTACTAGCAATAATTGTAAGATATAATGAAAGAACTATTAAAGGAAACATGGATTATTAAACGAGAGCACATTACTGCATATATGCTATATATAGTAGCTTTGGCAAAAGAAGGAACTGAATAGTAAATCAACTACATTATTTTCTGCACCAAATGCGCTGATTTTTCAAACAGAAAATGCAGATACTCATCAACTATTAACAGTAAAGCAAAGAAATCAATGTAGAGTTACACTTGCAGAAATATAAAACAGGGAAAATTGCTGTAGAAGAAAACTCGTGCTAACATATACTCTACCAAAATAGATGACGTTTTTCAAATGCATAAAATCAACCCCACAATCAAAGATATTAAGATTTGAGATGTAAAATGATATTAGTAAATTTTCACTTTCATCAGTTATATTTCTAATTATTTTGATAAATATATAATTTGAGAAGGCAATGATTAAACATGTGCTTTGAGACTGTCAATGTACCAATGTCATGTGAAGAGATATTATACAAAAATTATAAATGATAAAACATGTAGTACTTTGTATCTTCTAGCAACATACCTATGCTTCTTAAGATAATCCTCAATTTGATCATACAGCTGAGAAAGGCGTTCAAAGTGAATATGACCACAGATTTGATGGAAGTCAAAATGCACAAATCTGCAATAATTAGGTTTAATGCAATAATCAACAGTAAACCACAATAAGAATAACTCTGCACTGGAGCGAAACTTACCTTATATCTTCACTCAAGATAGGCTCAATTGATTTTGCATATCTTTCATACAGGCGACCTTCACCACCATGCTGAATATATCAATAAGAAATATGATAAGTGAAAAATATCACACAGGAGAACAAAATAGTACCACCACCACACATTACTAGCATGTTAAAAATAAGAAGATGCAAAACTCTTTACATAAACATTTAACTAATTCTAGAGCAAACAGTTACGTTATGTAGTATAAGCTGAAATGAACTAGTTAATTCTATTTCAAGGAACAGAATATACAAAATCGGAGATATAATGCACCTTATGGCATGAACATGGGACACTATTTGTCAAAATGAAGAACTCTCATTCTGGTCCTGCAATTAAGACAACCACATGACAGCCTAGATGATTTGTAGGGGGGTGGGTTTGATGTTGTAACTGTGTGAAGTATCAGGACGAGGCCCTGGACCCGTGGAATGGCTGAGGATCTATGATGTGGTTCCACATGGCAAGGGATAGGTGAAACTGGTATTGCTTTGCTCAATCATGTGGCAGGACTTCCATAGAAGAATTTACCTCCAAAACGACTAAAATCTCATGATACCAACAAAATGACTTATCCAGAGATATGCATAACTAAGACCAGATTTATCTAAATATGCCAACAATTAGATTTCTGAAAACTGTGCACTGTCTGACAAGCTGCCTTGAGGCCAGTCACCTTGCACGCCATGGTAGGGAATCCCAACATGACCCTTATACATGACGAACAGAAAGAAGAGGCTGGTTTGGGTCCAAGAATTCAATACTTACTGTATTGACAAGATCAATAGCCATGACAGCTCCATATTTCTTTTGTAAATCATGAAAATGCCTCTCAAGTACATGAGGCTGCAGAAAACAAATCCAAGAAAATTTATGACAAAAGAAAAGTATAAACAATGGCTACACTGCAATACTTAAGTTAGATCTTGATAATATGTAAATGCACTGAAGGGGTAGAAATTAGTGGAGCAACAAAGATAAAAAGGAAAATTAAATCATATGTTTAGAGCACTCACCGCCTCCTCTACTCTGACAACATCAAAACTAGGTTTATATGTCAAATCAACAATCTGTTCCCACAAAAAAGGCATAGAACCTCGAACCTGCAATATACATCAATGTAAGAAAGTTATCACAGAATATAAAAATAAACCGTCAGCCAAACTAAATATGAGAGGTGCTAGGAATAAGTTGGGAAAACCTGCAAACTTTTAGTGTCATATTCACCACTTGTATCAAGATACAAATAGGAAGGCAAGAAATTCTTTTAGCGTACATGAACTGTGCATGATTGACTCTTTTTCCATTTTGATTGTTGATTCCAAAGATAAATTGGAAACAAAATATGAAGGTTAACATAACTTTACGTGTATCCAACTCATTATTTTTTCAAAAAAATAAAATGGGACATTGCATCATGTCAATTCCTCAAATGGGGACACTGGCTCCCCTATGTGCCATTCAATTGAGTGAATAAACTTACTTGCACATATGATGCTGTAAATTCTTTCAATTGCATTATCTGCTCTGATTCAACAAAATTTGCAGCATAACCCTCTGGATCAGCTCCTCGCCTCCACATCCGAGTACCTTCAGCAAAAGAACAGCTCATAAATTGCTAATCAATCATTGACATTCAGTTTCCCAAAAATAGTAAAATAGCAAACAAATACAAATTTACCTTATGTTGTAACTAAGGTAACATTTAATGAAAAGAAAGTGGTGAATGAGCTTTTGATGGTTCATAACTCTTACCTATCCTACGTGTACACCGACGTGCAATCAGGGTCACATTTACCTTCTCTGACCCAACTTCTGCATGGATACTCTGAAAACCTGATATTTAGTTAAGTTGCAGAAGTTCAAATTGACATATGACCTTAACAGAAAGGTAACCGAAGTATAAACTATCAGAAGTCATCTAACATCTCAGGTAATAAGTTGAGATGTTACGATGAGGTGAAGGATACTTCCTTGAATGACTGGTAGTAAGTATTGGTGCAGCTGTGGACGGACAAAAGGGCAATCAAAATTAACTGTAAATATTGGTCACACGATCCACAGTTAATAACAACTCTAATCTTACTTTGTTCTCAATTAGAGGCTCCAACAAGTAACCGTTCCAAAGAAATCTTGGTTCTGCCTACAAAAGGTGTAATTAATTAATCTGGTGCAGAAATAACCAGTAAAGTATCAAAGACTTATCAACATGTCCAAAGTATACTCATGTAGTTTATTAAATTATTTCATTTTTGCAGAAAATTCCTCCTAGGCCACTGAGTGTTCCTTCAATTCCTTATTACGCTCCTCCTTTTGCACTCACTTTGATGGTGGAATAAGTCTAGTGCAGCTGAAAGGAATAAGTCAAGTGTAACCGTTTTCAGTTTTTGCTTTTCGCTTTAGCATATTTGATTTAGCATCTTAGACTAGCATCTAACATTTTAGCATCCTAGACTAGCATCTTGAACTAGGACTAGCATCTAGCATCTTTGATTAGCATATGCTTGGCTGCTCACTAGCCTATAAATATGTATTCCTAACATCTAGGTCGGCTATGGCATTCGAATGAATATACAATGGAGAAAATTGCCCTAACTCTGAGTGTCATCCCTCACAATGCGAGTGTTCTCTCTAACAATTGGTATCAGAGCCATATGGTTCTGTGATCTTTCCAATCCCACCCGTATTTCTCTCTAGCAGAGGCACCGGTCTTCCGACTCGACTCTCTCCCTCGTTGATCCCTCCTCCCCTGCCGCTCAGACGAGCAGCAGTTCGGAGGCGGCGGCTTCCTCCCAGTGCAGTCATGTCCGCAGGAGGCTCTCACCACTTGGTCACCTCAAGTGTGCGGCGTCGGCAGGAGGCCGACCTCGCCGCGGAAGAGGAGCGCGAGCTGGTGGCAGCAGAGGCCGCGGCAGCAACGGCTTGGGCGGCGAGGTTGGCGGCGGCAGCGAGCCGGCAGCGGCGAGAGTGGCAGAGGAAGCGCGGCAGCTACGGCTGCAGCACGTGCGGCGGTGGTGGAGGTCGAAGCTCGCGTGGCGGTAGCAGCGGCGACGCTGCCTCCGACGCAGATGGCCGACGTGGAGGCCGAGAGGGCGGCAGATGAGCAGACGGCGCGGTGGGCAGCGGCGCAGCGGCGCAGCGCCACAAGCGCGGCAGCAGCCCGAATGGTGGTGACGGCGGCCTAGGGCTCGGTGGCGGTGGTGTCTGAGCCGGGAGGCGGTGCGACGTCGGCGACCCAGAGGAGCATAGGCGTGGCCACGGCAGCCCAGACGGGCGTGGACGTGCCGGCAACGCTCCCGGTGGGCGTGCGCGCGACGGCCATGCTCCCGGCGGACACGGCGAACGCGACCCTTGGCGCGACCCACGCATCGACCGCGCGCTGGAGGCCCAGCGACTGCGGGAGCAGGCGGCACAGCTGGAGGCCCAAATGGAGCACGACCGGCGACACGGCGGATGGGACGATGACGAGCGCAGCCTTCCCAGGCGGCGTGGCTCTTCTTCCCCGGACCGGCACCATGGCCACCGCAGCTTCCAGACTGTCGTCAGGGATGCCGACGCCGGTGGTGGATGGCCCCTCCTCACCAAGACCAACTACGCCGAGTGGTCCATGGTGATGAGGGTGAAGCTCCAGGTGCGGCACATGTGGAAGGCGGTCCGGTACGGCGACGTCGACTACGACGAGGATCGACGGGCGCTGGAGGCCCTCCTTGCTTTAGTCCCGCCAGAGATGCAGTCTTCGCTTGCTTGCAAGCGGACTACCAAGGAGGCCTGGGACGCCATCGCTGCGGCGCATATCGGTAGCGATCGCGCCCGCAGGTCCACGCTGCAGGCACTGCGCAGGGAGTGGGAGAGCTTGACTTTCAAGCCAGGTGAGGACATTGATGTTGATGACTTTGTTCTCCGTCTCAACACTCTACTGCAAAAGTTGATGCAGTACGGCGACGACACCATCGACGAGGAGAGAGTTGTCGAGAAGCTCCTCCGCTGTGTTCCCGAGAAGTACAAGCAGATCGCTCGCTCAATCGAGTCTCTGCTGGACCTCTCCAGGATGTCGATTGAGGAGGCGATAGGTCGCCTCAAGGTCGTCGACAACGACGAGCCACAACCTTCCTCAAGGCCTGTCATCATTGGTGGGAAGCTCCATTTCACTCAGGAGCAGTGGAAGGCCCGCCAGGGTGATCGGAAGAAGGGGGAGCCTTCTTCCTCGTCAGGCGGCTGCAAGCGCGGCAAGCCGCGCAAGGCGCGCGGAGGCACCCAGGGCAGGGCGCGAGGACGTGCCGAGGGTAACGCCCGCGGAGGTGCCCAGGGCGGCGCCGTCGGCGAGCGCAGGCTGGCACGAGACGACATATGCCGCAATTATGGTAGGTCTGGCCATTGGGCCAAGGATTGTCAACAGCCGAGCGCGGCCAGGCTCACGTCGCACAGGCTATGGAGGAGCCGGCTCTGTTCCTAGCACACGGGAGCATCGAGCTACCTCCAGCGGCATCGGCCGCAACGGCTCTCCACCTCGACGAGCCGAAGGCACACGTCTTCCTCGGTGATGGCTCCAGCGACGACAAGATCGACGGCTGGCTCCTCGACAGTGGTGCCACTCACCACATGACTGGTCGCAGGGAGTTCTTCTCCGACCTGAACGCCGACGTACGCCGCTCCGTCAAGTTCGGCGACTCTTCGGCTGTGGACATCAGGGGCATTGGCTCCGTTATCCTCGTCGCCAAGATTGGCGAGCATCAACTCCTCATTGGAGTCTACTTCATCCCCGCGCTGAGGAACTCCATCATCAGCCTGGGCTAGCTGGATGGGAATGGCTTGCGCATTCTGATCGAGGATGGAATCATGAGGATCTGGGACCGCCATTGTCGCCTTCTTGCCAAGGTAAATAGAGGCATCAATCGTCTCTATGTCCTCAATGTGCAGGTGGCACAGCCCGTATGTCTCGCAGCCCGTCACGATGACAACGCCTGGCTGTGGCACGAGCGCTTTGGGCACCTCAACTTTAGGCCCTGAAGCAGCTTGGTGACAAGGAGATGGTGCAGGGCATGCCACGAGTCGAGCATGTGGAGCAGCTCTGCGACACCTGCGTCCTCACCAAGCAGCAGCGACTCCCGTTCCCTCGTCAGACGAGCTTTCGCGCCAAGAAAAGGCTGGAGCTGGTGCACGGCGACCTTTGCGGTCCCATGACACCGGTCACTCCTGGAGGCCGGCGCTACTTCCTGCTACTCGTCGACGACGTGTCCCGCTACATGTGTGCATACCTCCTTGACACCAACGCGGCAGCTGCTGATGCTATCAAGCGTCAGCTGGCTGTGGCAGAGAGGGAGTGCGGCTGCAAGCTTCAAGTGCTACGCACTGACAACGGCGGCAAGTTCACGGCGGCTGAGTACGCGTCGTACTGCACCGACGAGGGGATTCAGCGCCACTACTCCGTGCCGTATAGCGCACAGCAGAACGGCGTCGTCAAGCGGTGCAACCAAACTATGGTGGGGATGGCCCGGGCCCTCCCCAAGCAGAGGGGGATGCCGACCATCTTTTGGGGAGAGGCAGTGGTGACAGCCGTCTACATCCTCAACCGCTCGCCCAAAAAGGCGCTCAGCGGCAGGACGCCGTACGAGGCTTGGCATGGACGCAAGCCGGTGGTTGCCCACCTGCGCGTCTTCGGCTACCTCGCATTCGTCAAGGAGCTTGGCCATGTCGGCAAGCTCGACGACAGGAGCACTCCGGGAGTGTTCATCGGCTACGCAGAGGGAACGAAGGCCTACCGCATCCTTGACCCGGAGACACAGCGTGTGCGTACGGCGCGCGACATTGTGTTCGACGAAGGGCGAGGTTGGGCGTGGGGCAAGATGGTGGATGACGGCTCGGCTCCGACGTACGACGACTTCACCATCGAGTACGTCCACTTCGAGGGAGCTGGGGGAGTGGGCAACTCTTCTTCGCCGAGCATGCCTACCCCAGTCCCCAAGCCTCCACCGACTCCGACGGTGCCGGCACCGACTGCGATCAGCTCTCCACCGCCACCACCACAGCCAGCCACGCCACGCTCTCCAACGCCGACATCTACTCCAGGCATGCCTACACCAGCACCTGCTCATGCCGAGCACAGCCCGGTGGAGTTCGTTCCTCCTCTCTCTCACGACGAGGAGCGTGTCGATGCGTACTATGACAGCGAGCCGTTGAGGTATCGCATGAGGACCTTCTCGGTGACCTACCAGTGTCGGGACCGGTGCCTCATGACCTGGAGGCGCAGTTGCACCTTGCGTGCGATGACAGCGAGCCTCGCTCCTTCGAGGAGGTCGAGGGACACGCGGCATGGCGCGCCACGATGAAGCTGGAGATGGACGCGGTTGAGAGGAACCGCACTTGGGAGCTTGCTGATCTTCCTCCTGGACACCGCGCAATCACCCCTAAGTGGGTGTTCAAGCTGAAGAAGGATGAAGCTGGTGCCATTGTCAAGCACAAGGCTCGCTTGGTGGCACACAGGTTTGTGCAGCAGGAAGGGGTCGACTTCGACGACGCTTTCGCTCCCGTGGCACGGATGGAGTCCGTGCGGCTCCTTCTTGCACTGGCTGCCCAGGAGGGCTGGTGCGTCCACCACATCGATGTCAAGTCGGCGTTTCTCAACGGCGACTTAAAGGAGGAGGTCTACGTACACCAGCCACCGGGATTCGTGACCCCCGGCAAGGAGGGAAAGGTGTTGCGCCTGCGCAAGGCCTTTTACGGCTTGCGGCAGGCACCACAGGCGTGGAACGACAAGCTGGATTCCACGCTAAAGAGGATGGGTTTCGAGCAAAGCCCGTACGAGGCGGCCATCTACCGGCGGGGCAACGACGACAATGCCCTGTTGGTGGGTGTCTACGTCGACGATTTGGTGATCACGGGCACCAAGGATGCGGAGATGACAGCGTTCAAGGAGAAGATGAAGGCCACTTTCCAGATGAGTGACTTGGGGCCTCTCTCCTTCTATTTGGGAATCAAGGTGCACCAGGGCGACTCCGGCATCACACTTCGACAGACCGCCTACGCCAAGCGCATCATTGAGCTAGCTGGGCTCACCGACTGCAACCCAACCCTCACTCCGATGGAGAGGCTAAAGCTCAGCTGTGACAGCACGACAGAGGTGGATGCCACGTAATACCGACGCCTTGTAGGGAGCCTTCGCTACCTCGCCCACACGCGACCGGACTTGGCGTTCTCCGTCGGCTACGTTAGTCGGTTCATGCAGCGACCGACGACGGAGCATCAGCAGGCCGTCAAACGGATCATCCGCTATGTTGCGGGGACTCTCGACCATGGCCTCCACTACCCGAGGTGTCCCGGAGCGGCACATTTCGTCGGGTACAACGACAGCGACCATGCTGGCGACATCGACACCAGCAAGAGCACTGGCGGGGTGCTCTTCCTCGGCAAGTGCCTCGTTAGCTGGCAGTCGGTCAAGCAGCAGGTGGTGGCCTTGTCCAGCTGTGAGACTGAGTACATAGCGGCTTCCACCGCTTCAACTCAGGCGCTCTGGCTTGCTTGGCTACTTAGTGATCTCCTTGGCAGAGACGCTGAAGCAATGGAGCTCAGGGTGGACAGCAAGTCCGCTCTGGCCTTGGCAAAGAACCCTGTCTTCCACGAGCGCAGCAAGCACATCAGGGTGAAGCACCACTTTATCCGAGGCTGCTTGGAGGAAGCGTCAAGGTAAGCTACATGAACACCAAGGACCAACTTGCTGATCTTCTCACCAAGCCCCTTGGTAGGGTCAAGTTTCAAGAGCTTCGCGTCTGGATTGGGATGATTCAAATCTCCCAGAAGACAACGCAAAGACTTACGGGGAGAATAATGGTGGAATAAGTCTAGTGCAGCTGAAAGGAATAAGTCAAGTGTAACCGTTTTCAGTTTTTGCTTTTCGCTTTAGCATCGTAGACTAGCATCTAACACTTTAGCATCCTAGACTAGCATCTTGGACTAGGACTAGCATCTTAGACTAGCATCCAAAGTTATTAAGGCGGTATGGCGACCCACCACCGCCTTACCACCATAGCGATAAGGCGTATGGCGTGGCCACGCCTTACATGCAGTGAAAAAATAGAAAGTATAAGTAATATGGGCTGTAAATACACTAATGGGGTACTCTATTCATCACAGCACGGCCCAATAATAGCCCATTTAAGCACTTACCCAGCCTAGTCCAAATACTTTCCTCTCTTGACCTAGCAGGCTGCAGTTTAACCCTACCCAACAGCTTCCTCCCAGCAGCCGCCGCCTCACATTCATCTAGATTTCTCTCCCACATTGTGCAGCACTACCGCAAGCCCCTCTCCTCCACCTTCTCTTCTCTCTCCTCGTGCAAGATGCAGCAAGCATACACCATCATCCTATCCTTTCTCTCCCCTCTTACAGCCAGCAACTTCCTCTCCTCCACCTTTTCTCTCTCATATGGCACAGCAGCAGCAGGTGGTGTCTCTCTTGATCTCCCTCTACTCCCCATCAGCACAAAGGGAGAAGGCGATGCCGGGAGGACCGGAAGCAAGAAAACAGACTTTTCCCTCTCGCTCTTACCCTCTTTCCTTCGTTTATGCCGTAAGACGGAGTTAGCCTAAGGCGGAAGGACGCCTTGCTCCCCTCGACCGCCTTACCGCTATGGTGACGCCTAGGCGACGCCATAGCGACGCCTTGATAACTATGCTAGCATCTAGCATCTTTGATTAGCATATGCTTGGCTGCCCACTAGTCTATAAATATATATCCCCAACCTCTAGGTTGGCTATGGCATTCAAGTGAATATACAATAGAGAAAATTGCCCCAACTCTGAGTGTCATCCCTCACAATGCGAGTGTTCTCTCTAAGATACTTAACTAGATATGTATGATAGTGGCACAAGAGAGATAAAATTTGCACACGAATTATGTTCAAGGAATGAGAAGTATATGGTGGCAAATAAGGGGTTGAGGGGTAGGTTAGGTTTTTTACGGGATATTCTCGCACTGTGCGCATAGGGTGGGAGGATGATTGCGTCTTTAAAGTAGTAGAGAAAAGATTGTGCCCCTATCACTTTTGCCACTACCATCAAACTCTGATAGTCGATTAAGGTTGTTTTGGATACTACCCTACCACAGTATTAGTAGTGCCAAGACCAACGCAAGTTTCAGTACTACCAATTATTTTGTAGGGTAGGATTGTATTGATTTGGTTTGGTTTGATGCCAATTATGAGTCAATTCTTTGGAGGTTAAGATAGCTTTGGACTGCTACCAATTTGGGCATGGGCATTGCCAAAAATATGGCTCCAACCCAAATGCATCACAACTACTATTCAAGTGACCAAAATATTGGTACGGGATGTCTTGGTACCAAACCAAAACAGCACTTAGTATTATTAAAAGTGTCGTTAATGACTTAATGGTAAAAAAGGTAATATAAATAAGTTGGTGTAACAAGGACATAAATTCAGAGACATTGCCTTAAAGGTTAACAGGCCATATTATACTCATGTACAGACCTATTGGTGGGTTGAAAAATTATTCGCGTATGCTGTTAAAATTCAATTTTCATTTTGTTACAGAATACAGTTTTTTCAGTGAATAACATCAAACCAAGTTTTTAAAGATATTCGCTGTGATTGCTAAGCATATGCTATGATATGTCTGTCTTTCATTTGTATGTCGTAGTTAGCATTCATTTCTATTTCAGATTGTCTTTATAAAAAACAATGTCTTAATCAAGATATGGGCTCCATCTGTGTGCTTTTCCTCTTTTTGCACCGCCTTTCTCAATGTTCTCACAGAGTTATAACATTTGATAAGAAAAAATAAAATAAGTTAATGAACATTTTACCGTCCAAGTCATTTTAGAATACTTGCAAGTTTGGTACTTAGTGACCGATGTGGTCTTGCAGGATGGCATCTCAGATCAGTCGTTGGAAGCTCACAAAGTCGGAATTGTACACGTGCAAACCAGCATATGAGTCCTTTGTTCGCACAATCAGATTCTCACCGTGGAGAAGAATTTGGAAGAGCTAGGCGCCCCCTTGTGGTGCAAGCTTTTATATGGCTTGCAATTAATAACCATTGCTAGACGGCTGATCACCTTGCCAAGCATGGACTGCCACATCCCGTTGCTTGTCCGCTTTCTGACCAGGCTGAGGAATCCATTAATCACATCATAGTTACTTGTGTCTTTTCCCAACAAGTGTGGTCACTAATTCTCCAAAGGTTGGGGCTGATTTCCGTTTCTCCAAATCAAAATTCTACTCGCTTCTACCATTGGTGGTCTAAGGCAGTAAGAGGCATTGATCAAAACTCCAAAAAAGGGCTCAATTCGCTTTTCATTTTGGTGGCTTGGGAAATCTGGAAGCATTGGAACGACTACTTAACGGCGTCAATCCTAATGTAATGTCTGTCATTCAAACGGTGGCAAATGAGTGTGGCATTTGGTGGGTGGCCGGAGCTTCTAAACTCACAGATTTCCTTAGTAGGTCGCTAACCCTGTTTGGGTGAGGTTGTTTTTGTTCCTTTTCATATGTAACCTCACGTCCTGTTTGTTTGTAGGGTGAGGAAGGGTTTTTGCTTCCGTCCTTGTGTTTTTCTCCTCACACGTATTTCTCTTGCATATTCAAGAAAAAAAAAGGTCAATGAACATTTGATTTAAAAAAATCCAGAGGATAAGCTTGAAGATTTTGCAGGACACTAGTAGAATCATTACCAATGGGCACGGTGTTAGAAATATTCTAAAATCCGGTGCAAATGTCATCATGGAAAAATCAAAATGTAACATCAGCTTTTGCTAGTTTCTCCAACCACATCCGTCTTCAGAAATTAGGACAAGGAAATAAAAGCAAGCATACTATATTGTACATCTAGAAAATACTTTAAAACTCAAGCACATGAATATTATTCTAGGTACGCTATGGACTTCTGCTTGCTTCTTGGACCTGTCCATTGAACTGAGAATCTTCCATTTGACAGTCTATTTAAAACTAGAAACTATAATTTACAAATTAAGTGTCTATTGTGTAACATGTTCTGACATAGCTTTCATGCATTTAGTTCATTTCGTCTGGATTTGTATGATTGCTATTTTCCCAGGAAGGAATATGCTAACTAGCAGTGTGTGGTATTATAAATTAAGTTGCTTCAATGGAAAATCACAGCATTACAATTTTGTCACACGTGACATCTCGGGAAAAAAATTTAACCACAAATTTTAGCATCACAAAATTTTAAGTGCAAATACAAATATCGACCAAATGAAACACATTGCATAGAATTTTTTAACTTCAGTTCCATCTTTCTACATCATAACTGTAATCCACTGATCTAGTAAGTAATAACCAAATATATGATTAGGTTTCATAGTAAGGAAAACAGTATAAATCATGTGAAGAAGTTGAGGACAAGCCACAGAAGCTTGCAGATTATATAAGGGAGGATAAAATAGGGTCAGGGATTTCATGCTCAAGCAAACCACAGAATTATGTAAGGAGGCAGCAAACCTGTCTCCAAAGTGGAAGTGACTTAAACTGATCCCCTAGATCATGCAGCCTCTGCGAACTACAACATATAAGGGACAGAGGTAAATGCTTGACCAACTTGCAAGGGAAGAAGACGAAGATAAAAAAAGAAAGACGGAATCCCCTCTATACACTTCAGGCAAAGTTTGCAAGAAAAAAAAAGCATAACATTCATTGTGGTACCCACGTTAGTGTTAAGTTGACATCATAGGAGAAGTACAGGCCTATAGTCCTCTCTGCTGCATCCAGAAGTTCTGAAAATTCTGATTCCATTTTTTTCTGCAAGAGCTTTTTGGAATGATTAATGGAATATGGATGGAAAGAAATTGTAAATGAGGCCTAAATAAGCACTTCCAAACCTGCTCAGCAGAAGAAGTATTTAACGAGTTATTGCATGGCAGAACTTTTAGTCCTGTCAATTTGAAAATTGCATGCCCCAAGTAGGACCCAACACAATCACGGTCAGTGATCACAAGAAAGTATGACCGAACTGCAAGTTTGAGCACTCCAATCACACCAAAAACTATTCTAACTTTAGGATTTGTAGCGGGACCACGAGGTGGCAACTCTTCCACTAGACTCATTGATCCATTTGTCCGATCAACTGACAGGAACAAATCAGCAAGACCATCAACTGGTTCAAATACATAACGGTCTGCAAACTCCCACAGCCTTAGTCTTGTGTGTAGCTTTGGTGTAGGGCATGCATCAGTTGCAACACTCATCGTGATACCCTGATAGAGGAATACATAAGTAAATGATAAATCTTCAGATGATAAATATGAGCCACAGATATAACCAGTCCAAGACATGTGATGCCCATAGTATACTGGGACAAGAGTAACAGATGAATATATATACAACTACCTGAATAATGTGATCATGCTCTTCAAATAACCAATAACAGAGTGTCAGGATTTTTTTAGTAAGGATAAACCTATTGTAATCATAGAATACAAACACATGCACATCTATTATATACTAAAAGTCCATTAAACTTCCTACAAACGCTCTAAAGCAGCCACGTGGCATTCCTATAAACGCTCTTAAGCCGTCACATGACAGTCTAATCTCATCGTCGATTTTCACTTAAATTGATGGACCCGTTATTTTACACCATTAGATTAAATTGACGTACCTGTATATACGGTACATACATACGTATGATTGGAAACAAAACTTGAGTACGTACGATTGAAAACAAAGCTTACCTACTTTTGCCGGAAGGAAAAAGAAAATATACACACGTAGATAAAAAAGACAGCCAAAAAAACATACGTCCATATACCGTCAGGAAAAAAAGAAAGTCTTTGAAATAGGATTTTTATACATAAAATATATTACTTCACAAATATAAATATGTAATTAAACTAACATCTATAATAAAAGTATAAAATATCCAAGCAACGTTCCTTAAACCATCTTTTAAATTATATATCCAATTTGTGATTCCATTGTATTCCTTAAATTAAATTGTAAAAGTTATATTGTGGTCCAAAATACATCACAACAAGTGGGGCTGACATATAACAATTAGTTGTATGATAATTTTTCAAAAAATTCATATCACATTTTAGTGTGAAATATCACTTCACAAATATACATACTAATTTAAATCTACATGTGTAAAAACTGAAAACAACACAATTTAGTTTTGTTTTTGCAAGTATATCTGAGATTTAATTGTAATTTGTTTGAGATTAAAATTCTCAAAGTTTTTTTTGATATTTTCAGAACTATTTTATTGGTATTTGAGAAGTGGGCAGCATACATGATACATGGATATGAAAAAAAATTATCAACAATATTTTTAGCCAATGATCTTGCTATAATCCATCATGAAATTTATGGTCATATATATTTTCTTTGCCAAATATTTTTGACACAATGAACAATGAAGTAACATGCACAATAGACTACTCATGATATATTTTCTTATACTTAAGGAATTTCAATATGTCAGGCGTAATTGATTGATATTTGTCATTAACTCCATTGATGTGACTATAAGTGTAGTCTAACTGATTAGTTATAGTAAATAAGTTTGAGAAAATAAATACTTCTTCAAATTAGTAAAATTATCTCATATAGTTATGAATAATAGGTGTTGAAAACAAACTATGCGCTAAACTATAGATATTTGTCAAATGTAAACAATAATATATGGTGCTTTGGATATTATCGTGGTGACATGTCTCTTTAGCTATAATTTTTTTAAGTATCATCGAATGATTGACCTCGCTCATTATCAAAAAAGAGTATTCTACCTACATAATAAAAATTTGGGTAGTAATGATCAACACCATAAACAAAGTATGTCTACACTATACCACAAATCTACTAAAAACATTAAAAAAATTGTCTTGATAACCTCCATCTTTTCTTTGTCCTTCCCTAAAGGGCATCAAGCATGGACAATAGAGTTTGCTACGGTGCCGTAAGTATAGCATGGAACATATGGCTAAGTTAAGATGGCCCAATGTAGGCCACCGTCGCTAATAGTGCTCAACTTCCCACTTATCGATGCAATACTTCCTGAGCGTGCGATAATGAATTAGGCATTAAAATTATGCTCCAAGCTGGTTTTGAATAGTACGGTTATATCGATGCGGGACCCATGTTTCAAGGCAAGAGAAAAAGAAAGTCTTGGTGGCTATGATCGACTTTAGCCATTAGAGTAGCATTCAAGTTTAACTTTAATGGTGCTATCTCATTAATGAATAGAAGTGGCGGTATTTTTATAATATTTATATATTGATTTAGAAATAAGTGAGACATGAAACCTAAGTAGTGGATATTTTAGTGTATTAATGATGTATTAGGCTTATTTTATTGATACATATGCAGTTTCATGTATTAATTGGTGCTCAGCTTTTAAAACATGGATTAGTGATAATAGGAGAATTTATATGTGTCAAAGTTTTTTTTAAAATATGAGAAACATTCTTATCATTTAATATCATTTAAGTAGAAATGGTAAGATATGACTTTTTTTAGCACTGCTTTTATAAAACAATCCACAAGATGCCCACGCATAGGCGCGGGCTTTCTTCCTAGTTAAACTAACATCCTTAAAAAGCTAGTTGGGATTTGTTGGCCATGGAACCAACATCCTTCAGAATCTAGAACTGTTAGAGAGCCATGGTACCATGACCATATCATATCGCATAATAGACAAAAAGAGCATATGAGACAAGAAGCCAAATAAGTCTGACGAAAAGGGCCAGGGAAGGTACTCTGCATGTTCCTTTTTATCACAATAGAGAGATAGTTATGGAAATCAAACCGGATAACTCAACGTCAACTAAACAAGAAAAGCTGTTACATAAGAACGCACAGATAATATAATGTGAAAAGAAAATCTGTAACCTGTTTTTAATACTCATCACATAATCCTGAGTTTGCATCATAAAAAATCTACACAGTTTTCTACCAATCATGCAGAGACCAATGCAGCAGTGACTAGGACTCGCATTTTCATTTTTTTTCTAGAAAATGCACAAAACCATTCCATAATTTCATAGAATTATGCATTGCATTGTGGTGCCATACCCAAAACCGACTATTGACAAGTAAATACTGATTCATACCCTAAAATTAAAACACAAAAGGCTCCTCACACATCCGCACCACGATGCAAAACCGGGAAATTTTGGCAACCTGTACGTTCGACGCTTCAAAATCGACCCATCACACTCTCATTGTCAAATCTTGCGCCCAAAAGATTTCTATAAACAACTCAAAATTGGCGGAGGAAACAAAGCTAGCACACAAAGAGGGATTAGATCCTGACGCACCTAGCACTCCGGCAGCGGTAGGGATCGGAGGAGAGTGGAATGGATACGGACCAGCGGCTGTTGGGGATCGGAAGGGAGTGGAATGGATCGGACAAGGGGAATCGCCTCGAGGACGCGGAGAAGGGGATGGAATTAGCGGTGGCGAGGTGAACGCGGGCGGGAGAAGTATTCGGTCCGCATGGAGGGGGAGGATGGAAGGGCCGCACGAGAAGGGGTGCGGTGGTGGTGGCCATTTGGTGGGCAGCAACAATGTCGGAGGCCTGGCTGATGGACTCCTCACGTTCTAGTTCTTTTCCATTTTGCGTTATTTTCCTTATATAAAAGGCAAGATATGGATGCATTGCTATTATTCAAAAATTTTTAAAGAAAAGAGCGAAATGTGTTACAGCATTTAAGGATTCCCTCCATCCAATCCAAAAGTCCTAAGCATATTTAGTTTTCTTATTTTTCAGTGAGATTGTCTAGTCTTCATGTATATAAGATTTAAATAAAGATGTTATGTTTTTGTTTTACCGTGGTAGATTAAATAATTTATCTAAACCCGACCAATCATTTTAATGTTTGTTAGTTGTATGCATGTGTAGAGTCTTTGATCTTTTTACCCGCAGAATGAGTTAATTTTTTATGTTAGTGACAAAAAAATATACGTAAGACTTTTGGATAAGTTTTATAAGAGCATCATCAACAGTCAATTCAAATCTTATCTTTCAAATTGGATGGATAAATTAGATGATAAATTAGATGGATAAGGGATCACCCATTTAAATAAGGCACTCATCCCTCTTCTATCTACGGTAGATCATCCAAATCTTTCACCCAAACATAAATTTTAAAATTTATGTAAGAGTCTCCTCTATTTGGGTGATGGAAGAGTTCCCTCCATTTGGATGATCAGAAATTCAATTTGGATGATCATTTATTTTAGATGATGGTTTTGGTGGTTTGGATCATGTTTTTTTATTAGAAGTATCTAAATTTGATATAGCGCATTTTTGGATGAACTGTTGGTGATTCACATTCGGTTTTGATTTGTTTTTTTAAAGAAAGGAAGTTTGTTACCTATTTAGCAATATAATTAGTCTAAAGTGTAAACGAGATGACTAACAACAACCACAATAACTTAGCTTCTAAAAAAAGCTTAGCTTAATTTAGCTTCAGCTCCAACTCAAAAAGTTATGGTGTTAGAGGTACCCAACTCTTAAAAAAACTTAAAGAGTACTTGGAGTTGGTACTCTAGTGCTGGTTGAAATTTTAAAAACAAGCCACGCGGGACGTATAATAGCAAGTTTGTTTGATAGTTAAGGTGGTGTTTGAAATAAAGATTAAGTTAACACATGTAAAATTAGCACATGATTAATTAAGTTTTAATTATTATAAATTTGATAAATGATTATATTTGATATTTTAAAACAACTTATATATATATATATTCGTATGAAATACACCGTTTAATAGTTTAAAAAATGTGTTAACAAAATCGAAGTAAAATCTGAATTTTAATAGAAAAGAACAGGACCGCAAACTATAGCCTTTGATAAGTGGCACCCACACCTCACAAGATATCATGCTGTTACATCTCTCGTGCTAATCTCGCGTGCCAACTCCACCAAATAGGTGGTACATAATGTACAAAATATATTAGCAAATAGTAGATTATGCATATGCATCAAGCTAGGGTCCAGGTGATTTCCATGTATAAGGAGGTATACGCATAAGTAGAATAAATAACTTATGTGTCTAGATTTACACCTAGAGACAAAATGCATGACTCATATATAAGCAAGGTAAGTGATTAGATTGCTCGACTTGTAAGTTGTGATACTAGCAACATATATTACTCTAGATTAATAAAAATATTTATATGTTATATAAATTAGGGAAAATCTGCATCTAGGCTTTATATAAATGTTTTCTTTTCGATTAGATGCATATTTAAGCTCTCTACTACATACGGACATGGCACCTTGAATTGAAAATAAAACAAAACAACACTAGCAATGTAATCAATCTTTATTCCATTGGTGTGCACTATTATTGTTCTATATCTAGCCTTAACATGATTATCTAATGAATCCATAATTACGTCACTACTGAAGAAATGATCTTTGCTCCACTGGCCAAAATTCATAATAGTCTCGGTTCTAATGGGAACCCAGACTAGAAAATATTTGTAGTCCCAGTTAAAAAAGGCAATGGTTCTCTAGTATCTTTAGTCCCGGTTAGTGTTACCAACCGAAACTAAAGATAATCGTTAGTTTCGGGTAGATTCTTATCAGAATCTATCAGACCAGTGGGCATCTTTAGTCCCGGTTGGTAACACTAACCGGGATTAAAGATTCTATCTTTTGTTTTGGTTAGTGTTACTAAGCGATACAATAGATCTAAATGATCTTTAGTCCATGCTGGTAGCACCAACCGGGACTAAAGTGAAGGTGCTTTTTATACTTTTTCTTTCTCCTTTAGCTCGAGACATTGCTTCAAAGTGTTGGAGGAAGAAAGAAGGTGCTGCCAAAATTTTTTGTAAAATTATTTTGATAATAATACATAAATTTGAGGGATATACAAGGTTAGCAACTACATCCGCTTAAGATATATGCTTAGCATATTACTTTTGTAGTCATATTTCTATACATTTTTAACTCTAAATAGGTTCATAAAAAATGATAAGAGAGAAAATTTGTTTGAAAAAAATTATTTTACTTCTTAAAATCCACAACTCCATCCTCTACTCTACTCTCTAAGCTTAGCATATTATATTTGTAGGTATATTTAGATACATTTTTATCTTTAAAAAGGTTTATGAAAAATGATGAAAGAAAACTTGTGAATAAAAATGTTATAAAATAGATGACAAAGGAAAAAATATAGAAAATTTGATAGGAGATTAGAAAATTAAGGTAATTTAAAAATCATTGAAATAGTTAGAAATAAATGCACAACGTACATTAAAAATATATTTAGAACTTTAAAAGAACTTTTAAAAATAATTCTAAATTTTATTAAGTACAACACATTACGTATGTTCAATTATTATATAATTATTGTCTGATTATTTATATATAATTATTATAATATTATTTAAATGGTTTGACTTTCATGAATTTTTCTTATTATTTTTGTGCATTTCGTGTAGATGGATCGATAATGGATGTACACCGCGGACCGACGGTTGATAGAATTTATTTAAGGCGTGCATTATTTTTTGAGTGTGGCCAATGCCAACAAGCATAAGAGCTTTATACGTTGTCCATGCAAAAAGTGCAAAAACCAGAAGGAGTATTCTACATCAAGAATTATTCATGCCCACTTGTTTCAGTCAGGATTCATGCCTCACTACAATTGCTGGACATCGCACAGAGAGGTAGGGGTTGCAATGGAAGAAGATGAAGAAGAAGACAATAACATTCCGGACTGTGGTCAATACGGTGGGTTTGAAGAGAATATAGCAGGCGAGGGGACGGGGATGTTGAAGAAAATGACGGTGCCGATGACCTTGGTTAGATGTTACGCGACGTACAGGAGTACTGTGAATGTGAAAAGAAGATGCAGAAATTGAAGCATATGTTGGTGGACCACAAAATGTCCTTGTACCCAGGTTATGAATAGGGGCATAAAAAGTTGGGTACCACGCTGGAATTCTTGCAATGGAAGGCCAAAATGGTGTCAGTGGCAAGACATTTGGCGAGTTACTAAAACTCGTGAAGGACATTCTTCCAGAGGGAAACGAATTATCGAGATCAACATACAAAGCTAAGAAGTTAGTATGCTCTCTAGGACTGGAGGTACAGAAGATACACGCTGTTGACGGTCGTTATCACCTTAAATTAGATCGTTAATCCCTGCATAATTGGAACGAACTTGGCATATCAACGTAGCGGTAGGGGTTATAAACTAACCTTTTCCACGAGTGTTGGTAAATTAATGTATGCAGGTGACTCATCAAATTGAAGTGAAAAGTGTGCTTTCATGGCGATGAACATAACTTAAACCAATCAGCGATCGCCATGTCAGCCTCGCACGGATCGAAGGGCCTACAAGTATCGACTTAAATTGACATCAAACATCTAGGAACCGACCTAAGGCCCCACAAGTCAATCACAGGAGAAAGTCAGTGGGGAGTGGCACCAGCCAGGGTTCGGCCGAACCAGCTTGGCCGCCAATCTCCCCCATCTTCCACATGGCGCCCCTACAAGCCTCCTCAATGACGATTATGTGGGTATGGCGGTTTCTAACCGCCATACAACCACCATACCAACCTATAAAATGGGAACTCATCACTCACTTCAACACATCTCCAAGAAAGATCAATGCTTCAATTCCAAAGGTTGTAGTGCTAGCTTTTTAGTACTTAGAAGATAGGTTAGAGAGTGAGGGGAAGCTTCGAAAGGAGTGCCCCAAATGTCGGAGATTTCTCCGAGGGGTAGTTCGGAGGAGTGCCGGGAATCCCGGTGCCAACCTTTGGCCTTGTATCTCGACGAATACTTTCTTCAATAAAGTAAGTGTTTGTGTTTACTATGGTTGTTAAGCATTTACATTGAGTACTTTACTTTAATTTTGCTTACGGGATCACCGCCCTAATTTGGGTGCCCTAGTCTAAGGCCCCTAATAAAGATGGGTGTTCTTGGCCGAGACTAGAGTAGTATTCAATAGCTTAGACGTGGTGTCTAGGCTAGAGATTACCTTTGTTTGCCTCATATTCCACAGGTGAGAAGTAGGCAGCAGGTGGTGACAGCCCTGTCCGTCCTTTGTATTCCTCCACGTTCGGGTACGGCGTAGAGTTGTAGACCAGAGTCACTCGGCAGACCGAGTATAAGCTGAAGGGTTACGCGGAAGCTACGCTAGCCGAAAACAAAAAATTTCTACCGCGCAAACCAGGAACACTTGCAAGTAAGGGCCGATAGATCGTTACCGATTGGAGTGTGCAGCGGAAACAGCCAATCAGGGCTATCCGATCCGGAACAGTGTAGCCGATTCTCGCAAGCCGACAGCCGATACCCGGGGACAGCCGATTCACCAATCAGCCGATTCGCAGATGCCGTAGCCGATCCGAAGCCGATCTACAGCGCGCAACGTAGCAGCGCCTCTACCGGTATCCACACGTCCGGGGACAAAACGCCGTACACCCGTGTGCTAGCACGCGATGCAAGGCTAGGGTTTGGCTCGAAAGTGGGGAGGGTTTCCGTGGAGATTGATCTCGGCGACTTTTGTTGCACGCGATGCAATTGACGTGCCGCAGCCTCTCCACCCCTCCCTCCTTTATATAGAGTTGGCCGACTGGGACTAGTGGCCGATCGGGACACTATTTTGAATCGGATCCTATCCAAATCTCACGAGTTGGTGCCCATACGTCGTAAGCCCATAGGACTCTATCCGATCGGATCCCTATCCGATCGAGCCGTATCCGAGTCCAACTCGAATGTCATTCTTATCCCCTTAAGCGTGCGACCCGTAGGTTCAGGTATACTCGGTTTCGGCTATAGTCTAACTTAGCCGACCGTCGGCTCGAGTCCAACTCGTGACACAACAACGGCGCCTAGCATCACATATTGACACCATAGTATACAAGAATATAATATCGGCTCGAACTGTAATGTGTACACAAATCCCTTTGCCTCACGATACCGGTTAAGCTATAGGCAAGATGTGTGCCATCCCTTCAATAGCTTAACCATTCACTCGAACCGTATTGGATTATCCGTCGTTGATTGACTCCTCAATCAACTTAGCATGGCCATGCATTTCCATAATCCATTACCTCGAGGGGCCCAGAGATATCTCTCCAAAGGAGGGGCAAATTCCATTTGATCACTCACATCCCACTCCATGTTTCATAGCAAACCCGAAAACTACCTTTATAACTACCCGTTACGGAATAGCGTTTGGTAGTCCCAAAGTAGGCTACTACACATGTTGGAATCCATGGTGATCTCGGGTCTAAGGACTTTGTACCAACACTACCGAGACCAACTAATGGCA
Source organism: Oryza australiensis (assembly GCA_019925245.2). NCBI lineage: Eukaryota > Viridiplantae > Streptophyta > Magnoliopsida > Poales > Poaceae > Oryza > Oryza australiensis. The sequence continues at coordinate 101,280 of JAIFGZ020000499.1, forward strand.
CATTAATTCCTGTAGTGTCTCATGGTGGGTCTATCCAACAATGTGTTCTCTAACACATATGTCCATGTTTATTGATTTGGTATCTTCATACCCATGATCTATGAGACATGATCATCAATCAATAAACATGCGAATCTTAGAATCATATTTGTTCCAACAATATGACATATGATCAGGGATCGTTTAGAAATAGATTCATACATAAAGAGTCTCATAAATAAGTCACGTACTTATTGATCAATACAAGATGTCTATTTCATGGAACTGAATAACACTTTATTCATAAATACATAAACATTGACGTGATATCCAACATCTCCATGTTGCCTCTAGGGCATATCACTAACATAAGCCGGTGCCCAAAGCAAGAAAGAGAAAAGCTAGAGTGATTTACCTGCTTCTTAGAGCCACAACCATAGTAATCCTCTCTATATTATTGCCTACCTAATCTTGGATGTCCTTGGATGATCCTTTCTCTTAGATAGATCCTACCGTTCTTTGGATTCGATATCCCTTGGAATACTCCTTGGGTGAAGTGCTACAATGGTATTCCGTGTGCTTGCGAATTATTCTGTGGTCGTAGGAAATACCAATAAACATTTCTGGCGCCGTTGCCAGGGAACGGTTGCTGATTTATCCTAGAGCTTAGGTCATCCTCGAATCTTTTTATTTTTCTTTTTATCCCATAGATTATGGAGCAATCTCCAAAGTTTGTCCGCTCCGAAGGGCGAGTTCTTTGAGCCACCACCATCTTCTGTGTCAATTCTTTCAACTGGCTTTGAACTCTGCCGAGGCTTTGTAGCCATGGTTCGAGAGCAATCCTTCTCTGGGCAAGACCATGAGAATCCATACTATCATCTGCAAGAGTTTGAACAATTGTGTTCATGCATGGCAATTCCAGACATGACACAAAGAACTTTGAAGTGGAAGTTGTTTCTCTTTTCGCTTACCGAAAGGGCAAAGCAATGGTACACTCTTACCGTAGATAAAACACACGGTGAGTGGGAAAAACTCAAAGACAAGTTTTATCTTGCTTTCTTCCCACTAACTCGTACTACATCTCTGCGCGTAGAAGTTCTCACCTTTCAACAGACTGAGAAGGAAACTATAGGTGCAGCGTGGGCTAGGTTTTCAACGCTCATTCATTCCAGCCACGACCTGTCCTTACCCGACCATGTGCTGTTGCAGCATTTTTGGTCCGGTCTTGGCAAGGAGTCTGCCCTATACCTTGGTATCACATTCGGTGGTTCGTTTTCACATAAGACTCCGGTAGAAGGAAGGGAAATCCAAAATCATATCTTAGAGAACACCTCCTTCGTCGGAGATTATCGTGAATCACTACCGACGATCAAGGAAAGCACTGAGGATCACCCTCCAGCCGAGTCCAATGCCTTAATTTGCATATCTCAAGACACGGCTGTAGAAACCTCACCCGAACCAGAAACACTGAAGGATGAAGCAACCCAAACTCTGGAGTTTCCTTTTAATTTTGAGGACGATCTTTTCGAAGATTATGGAAATACCTCAAATTTCTTCTGCAAAAATAGACCACCCGTTCCAATTCCCCCTCCTGTGCCTCTCGAGGAGAAATTCCTTAGAGAGACCATGAAGGGATTAACATCCATTATGAGCCATAAGTGGTTGAAAGAGTGTGAATTATCATTGGAAATAATTCGGATTTGTTCACCTTTGTCAAACATTCATTGCAACATAAGGGGAACAACGGTTAAGGTCCTTTACAATCCCATTGTTGGGGCAAATATCCTTTTTGATTCCCTACTGTTCACACTTCTCGGTGACGAACCTTTGACCCCGACTCTTAAAACTTTCAAGACTCCTCATGGTGATATCTTAGAAAGTTATGGGATTTTGCAGAACGTGACTCTGAGTCACGAAAAGCTTGAGGCAATCCTAGACTTTCATGTATTCGAAGTTTTAGACTTTGACATTCTGATTGGGCATCCGCTTGAAAAGCTTTTCTTGGATGCACCGACACTAGAAGTCCTCAATATCAAACTCGGGAGGGATTCATTTTGAATTCCTATATCTAGAGCTATGAACTCCATAGCTGAACCCTCACCTGAGTATGAGCCTATCGAGGAAGTTTTGGAGGTTTCTCCCTTTGAATCCCCAGAGTCTGTCCTTGAGAAAGAAGCTCACCTTTTTACACATGAACTAGACGACTCTGGAGAGACAATTGAGCTGCCCATGACAGAACCGCCATCATGGCCTCCAATAGAGCTCAAACCTCTACCTTCTATCCCTCGATACACTTTTCTTCATGGACATGTGGAATCGCCTTTCATCATCAATGACAAGCTCTTCGAGATAGAAACTTCCAAACTCATCTCTATTCTAGAAAATCATCGATCTGTTCTAGGCTACTCACCCCAAGACCTCAAGGGAATCAGTCCCACTCTCTGCACACATCACAACCCTACTGATCCAAGTCTTACACCTTCTAGGGAGCCTCAAAGGAGGTTAAATAATGCGATGAAAGAGGTGGTGAAAAAGGAGGTCTTAAAGCTCCTTCATGCCAGGATAATTTATCCTGTTCCCTGTAGTGAGTGGGTTAGCCTAGTCCAAGTAGTGCCAAAGAAGGGAGGAATGACGGTCGTTGCCAATTCTCAAAATGAATTAATTCCGCAACGCACTGTCACAGGATGGAGGATGTGCATAGATTATTGAAATCTTAACAAGGCAACAAAGAAATATCACTTTCCGCTTCCTTTCATCGATGAGATGTTGGAATGGTTAGCGAATCATTCTTTCTTCTATTTCCTTGATGGGTATTCCGGATATCATCAAATACCTATCCATCCCGATGATCAAAGTAAGACCACATTCACATGCCCCTATGGAATGTATGCCTATCGCAGGATGCCATTCGGGTTGTGTAATGCACCTGCATCGTTCCAAAGGTGCATGATGTCTTTTTTCTTAGACATGATCGAGCAAATCATGAAAGTTTTCATGGACGATTTCTCCATCTATGGAAAAACCTTTGATTATTGTCTCGAGAACTTAGACAAGGTCTTACAATGATGCGAAGAAAAGGGCATGGTACTTAATTGGGAAAAGTGTCATTTCATGGTCCATGAAGGCATCGTTCTTGGGCACCTTGTGTCCGAGAGAGGGATAGAGATGGACAAAGCTAAGATTGATATCATAGAAAAGCTTCCACCTACTATCAATGTCAAGGGAATTCGTAGCTTCTTGGGGCATGCGGGGTTCTATCGTAGGTTCATTAAGGACTTCTCTCAGATTGCTAGATCCCTCATAAACCTGTTAGCCAAATATGCTCCCTTTGACTTCGATAATGAGTGTTTGCGCTCCTTTAACATCCTTAAAGAAGCACTCATCTCTGCTCCTATAATTCAGCCGCTAGATTGGTCGCTGCCATTTGAAATAATGTGCGATGCTAGTGACTATGCTGTAGGAGCAGTCCTTGGCCAGACCAAGGAGAAAAAGCACAATGCAATAGCCTATGCTAGCAAAACCTTAACTAGAATCCAACTTAATTATGCTACCACTGAAAAAGAGCTCCTAGCTATGGTTTTTGCTATTGATAAGTTTAGATCCTACTTAGTTGGAGCTAAGGTAATAATATACACTGATCATGCTGCCTTAAAATACCTGCTCACTAATAAAGATGCTAAATCCAGGCTAATCAGATGGATTCTCTTGCTCCAAGAATTTGATATTAAAATTAAAGACAAAAAGAGAGTAGAGAATTCAGTAGCAGACCATCTGTCACGTATGCATTATACTAGCATGCAGGAATTGCCCATCAATGATTTTCTACGAGATGATATGCTACTAAAAGTGACAAACTCTAGTCCTTGGTATGCGGACATAGTAAACTTTATAGTCACTGGATATGTCCCGCCAGGGGAGAACAAAAGAAAACTCATCTATGAGAGTCGACGTCACTTGTGGGAGGAACCATACCTTTACAGAGTGTGCTCTGATGGATTGTTAAGAAGATGCATCCTGACTGCCGAAGCCACCCAAATTATAAAAAAAGTGTCATGCGGCCCCGTACGGAGGGCACTACGGTGCATTTCGGACGCATGCCAAAATATCAAGACACCAAAGAGTTCATTCGGAGGTGTCACAAATGCCAGAAACACGGTGGGATCACTGTTCGAGATGCAATTCCTCTTACATACAATCTTCAAGTGAAACTTTTTGATGTATGGGGTATTTACTTCATAGGACCTTTCCCAAGGTCCTATGACTGCGGGTATATCTTGGTGGCCGTCGACTATGTGTCCAAATGGGTAGAAGCAATGCCTTGATGAGCTGCTGATGCCAAGCATGCCAGAAAGATGTTTCATGAGATCATCTTCCCTCAGTACGGAACGCCGAGGATGGTGATAAGTGACGGAGTGTCTCATTTTATCATAAGACTTTCCGAAACTTCTTGAAGGAGCTTGGAGCCCAGCACAACATAGCAACTCCATATCACCCTCAGACCAGCGACCAAGCAGAAACATCTAACAAGAAGATCAAGAACATTATACAAAAGACCGTTCATGAGATGGGAAAATCATGGAAGTTGAAGCTACCCGATGCACTCTGGGCATACCGGACTACGTATAAGACGCCCCTCGGCATGTCACCCTATCAACTCGTTTTATGGAAAAACATGCCATCTACCGGTTGAGTTGGAACATAGGGCCTACTGGGCGATCCGTAAATGGAATATGGATTTTAATCAAGCCGAAGCCCGTAGAAAGATGCAACTTTCGGAATTAGAAGAATGGAGAGACAAAGCTTATCATAGTGCCATCATCTATAAGGAAAGAACAAAGCGATGGCACGACAAGAGAATCAAGCCGAAGGAGTTCAATCCTGGGGACAAGGTACTAGTCTTTAATTCCAGGGTCAAGCTATTCGGGCATGGAAAGCTTCGAAGCAAGTGGGAAGAACCATTCACCATCATCAACTTGTCATCGCATGGGGCAATCACACTCCAAAATGATGAAGGTAACATCTTTAAGGTAAATGGTCATCGCTTAAAAGTTTTTCTTGATCCCGTTGATAATTTAGAGTCTGAGGTAGATGCGATATACTTGATTAATCTAGAAGCTTTGCCTGAGTGCTCTAGTTTATCCGTAGTTGGACCTACCTTTTCCTTATCCCAATAGGTTCAAATTTCACCCTGCAAAAATTGGAAAAAAGGGGCCCGACTAGGGTTCGGCCAAACCCCAGTTCGGCCGAACCGTGTCGGAGTCCGATTCATCCCAATTTTTTATTATCTCCTTAGAACTCCAGTACCCACACGTTAGGCTTGGTCTGATATCATATGGGCTTTGGGACCTGTGACTTCCCCTATAAATTCCTAACCGATCTCTACCATTGCGCAGGTTTGCAACTTTATTTTTGCACCATGCATACTAATAAATTGTGCTAGTATTTTAGCATGAACCTACATAATCTGGAGACATGACGCATGATTGGTTGGCTTACATACACTTTATTCCGTGACTTGCACTCATACGCTGTGAAATCAATTATTTAGGGATAGCATGTTATTCGGGATATTGATCTATGCGAGACAGTCTAGTAATGAGCAACTATGTTTCATAAAATACTTGGGAATTTATTTTACAAAATTCAAAACCATAACTTTAACTCCTCGATGATTGTTCTTCCTACCAAGGCCATATGTCGAATTATATGATTCAAACTTTATACATATCCTACTTGCCATCATTTTGAGTTTTGTCAAATATTTAGACCCTTGGTAGAATCTTTTCATGTTGTCGTTGATCAAAGTCTTCTGCATATCCACCATATAAAATTTGTTCTCCCTCTGCATCAGAGGTTTAGCCAAAAAAATATATTCCCACAACATCCACATCCTCACATAGGCAGATTTCTACTCCGAGGATTTGCATCCACTATAGTCATCCACAAAATAAATGCTCCAATAAATTAGTGATCCTCCTACCCGTGATAAACGAGGTATGAGCTAAAAAAGATAAAAGATTCATGATGCTCATGAAAAAGAAGAAAAATCTTCTCAAGCAGAATGACTATGTTGAAAAAAGAAAAGAGAAAAAGAGAAAAATCAAAGCCATGCTCTCTAAAATAAAGTAGGAGGAGGATCAATCAAAAATAGGACTACCAAAATAATTATTTTCTTTTTCCACTTTTCATCCACATATTCCACTCCAAATAATATGCACAAGCTTGGTCATGAGTACATGATTAATTTTCTTCTTGGATCTTTTATTTGACTCTAGAACATATTTGATGCAAGTATGCCGCATGAATTTCCCTACCTTGAACTCCACATAAACCTATTAGTAGTAGGAGAATTTTTAGGCGAGCATTGCCCTGGTAAGGAATCAAACACCTCGAGTGATATGAGAGAATCATCAGAGGAGTAAAGTCATGATTTTTATCTTTTAAAAACTTTTCAAAATCCCATGTTATTTAGTGCAGAAGAAACTATGGTAGCTTATACTTAGACTGTTCCATCTTTCAATACTTAGAATTTCATGGTAGACACATACAGATTCACAGTTATGAGTATGTCTAGAAATAATTTGTATGTCTGCATCGTACCGATAATGTATCATCCGCCTTAGTCTCGACCTTTACTCGAGGACGAGCAAAGGCTAAGTGTGGGGAAGTTTGTTGACAGTCGTTATAACCTTAAATCAGACCGTCAATCCCTGCATAATTGGAACGAACTTGGCATATCAATGTAGCGATAGGGGTTATAAACTAACCTTTTCCAAGAGTGTTGGTAAATTAATGTATGCAGGTGACTCTTGTATCAAATTGATTGAAAAGTGTGCTTTCATGGCGATGAACATAACTTCAACCAATCGGTGATCGTCACGTCAGCCTCCCATGGATCGAAGGGCCCACAAGTCGGGTGAAACCGACATAAATTAACATCAAACATCTGGGAACTGACCTAAGGCCCCACAAGTTAGTCACAGGAGAAAGTCGATGGGTAATGGCGCCAGCCAGGGTTCGGTCGAACCCTGGTTCGGCCGAACCATCTTGGCCGCCAATCTCCCCCCATCTTCCACGTGGCGCCCTACAAGCCTCCTCAATGACGGTTAGGTTGGTATGGAGGTTTCTAACCGCCATACAACCACCATGCCAAGCTATAAAAGGGGAACTCATCACTACTTCAACACATCTCTAGGAAGATCAATGCTTCAATTCCAAAGGTTGTAGTGCTAGCTTTCTAGTACTTAGAAGATAGGTTAGAGAGTGAGGGGAAGCTCTGAATGGAGTGCCCCAAATGTCGGAGATTTCTCCAAGGAGTAGTTTGGAGGAGTGCCAGGAGTCCCAGTGTTGACCTTCGGCCTTGTATCTTGACGAATACTTTCTTCAATAAAGTAAATGTTCTTGTTTACTTTGGTTGTTAAGCATTTACATTGAGTACTTTACTTTAATTTTTCTTGCGGGATCACCGCCCTAATTTGGGTGCTCTAGTCTAAGACCCCTGATAAAGACGGGTGTTCTTGGCCGAGACTAGAGTACTATTCAATAGTTTAGACGTGGTGTCTAGGCTAGAGATTACCTTTGTTTGCCTCGTACTCCACGCGTGAGAGGTAGGCGGTAGGTGGTGACAACCCTGTCCGTCATTTGTATTCTTCCACATTCGGGTATGGCGTAGAGCTGTAGGCCAGAGTCACTCGGCAGATCGAGTGTAAGCCGGTGCCCGAAGCAAGCAAGAGAAAAGCTAGAGTGATTTGCTTTTTAGAGCCGCAACCATAGTAATCCTCTCTATACTATCACCTACATAATCATGGATGTCCTTGGATGATCCTTTCTCTTAGATAGTTCCTACCGTTCCTTCGATTTCATATCCCTTGGAATACTCCCTGGGTGATGTGCTACAACGGTATTCCGTTAGCTTGCAGATTATTAGACCATCCCAAGGAGGACATCTAGGCCTTTTGATTCTAGAAGGATAAGGTTGGCTAGAAATGGGAACCCTTGGATTTCTATTGCCACTAATGGGCAGAAATGGACGGTGTTCAATTGTTTTCCAGGGGTTTGAACCCACATGGGTATCTTAAGTTTCATTACAGATATCCCATGTGTCCCGACGAAAGCCTTTGATATCAATGAATGTGTTGCACCCGAAACAAACAAGGCGGATGCGATAAATGAGTTCACAGGGAACATACCCAGTATCACTTCCGGTGCGTCCTGGGCTTCTTCTGTCGAAGCGCGATTCACCCTTGCTTGGACGAATTGAGGTGCACGCTTGGGCTTTGGACACTTATGTTCTCCACAGTTGAAACAGTTGCCCGGTTTGGTTCTGAAGTCCTTCTTCGGCGGTGTTGGCTTAGACTGCGGTTGTGGTTGCACCATTGGTGGGCACGGGGCAGGATTCCGATGCTACTGCCCGTTGCGGCTACCACTGGCTTGGAAATTTCCCAGGTGGTAAGGTCAATGCTGACGGACGATCATGGTGGTAGGTCCACCCTGACCTCCGGGAGTGAAACACGGCCATTGGGGGTTTCCCTGTTGAGGCTGAGGTCAGAACTGAGCAGCCTTCCGCTTCTTGAACATTTTGTTACGCTTGTCTTCTTGGCAGATAGCCTTGTCGACCAACTTCTCAAAATTTGCATATTTGCTTGAGATGAATTTGTCCGTTAACTCATCGTCAAGTCCTGCCAAAAACTTCTCTTGATGCTTGACGTCAATGCGCATGTCTTCAGGAGCATACCGTGCTAACCAATTAAACTCATGAAGATACTCCATGATGGATCTGTTACTTTGCTCAAGGGATCTGAACTCCCTCTTCTTCTTCGCCACAATCCCTCCGGGTATGTGCGCCTTTCTAAACTGGTGGCAGAACTCGGCCCAAGTGACGGTGGGTGCGTCCGCTCGGCGAGTTACCAAGACATTATCCCACCAGGCGGAGGCGGGGCCTTGCAGTTGATGGGTGGCAAAGGACACCTTCTCTTGGTCAGTGCACTAAAGTAGGTCTATCTTCTTCTCTATGGCATTGAGCCAATCATTGGCTTCCATAGGATTTGTGGTGCTAGAGAAGGTTGGGGGTCGGACACGGAGAAATTCTAACAACTTGTTTTGAGGGGGAGGTGGGGGTGCGAACTAGTTGTTGTTGTTTTGCTGTTGTTGAAACTGTTGCATCATTTGCAACTGCATCTGTTGATGCTGCTGTTGCATCAAGGCAGCCATCATTTAGATCTGGTTGGCTAAGACTTGGGCCAAGGTGATGTTCTTGGGTGGCGGGGGTGGAGTGTTGCCATTGGCTCTGGTGTTGTTCTCAACAGACTCAGCGTTGCCATTAGAGCTGCCATTCCTGGTGTTCACCATCTGAAGGAGCAGGTCAAACAGAGAGGGGAAAGGAGTAAAATAGATTGGACTGAGAAGCTGAACTTTATTAATTTATAATTGCTTTGATTTATTCTTTATTAAAACACTTAAAACACACTCAACATCCTTAACTAGACAACCCATACTCACACTTGATATAGGTTGACCGCTACCCCACACACACCAACACTCCTAGCACACAACAACTAACAAGCACGAAAAATAGGAAAACGGTAAACTAAGGGTGGCGACACTCTAGCGGTCGGAGCTGCTTCTGCGATCGGTGGAGTTGAATCCACTCTCCTGGGAGTTTCCGACTTCCTTCTCCTTCGAGCGGCTCTGGGAGTCTGCAAACTCCAGTTTTCCACTAGGGGTCTCGGAGCTGGCACTGCAACTGCCTCCGCTGCTGCTGGACACGAAGATCCAACCTCCTCTTCCTCCTCCGCTTTGGGTTGGAGCAGGGACCAGGGTGGGGACATGAACTGGCACTGGTGCAGGAGCTAGGGAAGGTGGCGTAGCACGAGGGGGAATCCTGGGCGCCAGCTGCATCTGCACAGGGGCCTTGGTGTTCTTCCGAGGCGTGATCCTGATCGGGAGGATGTTGGGAACCAGAAGTCCCTTCAGGGTGGCGATCTCTTTCTTGAGGTGATCCACCTCATCCTTCAGGCTCTTGATCTTGAGGATCTTCTGCTCATTCAAGGCTTTGGCCACCATGTGAAGGTCTGTATGCATCTTGTCTAACCCTTTAATCATGGTCCTCATGTGAGTAAAGGTGGTATTGTTCTCCTCTGTGGCCGATTGGAAGGAGCTGACCACTGACGAGCTTCCGCGCCGGGGATGCAAATGGTAGGCAGAGTGGCGAAGATGGTAGTCATGCATCTCCCTTATCCGAGCCAGCATCAGGTAAGCAGCCTCTTGGCAGGCATGCTCGTCCGTCCCTCTCGAAGCAGTGACCACCATGTTCGGGAGGTTGGTGCCCATGAAACTGTGCACCTCCAAATGGACTTGATGGGGCAACTTGCTGGCGAACGGCGAAACAACGGTGTATTCCGGTGCACCAGGATAGCCTACTGCTAAGGCTATCCTAGCCAGCTCAGCAACGAATCCTTCCAGACCCTGACCGTGGTGGGTGACAGAACGACCTGCCATCTAGAGAAGACAAGGAAGGGGATCAATGCATGCTCAAGCCCAAAATAAATAAACGGTAAAGGACTCAAGTGGAATAAACGAGTAAATAAGGGTTTTATGTATAAAACATTTTCATGAGGCTAAGTAAAGCTACGGTTGACAGCTTCTAGGTAGTAATGCTTAAAATTAATGCTTAGGTGTAATAGGTTGAAATCTACGAGAATTCCCACCTAGACTTGACTTAGGACTTATTCCCTTTTGAAATACTGATCAACGGTTGAATAAAATTGCAAATGTTTTTCAAATGGAGTTTCAAAGTCCTATTTCTTAGATTGGCTTGGTTTTCAAAACATGCCCTATTTTTGAAAAACGATCAAGATTGTTCCCAAACCCGAGGAAACAGAACCCTATTTTCCCAAAACAACTCCAAATGCAAGAGCTGATGCATATGAAAAACTCAGAAGGCTCCTAGTGTTCTTCCGTTTGGCTTTTCCTACGGTCTGGAATTGGCTCTAATACCAACTTGTCACGCCTAGAAATTCAAGCCATAATTTTCAAAGCTATATGTGTATTAAAATCCTTGTCCAGGACCAGCCAAAGTACACATACGATAATTGTTGATATTACAGTTCCATATCTTAAAAACAATACAAAAAGATTACAAAAGAGCAGCGGAAAAAGAAAAGGGGCTAAGCCTAATCTCGACGCTTGCAGCGCGACTTCAACCACTCTGCAGGCATCTTCCAGAGCGTAGGGCAAAGCCTACTCATCTTCAACTTCTTCGGCTTCAAGCTTAGGTTTTGATGAAGAAGCAAGGGTGAGTAGTTCCATGTACTCAACAAGTCATGCTGGAAGAGAGGGGGTATGAAATACAAGGGGAGACAAAGATTTGGCTATGGTTTGCTTTTTTGCACAAACAACTAGAATTTTTGCAAACAAGGAGAGTTGAAAGGAAAAGCAGTTGAAAACAAGTATTTAAGTAGTATTACTTTTCATCACTGTACAACGTTATCCCCACGTTGCGACAGGCCCAAACCATGCATCTACTGAAGGGTTACGTGGAAGCTACGCTAGCCGAAAACAAAAACTTTTCTACCGCGCAAACCAGAAACACTTGCAAGTAAGGGCCGATAGATCGTTACCGATTAGAGTATGCAGTGGAAATAGCCAATCAGGACTATCCGATCCAGAACAGCGGAGCCGATTCCCGCAAGCCGATAGCCGATTCTCGGGGACAGCCGATTCACCAATCAGCCGATTCGCCGATGCCGCAGCCGATCCGAGTCGCCGACCACGTTCTCGTTGCCGATCTGCCACAGTCGCCTCGCTCCGATTGCAGCCGATTCGTAGCCGATCAACAGCGCGCAACGTAGCAGCGCCTCTACCGGTATCCACACGTCCGGGAACAGAACGTCGAACACCCGTGTGCTAGCACGCGATGCAAGGCTAGGGTTTGGCTCGAAGGTGGGGAGGGTTTCCGTGGAGATTGATCTCGGCGCAATGCAATTCAACTGATGTGTCGCAGCTCTTCACCCCTCGCCCCTTTATATAGAGTTGGTCTACTAGGACTAGTGGCCGATCAGGACTCTATTTTGAATCGGATCTCATCGGTGTCTCATAGAGTTGGCCGCCCATACGTCGTAAGCCCATAGGACTCTATCCGATCGGATCCCTATCCGATCGAGCCGTATTCGAGTCCAACTCGAATGCCTGTTCTTGTCCCCTTAAGCATGCGACCCTGTAGGTTCAGGTATACTCGGTTTCGGCTATAGTCTAACTTAGCCGATCGTCGGCTCGAGTCCAACTCAGCTGACCTGTCAACAGCGGCGCCTAGCAGCACATATTGACCCCATAGTATACAAGAATATAATATCGGCTCTGAACCTGTAATGTGTACACAAATACTTTGCCTCATGATACCAGTTAAGCTATAGGCAAGATGTGTGCCATCCCTTCAATAGCTTAACCATTCACTCGAACCGTATTGGATTATCTGTCTGTTGATTGACTCCTCAGTCAACTTAGCATGGCCTTGCATTTCTATAATCCATTACCTCGAGGGGCCCAGAGATATCTCTCCAAAGGAGGGGCAAATTCCATCTTGATCACTCACATCCCACTCCATGTTTCATAGCAAACCCGAAAACTACCTTTATAACTACCCGCATTTAAATAGTGTTTGGTAGTCCCAAAGTAGGCTACTACACATGTTGGAATCCATGGTGCTCTCGGTCTAAGGACTTTGTACCAACACTACCTGAGACCAACTAATGGCACATTAATTCTTGTAGTGTCTCATGGTGGGTCTATCCAACAATGTGTTCTCTAACACATATGTCCATGTTGATTGATTTGGTATCTCCATACCCATGATCTATGAGACATGATCATCAATCAATAAACATGCCGATCTTAGAATCATATTAGTTCCAATAATATGATATATGATCAGGGATCATTTAGAAATAGATTCATATATATAGAGTCTCATAAATAAGTCACGTACATATTGATCAATAAATACAAGATCTCTATTTCATGGAACTGGATAACACTTTATTCATAAATACATAAACATTGACCATGATATCCAACATCTCCATGTTGCTTCTAGGGCATATCACTAACATCTACACTAGTCATGTCCCACCATTCATGTTTAGAAGTGTGAACTAATCATTGTGAATCTTGGTCGATTGCCCATAACTGAGGGCACGGCTATTCGAATAGTTTTACTCACATCAGAGGTGTACATCTATACCCACAAGTCACAGCCCACAACACGATTCCCGTGTGCCGAAATACCGCCATGGTACCCCGGAAAGGGACTGTGATAGGACCTTCCATATAGCCCTCCACTAACCAAGCGAACCAAACCAAGGTTTCGCCCCCACTCCTGTTCCTAGGACGTGGGCAGCCCCCGAGTGCCACGGTGAATCCAGAAGACCAACAACCCTTATACCGGGGCCAACCGCAACTCCATCACGCTCACCCTTGCCAGTGTTCGTCGGCTAGGAAAGACTACACTACAGGACCTACCAGTGCCCATTTTGGCTTATGGGTTGTACGGTCATTCTTCCAGGGTTTCCCGTGAACCGGTCCTTAATTTGCCATGGGCGCGACTATCCAAAACCATTGCGCCCAAAGCCCACCGTCCTTATATTGCTCGTGCTAACGCCACGGTTTCATTTAAGGATGTACTTAAAAATAATCAGACAACAAGATTATTTTCATAGTTTTTGTCTCATGCAATTGTATATGACCATAAATATAATCCAGAATACATTCATGCATAACAAGGGACAATAAAGTAATGTCTCACATACTACAAATAAGTTTTGAATTGCTTAAGTAGATCTTTGAGGTCTTCAGGAAAATTCTCACATTCATTTGTATGACTGTTCAAAATATCCAGCAAAAATTCCATCCTTAGTGTACGTGGTATCTGTGAATGACATATAGTAAGTTAACTTATTAATTTGATATGCATTCTTCAAATATACATAGAGAATATATATATATATGCTCACAATGTTGATCAACAACTTTTTCCCCTCTCACTTCTTTAGGTAATTATATACAAGGAAGCCTGACAATTTTCTGTAGAAAATGAAGTGCTTATTTGTTGGAGATAAATAAAATGAGTACTTGATAAGAAAGATTAAACATGTTATAAGTTATTACCAGCTATAACTTCTTGGAAGCCATCTTGGAATTCACGATGCCAGTCAGAAAAATTCTCGTTCCATGCAGGACACAACAATTTCATGGCGAGGTTAAAATGTTTGGCAATATCATGTAATATGGTTATATATGGCATGGTTCGATCTTTACCCATGTATCGTAGATTCGGAGCAACCGGATCCATAATGTACATAGTTTTGTTTCTCCTGTCTATTATGAATAAACTATAGAGCCTATCCGGACAACATGGTAGTAGAACCTGTAAACAATCACCCAGACTATAAAAGCAGAGTAAAATATAAAATTTTTAAGGACTTTATAGAATATATATATCTTACAGTGCTGTAATCTTTAATTGTATCATAGAAGTCCAAACCAGGCCAGCATTCAAGCAACTTTCTAAGTTTGCTATAGTCTACCTCGTCACGACACCGTGGATCTTGTCCAATTTGGGATATATCCTATTTATTTATAATTATTTGATTAATTATACAATTATATATGTACACACACATAACAAGGGGACAACTATTTCAACTTACACAAAACTGGAGGTCCATGAAGTGTTATTTCTCTTCCATGAAGAACCTGGCTATGTTGCATGCAACCGTCCGAATAGCCAGGTTGAAGCAATCATGATCCATCGGTTCGTTTGCATCTAAAATATCTCTAATAGTTTTTAGACTTATGGAGATTTGGTATGGTATGGTACTTCGGACCCATTCTTTGCTGAAAAACAAGGACCAACAACAAGAATCAGTTGATAACATCTTTTTTATTAAAGTAAATAGTAATAGACTGTTCATATTCATTTGAGTATAACTTCAAAAATCCATCAACCACCCATACGAGACGAAATGAAATACTTACTCCAAACACTCTTTATCATTGATTGACCATATGTATGTGCTCAAGGGATGCAACCCTTCATTTCTGTTCATGAATATTCTAGTAGATGGTTTAGGCACATTAGCTGTAGTATCAATAATTTTAACATCACTTGGAATATCTTCATCACCAGCTGGTTGTACAAGTTCTCGATATTCATTCTTTATGTTTTATCTCGAATACCACAAGATAGTAGTTAGCTTAAACCTAAAATGATTTATATCATCCTGCAAAGTAGTATAAGTTATTTCATGTTTTAAAGATAAATGAGATTTCCATCAATCAAAATGAATAGGAAAAATGACACACTACATCAATAAAAAACGCTGCCATTTGACCTCTAACTGAAATTTTCATGCACATCCATTATACAGTGCAAATCTATCTAGTCATATATGAATTACCTGAGTTATTTCATCAGAGAGGGAAGACCATGTCCAATATTCCATGAAATTAACCATCCACAAACCGCACGATGTCCTATACATTAATTAATTAATAATTAAAAAAAATCAAACATGAAAACAAGTCTAATGGCATTTTACAAGTGGCATGGCATGAATTTACCCATCTTTTTGCATTGGCTCTTGGATCTTCTCAATAACAGGTCATGTTGAGACATCTAGGTTCTTCCACTTGTTTCGGTTAAGGTCTTTATTATGTTTCAATGCACATTTCATTTGTCTTTCTAGTCCTTTTAACTCTTATCATAATTATGTATCACTTTTTCAAGATTAATAACAATATAATAAGAAAACATGTCAAAAAGGCACAATTACTCACTATAGTCTTGAGGTCTCTACGGTCCAAAATCATTAGTCCCATTGAATCGAGTACATGTACCTCTTGTAGTTCAGCACGGACAACTGCCAAGTACCACTGGCTTTTCTTTATATTAATTGGAAGGAAAACCTGCACCAAACATTCTCAATTTTTAAGTAATGACCATTAATATATCTTCTCTGGATAAAGGAACAATCCAAATGAATATAATAAATGACACAATAAAGTTTCACCATGTCAGCTTCTAAATAGTTCTGCACGCTCTCATTAATGTTGTCTGTCTTGTGACTTAATGCCACCTTAGGGTCACCATCACGCTCAAGTACGCTGCAAATAAATGTATTCTCCAAAAAGACCTTTCTACCTTCTCTATGAAGTAGATGTTTTTCATCCCTAATACAATGAATATATGCACTTAAGACCTATATAACAAAAGAATATAGTAAGTAGATCATATAGACATCATTAAATATCAGTATTTAATTATTTTCTGGTCTCTGCGACACTGACTAATTTATAACTAACTGACGTACAGGAATAGATGTGCTTACTTCACCTTAAATTGCATGTTATCATGAAACATGCATTCCATATCTTTTCTATCTAACCATGCACCGTCAATGTTCACCAACACTTTTTTCTCACGTGCTAATTTTAGGTATTCAATAAGATCGTCATCTTCTTTGGTGAACATGTAATCTACAAAAAAATTATAATTTCATCATATAAATAACTAAGCAACACAAAGAGAGGCAATAAAGTAAGAGTAGAAGCATTAATTACTTACCTTTGGGCGTAACTTTATCTATGTGTGATTTTTTTGTTTATTATGCTGTGCCATTCTAAGCATTGTCAGAAACCCATTGTTTTCTTCAACATCGCCAATACCAACCTTCACTTCCTCTTGTTTTATATGCATGGTAACTTGATCTATAAGCATCTTATTCATTGTTAAACATAAGTTTTCTTATTGGCACTAACAATAGTTGTAATACTGAAAATGCTTACCCTTTTTTTCTTTTTTTGTGCGTCATCAGCTTGGGCTACCACTTGAACTGATTTTGTGCCCACCACAACTCCGTCGAGATCAACTTGTGCAATCTGTGATTTCTTATGTTTCTTATGTGGAGACTGGGATGACTGCAACTCACGTTCTTGTGTAACACTGCCAACGATCTTCATTTCCTCTTCTTCTATATCTGTGACAACTTGATCTATAAGCATTTTATTTTACCGAAATATGAGTTATGGATGGTTAATATCGCTTAGAAAAAGTGTGTAAATAAAGAAGGAAATTTGCAAATCTCATGAACATAACAGATGGATACTTGTTAGTGACAAGCCGATGATACCTCTGGAAAGCTCCACAGGACGCTTCATGTAAGAAACAACCTTGATTCAATTTGGGAAAGAGTTGCTGAGACAGGAGACCTCACCAAACCTTCAAAAATATCGTCATATCATACAGGTGGTACACTTATTTTCAAACTCTAACATAACATTTATTGAAAATTAAATTATGTCTTTGATATGTTACTGGCAAAAAAAGGTTTGTTCTATGGAGTTTGGATGCAACACAACGGATATGTACAGCAGAATTTAAAAAAGGTTGACATGCTCACGGTGTAATTGTGCTGTTATAATCTCCATTGCCGCACAGAAGACATGCGCGCAAATATCTCTGCTTTCATCCTTGTAAATATTATTCCCTTGCATGACAAGAAGTTTGGTTTGATGTATATTTTATTAGCCATTTAAGCAATTAATAAACACAAGGGAAATTAAGCATGCAGATATATATTTGCTATCATTTTAAATGGAAATGAAGCTGACTTAGGTTGGGTTCTTTTCTTCCCTTTTCTAATTTTTTAATACTTATCTTTCACGTGCACGCATATCGAAATGCTAAAAATTACATTGCTCGTGCCCAGCATATAAATATGGAGTATTTGTTAAAAGTAGCAAATAGCCGGTGTTGCAACGGAATTATCTTTGGAAAAAAGTTAACAATAACAGTAAGTCGATTATTTGTATGTCTTCCTCCCCCGATATGCTTTGCCGCTCGTCTTCCTCCCCCATCCCGCCCCCGCCGCCTTCCTCCCTCATCCCGTGGCCGGTCTTCTTTTTAATTTGCATTTGTGATAACTCTCAGCTTTAATGGAGAAGATAACCCACTTGCTCTCTCGGCACTCTCATCCCCGGCGGCGACGACGACGGCGTGGCCATGCGGCGGAGCGGCGGTGGAGTGCGGGCACGACGGCGCGGCCGTGCGGCTGTGGCCAGTGGAGTCTGGAGCACGACGGCGGTAGCGCCTGTGACGGCGTCCACGACGGCAGCGACGACTTCGTGACGGCGGCGGTGAGTAGATCGATTTGGCGATGAATCGGCACGACGCGGAGTTACTCATACGTATTCATCCCGTATCTCTCCTATTTTTGGATTTTTTTGATGGAAAAAGGGGAGTACCTCTACCTGCTCGCGCTCTCGGCACTCTCATCCCCGGCGGAGAGCGGCGACGGGGATGGCGCGACCGTGCGGTGGTGGCCAGTGGAGCCTGGAGCGCGACGGCGGCGGCGCCCGCGACCGCGTGCATGCTTCATATACTGGATCCAAGCTATTGACTGTTCTCCTCAGACTGGTTCGGCAAATTTTACGAATGATTCCCCAGGAGCACAAGGATCTGGTTTGCCTATGCAAACTTTGAGGATTTTGAACTGCCCAATGACTTCAGATTCAATGAGATTAACTCTGAGAAATTTGATAAGTCTAGGAAAGTCTTCATAGCTGCCATCTCTCCCTGCATTCTCCCAGTCGGCATCCACCAAGACAGAAATGTCCAATTGTCATATGAGTTCAATCACCCGATGATTGCTGCCAGGCAATTGGGTATGGGACAACTGCCGATTGGCCTATACTTTGCCGATAAGATCCAAGCCAGGGGAGAGATCACCTCAGGGCTTATGATCGACAAACTACTACACATTGAAGGCCCCTCTCTCGGTAGCATTGACAACATAGAGCTGGCTATGATGAGGAGTACAACCTTCGACCGATGGTGGGTTGAATGGAAAAAACACCTCTTTCACCAATCGGCTTCGATGTACATGACCACCATACTCCCGGAATTGGTTCCACAAGTAAGCACTCTTCGTCTTTGTCAAATTTTGCATCATCGGTTAACATCTTTTAATATCTGACCATTTTTCTCTATTTGTTTGCAGACTACTGATTCCTCTCCTCCTGGCACCAGCAACACTGGAACCACCATCTGCTACGCTACCAGGATCATTCCAAACGGTGGTGGCCTTGCTCCTTCCGTGATTGGATTCCATGCCCCCAAGGACACCTCTTTACTTCATGGACAAGCCCGTTAGCCAATCCCCTCTGAGGCGAGGAAAAAGAAAAGGGCCAAGCCATCGGCTGTAAGGAAGAATGCTTTAAGAAACAAAAGACAACCACAACCAATGATTCGCCGCCCTTGGATCCGGACGTAGAGGAGTTCTTGAATCAAGAGGAAATAGAGGAAGTCGTTGACGACGCCGTGGTCGAAACAAGTGAACCAAGAAGAACCACACCGACCCCGCCAGCCGATGACCCAGCTCCTCAAAAAACTCCAAGTCCTCCAAAACGCCAACCTCGCCCTCAGTCGGTATGTATCTCTTTGGAGTTCATTTCTTCCTTTAAATATTCATATTTCATTTATGACCAAACCCCTTTACTTGCAGAAGAAGAAATTGGCCACCAAGAAGAAACCGGCTCCAGCTCCATCGATAATTTTGAACTCAAACCCTTTCTCAATTTTTAATTAGACGATTCTGAATCAAACTTGTCTCTCTTCTCCTTGTACAACCTCCTCGTTCTCTAGCAGCTGCCCCACATGAATCTAGTGAGCGAACTCCATCGGCTAGGGGCAGTCACAATGTTGAAGCAGAAGTAGCACCGGCTCCCGTCATCCCTGTAAGCACTCCCTTAACTCCATATCGGCTGTTTTAAGCTTTCCAATACTTAACAATCTGAACGTTTTCTTTTTCAGGCTCTAGCTGATATGTTCTCCTTCGACATTAAGCAGTTCGTGCATGACGAGGAGGAAACCACAAGTAAAGCTCTAGCTCCTCTTGTCGATGACCTGAAGGCTAATCTTATAGACATGGCTAATCGGCTAGGAAGCTCCTTGGACTACTTAGTCACTAACTATGGGCCAATCAAAGCTAGATTTGAAGAGATTCGAGACCAAATCCCAGATGATCTAGCCGATGTCATCTCCCAATCAGTTTATCTTGAACAACACCGATACAAGCTGGAGAGAGAACGACAAAGGATTGCCGACCGACGCGAGAGAAAAGCTCCTGAAGCCACCATCGAAGCCAATCGGCAATCAATCACCGCAAAGAAGATCAAGCTCAATGAAATGACCGCAGGGCCAAGCTCCATGCAGACTAGCATTGATCGGCTGGAAAAACGTGAGAAAGAACTACTAGCTGAGATGGAGAAGTGCAGAGCTGACTTGGCATCGGAGAGGCAGAAACTTGCCGATCTCCCTAGGGCTAATGAAGAACAAATGTCCAAATTGAAGACTTTAGTCAAACATCTTTCAGAGCTTACGAAGTCTTTGAAGATAATCCCGGGGACTGATGCAACCGATGCCCAAGCAATCGAGGAGATAGAACAAATCAGGCAGAAGGCTGTATCGGCAATCAATAGATTTGTATTTGGCTGAGCTGATCCATGTAATAGGACTTAGAAACTGCTATGAACACTTGTAAACTTTTGTGCCAATTCCTGCAAACTTTTGTGAACTCCTACAATGACTCTTGCGATATAACTTGCGTGTGCTGAATCTTGTAATATATCTTCCTTTTTTGTAATATATCTTGCGTTGAAATTTTTTGAAGTCCACATATTTTTGTATGCATGGATGTATGCCCCCCTAATTTTACAATGTCAAACATTGATAAAATATAGCTTGAGTAAGGGTGATATTGCAAAAATTGGCCATCACACATCGGCAAAACACAACCGGTTATGATAAGTTAAAAAGACTAAGGGTGATACAACTTATATCAGCCATCACACATCGGCATAACTCAACCGATTATGATAAGTTAAAAAGACTAAGGGTGATATAACTCATATCGGCCATCTAAAGGCGATGTCAACACATCGGCTATCATGTATCGTCATAACACACCGAATCATGAATTGATCCAAACACTTGGATAAATTTTTTCAAAAATTTCCCTTTGAGAGCCCTTCCAAAACTTCTCCATCAAGCCCTTGCAACATGTAAGCTCCCATAGTTAGAAACAGACTTGTAGATTCAAAAAGGCCCTTCCCAATTTGGTGACCACTTGCCGAATTTATTATCACGAGTCTCAATCAGCAAGATCAACTTCCAAACCAACTCGCCTTCTAAAAAAGATTTCGGCACAACTTTCTTGTTATAATGATGAGCGATTATCTCCTTATCTCTTGTCACCTTTTCCAAAGCACGCATCCTGGATTGAACCAACTCTTTCGATTCATCTACCATGAGATTATGATAATCATCAGCTGTCAACTCATCTTGTAAATCAATCCTTCTTGAGCCGATGACACTTTCCCATGGCAACACAGCTTCATGCCCATAAACTAGCTTGTAGGGAGGCACTTGGATTGATCCATGACAACCCATCCGATTGGACCATAAAGCTTCAGCCAATCGGCTATGCCACTGCTTTGGAAACTCAGAGATCTTCCTCTTGATCAACTTGATCAAACTTTTGTTGGATGCTTCTGCCTGTCCATTAGCTTGTGCATAATACGGTGAAGAATTCAACAATTTAATCCCATGCTTATTGCAAATTGGACAAACTCATCGGATACAAAGATAGATCCCTGATCGGTTGTGATGGTATGAGGAACACCAAATCGGTATATAATGTGCTCTTTGACGAACTAAATTGCATCCCCAGAATCAACCTTCTTCAACGGAATTGCCTCCACCCACTTTGTGAAATAATCGGTTGCCACCAATATAAACTTATGTCCTTTGCTCGAGGATGGATTAATTTGGCCGATCATGTCGATTCCCCATCCTCTGAACGGCCATGGCTTGATTATAGGGTTCATAGCCGATGCTGGTGCTCGTTGAACTGCTCCAAACTTCTGGCAATCTTGACAACCTTTATAATACCTGAATCAATCTTCCAACATCGTCAGCCAAAAATATCCAGCTCGTCCAAGCAACCACTTCATCTTGTGAGCCGATTGATGAGTACCACATATTCCTTCATGCACCTCACCCATCACAACCTTTGCTTGATCGACACTCAAACATCTTAGCAATACTCCATCAATCGTCCGATAGTACAGATCATCATCCAGCAAAACATATCTCAAAGCTTTGTAACACCGTTTTCTCGAAGCCGATTGAGAAGGATTCTTCAAATAATTAAAAACATCATACCTCCAATTATCGGCTGTGATGGTAGCAATTTCTACCTCCACATCTCTCATCATTGGCTAGTATCCCGATGCCCCCTGAGCCAAATCATTAGCTTCAACATTTTGCTCTCGAGGAATAGGTGTCAAACTTACTAGCCAAAAACTATCCATCAATTCTCGGCACTTTTAATAATAGATAATCAATGTATCATTCTTGCATTCATACTCTCCTGATAACAGGTTGACGACCAACAAGGAATCGCCCATGATTTCCACGACATCGGCTTCAACTTCCTTCAAGTATTGCAATCCTTTGAGAACTGTCTCATACTCAGCTTGATTATTAGTGGCATAAGGCTTAATAGTATAGACAAACTCAAAACTTGCTCCCCTAAGTGATATGATGACTAAGCCGATACCACAACCATGAGTACAAACCGATCCATCGAAAAACAATGTCCAAGGCACTATGTCGACCGAGCCGATTGAGTCATCACGATGTTCGACAATAAAATCGGCTAAGGCTTGCCCCTTCACTGCCTTGGGTGCTTGATATCTGAGATCAAATTCTATTAAGGCATAAATCCATTTTCCAACTCTTCCTTTCAACACCGGAGCCGATAGCATGTACTTAACTATATTGGCCTTGCAGACTGTGGTGCATTCATTGGATAATAAATAATGCCTCAACTTTGTGCAAGAGAAATATAAGCACAAGCACAACTTTTTCGCTGGGGAATACCTTGTCTCTGCATCCAGAAGCCTTCTGCTTCGATAAAAGATTGCTCTTTCTTTGCCCTCGAATTCTTGAATCAAGACCGAGCCGATTGACTTCTCATTGGCTGACAAGTATAACTTGAAGGGTACTCCTTTTTGTGGAGGAATCAGAACTGGAGGGTGTTAACGCCTAAATTTGGTAATTGAATCCCTAAGTCCTGGCAAAGGTGAAATAGAATCGGATCGGCTGGTTTGACAGAGAAACAGAGGCCGCATCGGCTGATAAGCGATCGGCTACGACGCCAGTCGGCTAAGGTTGGGTCAGACAAGGGCGGCCGATAGCTGATTCTAGGTTCAGAGAAGATAAAACCGTTTCTGGTGTAGATGTTTGAAGATAAATAGAAGATTCGGTTATCAGTTATGCGTTAGAAGATATTGCCATCTATGGATAGAATCCTGTAACGGCAATTATATCTGTAAATTAGGAGTTTGTTTAAACTATTTACTGTAATGCGGCGTGAGTCCTTCCCAGGATATCGTCCTATTTTAAATAGTAGTTTAGATAGTGTCCAGGGTTTGTACAGATAATGTTAACTTGGGTATAAATAGGACCCGAGACCCCCTGTAATGAGAAATTAACACAATCAATCAAACAACCTTCGGCGCATCGCCAACCCTTTTCTTCAGACGAGCAATTGATTTGGCTATGGGCTGCATCGTTTTGATCCCCAAATCCAGGTAAATGCTTGTCATTAGTGGTATGTTCTGCTGATTCTAGTGCTTCCATCGTAATGACACATTAGATTCAGGGGTTTATACTGTGCTATTTACCATATATCGCATATAAACTAGAGCAATGTTTAGAGCTATCCTGCCATCGGCCAGTTCTATCAAGAACCTGCAGTCGATATGGCTAGATCTAAAGGTTGGACTAGTTTATATGTGGTATCCACCGTCTCAAGAGGTATAAATCAGCTACAACAGATCAGGTCGTTCTTTTTATACTTAATGCTGCATCAGCGTTGAACTATTAAGTCGTTTTTAGAATTTTCAATGATCTGTTCGGTTAGATTTATATGTTTAAAGGACAGTGCCGGGGTTTTAGCCGGCCTTATCTGCCCTGATATATTTCTTGTAATATATTTATTATTAGATTTATGTTAGGACCGCCTCTTATGTTAAGATTTCGTTCTTGTCGGACATCATAAGCCGATATCGGCCTGCCATCAACAGCCGACAGCCGATTTCCGGGCTAAGCATCTGGTTCATGAATGATATCTTCTCATAAGAATCATCGGAGTACTAGCCGATCCATAAGTTAGCTTTCTTGTATCGGCTAGGTTATCGATACATATATTTATTATTCTCTACTGTATTTCGGTTAAGCGGCTAATACTATCTTGGTATCGCCGATCCATTCGAGTCGCTTGGCTTAAATATATTTTAGGATAGCAAATATATGCTCATAGATTCCCTCAGCCGATACAGTGGGGATCTAACCTAACACTTAATGCATATTTCTTGTTTTTCTTGTTGGTTAACAGATCAACCCAACTGGCACGCCCTGCACAGCACAGGCAGCCGAGGAGGACTTGCACTGGAGTTAAGCAGATCTCCCAGGCCAGCGCGTGAGAGAAATTTCTCATCAACACGCTTCTTGGCACACCCGGTGGGACTTTCTCTGTCGGCTCGGCTAGGACGCATCGACTCAGCCGACAAGATGGTCGACTCCAAGAGCTCCAATGTTTCTCAGGACAACATCGTGCCTGTGAAGATGGAGCAGTTATCGACTGAGCAACAAGCCGATTACAAGAAAATGGTGGAAGAGCTCCAGGCCAACTACTTGCAATCATTCACCCAGACCAGATCCGGGGCTGTACATCAAAAGTACAAGTTCAGCATGGACAAACTCAAGGCATCCTCAGTGGATCAAAAGGCAAACAAAAGGTGAAGGAGCCGATTCAGGAACAAGATGATTCGGTCCTACACACCTTGCAAGACCAGATCGATTTGGCCGTCCATCGTGCGCTGGTCAACCAGAGTAGCATTCTGGTCAACACTCTCAACAACATGATCGCTACTGTGGTCGACGCCAAGATAGCCCGACCAGCTACAATGAGGGCCGACGTACTTCACAGACGGCCAGTTTCCTGGTTACAGGACGTTGTCACCCATAATCGGCCGATCCCACCACCAACACAACCAGGGCCGCCAGGAGGGGCCCTCGGCCAGCCAAATCCAACTGAATCGGCTACAAGGCCAGTCATTACCATGCTGAACCGACAGCAACCGCTGCCCCAGGATCAGATTGCTAACATGTTCAACGACAATCGCAGTCAGAACCCATTGCCCAGATTGACCTGGACAGACGGTACAACGCCGGTGCCTGACGGCTGTTCCCGGGACCACCAACGCCACCACCAGCGCATTGGCCGCCTCCCGCTGATCATCACTACCAGTACCAAGGAGGCCATCAAGATCATCACTACAGGCCTCAGACGCCACCACCGCTGTATCGGCAAGCACCCACACCATATGACCGATACGAGCCGATACAGCAGGATAACCGAACTTGGGCCGATCTGATTGCAGATGTCATGTGCGATCAATTCGGCCTCAAGCCAAAGGACTCAGGGAACATGTATCGGTATCCCTATCCAGAACATTTCGAGCAGATTCCGTTGCCCAACCGATACAAGATCCCAAATTTTTTGAAGTTCTCAGGGCAAGACAACGTTTCAACCTACGAGCATGTTAGCCGATTCTTGGCGCAGTGCGGCGAAGCATCGGCTACAGACGCCTTGAGAGTCCGATTGTTCCCTCTGTCTCTTTTAGGATCGGCTTTTACCTGGTTCTCCTCATTGCCCTATAACTCAATTCAGAGCTGGGCCGTTCTTGAAAAGCAATTTCACAGCTACTTCTACTCCGGCAACCATGAAATGAAGTTGTCGGACCTCACCAGTATCAGGCAAAAGCACAACGAATCGGTTCAAGAATATATCCAACGCTTCAGAGAAATGAGGAACCGATGCTACAGCCTGGTGCTGTCGGACGCCCAGTTGGCCGATTTGGCCTTTCACGGCTTGATCGCGTCGATCCGGGAGCGATTCTTTGCGCAGGACTTTGACATCCTAGCCCACTTGGCGCAGAAGGTGACGGCCCACGAGCAGCGATTCCAAGACACAAGGAAGGCCGTCAAAAACATAACTCAAGTCGTCGTCGAATCAGACTACGATTCCAATGACGATGACGTATAAGTGGCGGCAGCCGAATGGGCCAAGAACAAGAAAGCCATCGTCTGCAAGTGGCTGCTGAAGACGGCCAAAGAAGAGAGATACGACTTCGATATCACTAAGGCCGATAGGATTTTCGACTTACTGCTCAAGGAGAAACAGATCCAGCTCCCTGAAAATCATGTGATCCCATCGGCCGAGGAACTAAAGAAGAAGAAATATGGCAAGTGGCACAACTCCACACCCCATGCCACTAACGATTGCAAAGTCTTCAGACAGCAAATCCAGTCATCAATCGAGGCCAGGAAATTGAAGTTTGCCGATTCAAATCGGCTGATGAAGGTAGACAGAAACCCTTTCCCGGTCAACACAGTGCAAGCCAGCCCCAGGCAAGCCGATCGACAGAACAGAATGGTGCACAGCTTAGTCAACGCATCAATCGGGGCCAGGATAGGAGGCGAGCCGACTGGACATCACGCCACACCAATCAACATGGTGTGCCCCATTATCAGATCGGCTGACCAACGGCCGATCTATGAAGACACCCGACACCGTCCTCAGCACTGGTCTCGGCGGGAAGAAGCCTGCGATGAAGCACCTCGTCGGCGCGAGCCGAAAACCCAAACCCGCCGGTACGAAGCAAACCACAACAGTGCCGATCCGCATTGGCATTGTGATTTTTTCAGGTACTGCTGGGAATCCGACATGAGGCTGCCGACATTGGACAACTGCCGAGTGTGCAACGATCGCTGCAATGACGAGCACATGAGCTCATCGGTTGCAAGCCCAACCCAGTTCATCCCTAGAGCCGTTCAACTAGAACAGAGGCGGCGGTCCATCCATGATTGGCTCGGCCCGATCCATCAAGACTTCTTCGTCAACGAAGACCGCAATGACAACAACCGCAACGACGAAGAGGCCGACGATGAGGACTCGACCAATCCCCAATGGTGCCCATCCGATCTCTTCACAAAGACGCAGAAAAGAAAAATTCAACGACTCAAACGTGAAGGGAGAGAAGATGAAGTTGGGCAAATGATCCAAGAACAGCGCGTCGGCTGGGCAAGATCAAAAGACGATGGGTCCCCAAGAAGAAAACTGCCACGCCGACGAAGATCAAGCCCAGGAAAGTTCAGCCGATCAGGCCAGGAGGGCGGCCAAAGGGAAAGGCAAAGTTTTCGCATCGGTCAACATGGTGTTCATACTACCATCCGAATTCAGTGCTCCTGAAGCCGATGCAAACACCGTTGAAGACGACTTGGTGAATCTAGCAATCTCACCGGACCAAGCTATTTTTGACAAACCCGAGGGGATCGAAAATCGGCACTTCAAGCCGTTGTACGTTAAAGGATTCGTCAACGGCAAGCCGATGTCCAAGATGCTAGTGGATGGGGGAGGTGCAGTCAACCTCATGCCTTACGCAACATTCAGAAAACTAGGCAAAGGAGCCGAAGACCTGATAAAGACCAATATGGTGCTCAAAGACTTCGGCGGCAACCCATCAGAAACCAAGGGCGTCCTGAACGTCGAACTGACCATCGGCAATAAGACCGTGCCCACAACATTCTTTGTCATTGACGGGAAGGGGTCTTACAGCCTGCTGCTCGGAAGGGACTGTATACACGCTAATTGTTGCGTTTCTTCTACAATGCATCAGAGCCTGATCCAATGGGACGGCGATAAGATTGAGATCGTACCAGCCAACAGGTCAGTTAGCGTCGTCAGTACCGATTTGCCGCTTTGGGAAATCAAAGGCATCGATTGTTTGTCTGGGAAAATCTGGCAAGCCGATATTCTAAATGTGTCCAATTCCACAATACAGCCGATTGGAGATGACGAGCTGCAGCTGCTGCTTTGAACAAGACATGGTGGAGGGCTCAACCTTCTTCGGCATGGACACCACAGACGAAGGCGATGGCAAGCTCGGGCAAGGTTTCACGTCGGCCGACGAATTAGAGGAAATTGACATTGGCTCTGGTGACAAGCCGAGGCCGACGTATATTAGCAAAAATCTATCTCCTCATTGTAGATCCCAGCTTATTGATTTGTTAAAAGAATATAAAGATTGTTTTGCTTAGGAGTACTTCGAGATGCCCGGCCTCAGCCGATCAATAGTGATCCATCAACTGCCGATTAAGGCAGGCTATCGGCCGTTCAAACAGCCTCCCAGGAGGTTTAAGGCCGATATGTACGATGCAATCAAAGCCGAAATCACTCGGCTATACGACGCGGGATTCATTCGGCCTTGCCGATACGCCGAGTGGGTCTCGAACATTGTCCCAGTGTTGAAGAAAAACGGTAAACTTAGGGTGTGCATCGATTTCAGAGATCTAAACAAAGTCACTCCTAAGGACGAATACCCAATGCCAATAGCCGATTTGCTCGTCGACGCTGCTTCAGGCCACCAGATTATTAGTTTTATGGATAGCAATGCAGGTTATAATCAAATATTTATGGCCGATGAAGACATCCACAAGACTGCTTTTCGGTGTCCCGACGCAATCGGCTTGTACGAATGGGTGGTAATGACGTTCGGCTTGAAGTATGTTGGGGCAACATATCAACGGGCCATGAACTACATTTTTCATGACATGATCGGCTCACTAGTAGAGATCGGCTCACTAGACATGACGTGGTTGTCAAGTCCAGGGAGATGGAGGGCCATATAGCCAATCTGAGACAAGTGTTAGAGCGGACGAGGAAACATGGCCTGAAGATGAATCAACTCAAGTGCGCGTTCGGCGTATCGGCTGGGCAGTTCCTAGGATTTTGAAGGGTTACGCGGAGGCCACGCTAGCTGAAAACAAAAACATTTCTACCGTGCAAACCAGGAACACTTGCAAGTAAGGGCTGATAGATCGTTACCGATTGGAGTATGCAGCGGAAATAGCCAATCAGGGCTATCCGATCTGGAACTGTGTAGCCGATTCCCGCAAGCCAACAGCCGATTCCTCAATCAGCCGATTCGCCGATGTAGCCGGTTCGCCGAGTCGTCTGACCGCGTTCTCGCGCCTCGCTCCGTTGCGCTCGACCGCAGCCGATTCCACCACAGCCGATTTGTAGCCGATCAACAGCGCGCAACGTAGTAGCGCCTCTACCGGTATCCACACGTCCGGGGACAGAACGCCGAACACCCGTGTGCTAGCACGTGATGCAAGGCTAGGGTTTGGCACGAAGGTGGGGAGGGTTTCCGTGGAGATTGATCTCGTCGACTTCTAAAGCCGCGTGTGATCAGATTGATTACGGTGCAATTGACTTCAATTGATCTACTCAATCAGCTCTCCACCCCTCCCTCCTTTATATAGAGTTGGCCGACTGGGACTAGTGGCCGATCAGGACTCTATTTTGAATCGGATCCTATCCGAATCTCATAGAGTTGGCCACCCATACGTCGTAAGCCCATAGGACTCTATCCGATCGGATCCCTATCCGATCGAGCCGATTCGAGTCAAACTCGAATGCCTGTTCTTATCCCCTTAAGCGTGCGACCCCGTAGGTTCGGTATACTCGGTTTCGGCTATAGTCTAACTTAGCCGATCGTCGGCTCGAGTCCAACTCACCGACTGTCACACACGGCGCCTAGCAGCACATATTGACCCCATAGTATACAAGAACATAATATCGGCTCGAACCCGTAATGTGTACACAAATACTTTGCCTCACGATACCGTTAAGCTATAGGCAAGATGTGTGCCATCCCTTCAATAGCTTAACCATTCACTCGAACCGTATTGGATTATCCGTATGTTGATTGACTCCTCAATCAACTTAGCATGGCCATGCATTTCCATAATCCATTACCTCGAGGGGCCCGAGATATCTCTCCAAAGGAGGGGCAAATTCCATCTTGATAACTCACATCCCACTCCATGTTTCATAGCAAACCCGAAAACTACCTTTATAACTACCCGCCATTTAATAACGTTTGGTAGTCCCAAAGTAGGCTACTACACATGTTGGAATCCATGGTGATCTCGGTCTAAGGACTTTGTACCAACACTACCCGAGACCAACTAATGGCACATTAATTCCGTAGTGTCTCATGGTGGGTCTATCCAACAATGTGTTCTCCAACACATGTGTCCATGTTTATTGATTTGGTATCTCCATACCCATGATCTATGAGACATGATCATCAATCAATAGACATGCCGATCTTAGAATCATATTAGTTCCAGTAATATGATATATGATCAGTAGACAAGTCGTACTAGTCATCACACCAAGCTCAGAAACAAATTTCTTTATCCAAACAGCCTCCTTTGAAGCTTCCGAAGCAGCAATGTACTTGGCCTCCGTTGTAGAATCAGCAACGTATCCCGCTTGGAACTCTTCCACTGATCGCGCCTCCGTTCAGGCGAACACGAACCCGCATTGCGATCTATAATCATCCTTGTCCGTTTGGAAGCTAGCATCGGTGTAACCACTTACAACGAGCTCTTCTTCACCTCCATAGACAAGGAACATATCCTTAGTTCTTCTCAAGTACTTAAGGATATTCTTTACGGCGATCCAGTGACCTTCACCGGATCTCGACTGGTATCTGCTCGTAGCACTCAAAGCGTACGAGTCATCGGGCGTGTACAAAACATGGCATACATGATGGATCCAATTGCCGAAGCATATGGAACCATACCCATCTTATTCCGCTCATCAAGTGTCCGAGGACACCGATTCTTGCTAAGATTAACACCATGTGACATGGGCAAGAAACCTTTCTTGGAATCATGCATGTTGAACCTTTTCAACACCTTGTCAATGTATGTACTTTGGCTTAATCCAATTAGCCTCTTGGATCTATCTCTATAGATCCGAATGCCCAATATGTATGCTGCCTCCCTAAGTCTTTCATGGAAAAACTATTTTTCAATGAAGACTTGACGGATTCTAGCATAGGGATATCATTTCCAATCAACAATATGTCATCCACATATAAGATTAGAAATACAATTGCGCTCCCATCGACCCTTTTGTAAACACAGCCTCCTCTTCGTTTTTGATGAAACCAAACCCTTTGATTACTTCATCAAAACGAATATTCCAACTCCGAGATGCTTGCTTCAATCCATAAATGGATTTTTGTAGCTTGCATATCTTTCCGAGCGACGAGGATCGACAAAACCTTGAGGTTGTATCATGTATACATCCTCGCTTAGGTTTTCATTTAGGAAAGCCGTTTTGACATCCATCTCGCCATATCTCATAATCGAAATATGCAGCAATCGCTAGGATAATCCGAATAGATTTAAGCATTGCGACGAGCGAGAAGGTTTGATCATAATCAACTCCTTAAATCTGTTTAAAACCTTTCGTCACCAATCGCGCCTTATAGATGTGAACATTTCCATCCATATCGACCTTTTCTTAAAAACCCATTTACACTCAATGGTTTTGACACCATCAGTGGATCAACCAAGTTCCAAACTTGATTGTCATACATGGATTCTATTTCGGATTTCATGGCTCCAAGCCACTTGTTGGAATCGGGTCCCACCATCGCTTCCTCATAGGTCTTAGGGTCATCGTTGTCCAATAACAATATATCACGTTGTTCCACACTGTGTACGTCGTGCGCACGACGTGATCTTTCGACCTCCGTGGGCCGGTGTATCTACAACCGGTGGCGCAACACTTTGCTCCTCCTATTGTGGTTCCGTGGTCGCGAAACATTTTTCGGTGTTTCTTGAACTTCTTCAAGATGCACCCTGCTCCCACTAACCTTTCTTGAAAGAAACTCTTTCTCCAAGAAGACACCGTGTCGGGCGACAAACACTTTGCCTTGTTCCCGATTATAAAAGTAATATCCCTTAGTTTCCTTAGGATATCCCACAAAGAAGCACTTGTCATATTTGGGTGTGAGCTTGTCGATCAAACGTTTTACATAAGCTTCGCATCCCCAAATTTTGAGAAAAGACAAACTAGGGGGTTGCCCTGTCCATATCTCATATGGTGTCTTTTCAAGACTTAGATGGAACTCTATTTAGCGTGAGCGCATGTTTCAAGAGCATATCCCCGAAGGATAACGAAGATCACTTTGGCTCATCATCAACCGCACCATGTCCAACAAGGTGCGATTTCTCCATTCGGACACTCCGTTCCATTGTGGAGTTCTGGCGGAGTCAACCGTGGAACAATTCCACAATCTTTCGATGATTACCAAACTCTTGGTTCAAGTATTCTCGTCCACGATCCGATCGTAGAAATTTGATTGTTTTCCCTAAATGATTCTCGTACTTCATTCGGAATTCTTTGAACTTTTCAAAGGATTCGGACTTATGCCTCATTAAGTAGATATAACCATATCTACTAAAGTCATCGGAAAAGGTAATGAAGTACCGATAACCACCTCTCGGCCATTGAGCTCATTGGTCCACATACATCGCATGTACGAGTGCCAACAAGTCACTTGCTCTCTCACCGTGTCCCGTGAAAGGTGCCTTTGTCATCTTACCAAGTAAACAAGACTCACATGTCTCAAATGATTCAAAATCAAAAGAGTGAAGCAATCCATCCTTATGGAGCTTCTCCATGCGTTTCTTATTTATATGGCCTAAGCGACAATGCCGATAAACATGGGGTTTATATCATTAGAGAGTCTCCTTTCGTACTAATGTTATAGATGGAGATGCTTCAAGATTCAAAACGTATAATCCATTCACCAATGGAGCATGAAAATAGAACATATCTTTGAGATATATTGAACAACCATTGTCCATTGATCTAAAATCATATCCTTCCGCTTGCAAACATGAAGCGTAAATAACGTTTTGACATAGTGTTGGAACACAATAACAATTATTTAATTCCAAAACTAATCATGAAGGTAGATGAAGTGGAACCGTGCCGACAACAACCGTAGCAACGCTTGCTCCATTGCCGACGCGCAGTTCACCTCGCCCCTTCTTAAGCATCTACTTCTTCTCATTCCCGCAACGATTTGCAAATATGAGCTACCGATCCGGTATTAAATACCCAAGAGTCGTAGGTGAAGTAGCAAGATTAATGTCTATAACATTAATACCGAGCGTAAGTCGTACTTTGCTTCTTTTTAAGATCCTCTATGTACTTCTTGCAGTTCCTTTTCCAAAGGCTCTGTCTCCTTACGTAGAAGCAAATGACATCCGATGCCGCCGACCCCTTCTTGCCCTTCTTTGCATTGGAGGCACTCGCGATCTCATCGGGAGTTAGTTCCTCTTGGTGCAAAGTTTCTTGACAGTGGTTTGCGCTTAGCCTTCGCATCATCATCACATGATGACTGTTTTCTGGATACTCTCCTCGCTGTCTTTAGCATCCCATGCAATTCAGCCAAGGTCTTATCCATACTGTTCATGTGATAATTCAATATGAATGGCTCGAAGCTCGGAGGGAATGACCGGAGAATCACATCGTAGCCAACTCTTAGCTAAGGGGAAAACCTAGTTTTTCCGGACTCTTGATATAGCCAATCATCTTTATCACATGCGATCGACGGGATTCCCTCAACAAGCTCGCACGCAAACAAGGACCTTGAGGTGTTGAACCTCTCGGCCCGAGCTTGGTTCTCAAACATACCACGCAGTCCCCGAATAATAGTGTGAGCATCGCTGCTCTCATATTGCTTCGAAGCTCGGGGACATTGTAGCAAGCATGAGACAGCTTATATGTAGGGCATCATTAGTGTGCTTCTCGTAAGCTCTCCGTGCGCTTGCAAGTGGCATTATTAGGCAAATCCTCGGGATAGGGTACTTCAAGAACGTACTCCTTACGCTCTTGCTTGAGAACAATTCTCAAGTTGCGATACCAATCCATAAAGTTTGTTCCATTTAATTTTTCCTTTTCGAGAATAGATCGCAAATTAAAGGTATTGGGTGTAGTATTAGCTGCCATTATT
This sequence comes from Oryza australiensis, assembly GCA_019925245.2. Taxonomy (NCBI): domain Eukaryota; kingdom Viridiplantae; phylum Streptophyta; class Magnoliopsida; order Poales; family Poaceae; genus Oryza; species Oryza australiensis. The sequence goes on from JAIFGZ020000499.1 coordinate 135,333, forward strand.
CTACAAATGAAAAAGTAAAGTTTAGCACAATGTTTATGCTTTGTCTATTGTTAAACAATTTAATATTAGACTCCCATTACGTATTTTCCACCTTCCCTCTAGGTTACGTATTGGGTCAAGATCCACATGTTAATTAATTTTCTAATGAGCTTTGGCATCACTGCTAGAAGATTAATAACATCGGTAAGCAACTCCTTTCTAATCACATCTCTATGTGACTCTTGTTGTTGGTGTGACATCTCCATGCCCCGGCGCCAACCTATGCCCCAAGGCCCAAAACTGTTTTGATAGCCTTGTTAAGTAAACCAAATGCTCCTGCATGTATATGTCGACATATACCCCTCGTGTTATGATAGAGAATGGCACTCGCTTGGCGGACACACCATTGACGAGCATAACGGTGACGGGTGCAACATTTGGAAGGGCATCATTACTACTTAATATTGCGAGGGATGCTATCCTATCAAACAAACATATCACATATGAAAGCAAGTAGAATAGCATATAATGAAATAGTATGGCCCCCTTCACATGGTGATCTCCATCTCCATGCCGGCGCTGAGGATCTCCATCTTCATCACCGTTCTTTCGAGTGCCGAATGCTTGATATCTTCAAACTAAGCTACTACTATAGAAGCTCTAATTGAAGATTACATCGACTCGTAGGTCGTGAAAGAATATTACAAGCATTGCACGTATGAAAGAATATTACAGGATTGCGCATATGAAAGAATATTACATGCATCATATGCATCTCATACATATAATAAGGCCATACCATCTCAAAGCATTCTCTGCAAAAACGAGTTAGGCATAGAACGTTTTCTACCTATCGCAGAGATACGGCATCGAGACGACCTATAAGGGGGGGGGGCGCACACGGCGGTCCGGAACACCACACGAAAATCATAGATCCAATCTATGAAATCGCTTACAGAAACCATATCGGCATAATCACATTATGCCGTCCCGATACACTATCAAGGGAGATGGTTTGCGTAGGCGCGAGGCAGCAAACAAGATCGGACTACGAGATAGCTTCGGCATAATCACATTATACCGTTCCGATACACTATCAAGGAACGCTATCTCGAACCCGACTCAAACCGAGTTCTATGGAAATTGCTTCGACGTAATCACATTACGTCGTTCCGATACACTATCAAGGAACGCAATTACCATTAACTCTCCTCAACAGATCCCGTAAAACCGATTGATCTAATCAACCCATGTGCAAAACTTGTTCCAGATCCAATCTAAAACCCGAACTAAGCAAGATTAGCTCTGATACCACTGAAGGGTTATGCGGAGGCTACGCTAGCCGAAAACAAAAACTTTTCTACCGCGCAAACCAGGAACACTTGCAAGTAAGGGCCGATAGATCGTTACCGATTGGAGTATGCAATGAAATAGCCAATGAGGGCTATCCGATCCGGAACTGTAGCCGATTCCCGCAAGCCGACACCGATTCCTCAATCAGCCGATTCGCCGATGTAGCCGGTTCGCCGAGTCGTCTGACCGCGTTCTCGCGCCTCTCTCCGATGCGCTCGACCGCAGCCGCAGCCGATTTGTAGCCGATCAACAGGCGCAACGTAGCAGCGCTTCTACCGGTATCCACACGTCCGGGGACAACGCCGAACACCCGTGTGCTAGCACGCGATGCAAGGCTAGGGTTTGGCTCGAAGGTGGGGAGGGTTTCCGTGGAGATTGATCTCGTCGACTTCTAAAGCCGCGTGTCATCGATTGATTTCGGTGCAATTGACTTCAATTGATCTACTCAATCAGCTCTCCACCCCTCCCTCCTTTATATAGAGTTGGCCGACGGGACTAGTGGCCGATCAGGACTCTATTTTGAATCGGATCCTATCCGAATCTCATAGAGCCGGCCGCCCATACGTCGTAAGCCCATAGGACTCTATCCGATCCGATCCCTATCCGATCAAGCCGTATTCGAGTCCAACTCGAATGCCCGTTCTTAGCCCCTTAAGCGTGCGACCCCGTAGGTTCAGGTATACTCGGTTTCGGCTAGAGTCTAACTTAGCCGATCGTCGGCTCGAGTCCAACTCAGCCGACTGTCAACAGCGGCGCCTAGCAAGCACATATTGACACCATAGTATACAAGAATATAATATCGGCTCGAACCTGTAATGTGTACACAAATACTTTGCCTCACGATACCGGTTAAGCTATAGGCAAGATGTGTGTCATCCCTTCAATAGCTTAACCATTCACTCGAACCGTATTGGATTATCCGTCCGTTGATTGACTCCTCAATCAACTTAGCATGGCCATGCATTTCCATAATCCATTACCTCGAGGGGCCTGAGAGATATCTCTCCAAAGGAGGGGCAAATTCCATCTTGATCACTCACATCCCACTCCATGTTTCATAGCAAACCCGAAAACTACCTTTATAACTACTCGCACGAATAGCGTTTGGTAGTCCCAAAGTAGGCTACTACACATGTTGGAATCCATGGTGATCTCGGTCTAAGGACTTTGTACCAACACTACCTCGAGACCAACTAATGGCACATTAATTCCTGTAGTGTCTCATGGTGGGTCTATCCAACAATGTGTTCTCCAACACATGTGTCCATGTTTATTGATTTGGTATCTCCATACCCATGATCTATGAGACATGATCATCAATCAATAAACATGCCGATCTTAGAATCATATTTGTTCCAACAATATGACATATGATCGGGATCGTTTAGAAATAGATTCATACATAAAGAGTCTCATAAATAAGTCACGTACTTATTGATCAATATAAGATGTCTATTTCATGGAACTGAATAACACTTTATTCATTTATACATAAACATTGACGTGATATCCAACATCTCCATGTTGCCTCTAGGGCATATCACTAACACAAAACACCTAGACGGTATTCGATGGGGATCCCGGAGTCGCTCACCGTCGGTCGCTCCATCTCGATCTCCTGCAAGATGGAGGGAAAGTGTTAATCAGCTACATCGGCCAATGTTAGAAAAGGAAAAAATCATTTTGAGTTTAAAGCTTACAGAGGGGATCTCTTCGGGCAGGAGCAGATCGATGTAATAAGATGACCGCTGGTGGAAGATGTGTCGCTTGATTTTGGCCCACCATTGGTCGTAGGCCGCGCTTTTCTTGAGCGCCAGGGTCATCCCGTCGATGCTGCCGAGGGGAGGGCTGGCTATGCTCAGCAGCCGATGCATTATTAGTTCTTGGCTCACCGCTCTCCTCGTCTCAATCTTGTAACCATAATAGAAGCCGACGGGCAGTTGCCCAAGACCAAACTGCCTCGCAGCCGATGCCGGGTAGTAAAATTCGTAACTTTTGGCCACTGATCGGCCTTGGTGGATCCTGGTCAGCAGGATGCAGCGGGTCAGAGCGACGACGAACAACTCCCTGCACTTTGGGTTGTCGGCTTAGTTGATGTCTTCCCAATTGAAATTGGCCGGCAACTCGAAAATTGACCGATCCCGGTAAAAGTACCAGGCGCGGTTCTCGTGTGATAGCTCGTCGTACAGGGCAGTGAACCATTCGGCCAACAGGTTGGCCGATTGCTTTGAGCCCGCATGAGCAGCCGCTGCTTCTCCATAGCTCATGCATCTGGTGGTGGTGATCTGGTTACCGTCCTCGTCTTCGATCGGCTCCAATCTTGGGAACACAGCCTCGCCGAGAGGAGCCGACCGGCTATTTTTGGGTCGCCGCACCGCCGGATCTGCAAAACCACCGGGGCCGCCGGTGTTGACAAGGGCGTTGGTGGCTATCTTCGCGGCGGCCTGATGCAACATCTGATATAGATAGGCGAGGAGGTATTTCCCCACCGCAAGTTTGCTCCCATCAGCCAGGAGTTCGGCTACGACCTGCCAGTTGGCGGTCGGCCCGCAGCTCGATCCACAAAACAAGAACTTCTCAAGCCACATCATGAGAAACACGGCGTGCTCCCTGTGGCCGACTGATCCATCCTTCATGTTTTGAGCAATGAAGCCGCTCCACCTGCCGATGGCTTTGGTTTTAAATTGGTGTTGCCCCTTTTGGTTCAGGTTCCCGGGGTTAGCTGACGCCAGGATGTCTAGTGTGGTCGTCCTGTATACGTCGGCTAATGTGATCGTCATCGGCCCTTGCCGGAACAGGAAGGCGTTGAAGCTGTCATTCCAAAAGTATGTCATAGCCGACATAAGCAACTCATCTTTCTCCATGCTGGCGACGGACCGGGCAAAGCACTGGGCTATCCCGGTTTCCTCCCACTGAGTATACTTGGCCGATCGCGCCCTCTTATACCATTCAACCCAGGCTGCGTCTGTGGTCGGCCATGACTTGAAAGTCCCGTTCCAGTGGGCTAGGGATGGCTTATAGGTGTTGTAGGGGATTCGTTTGGTCTCAGCTATGATGACATTGGCTAGGTCAGTGTTGCCGATGGGGCCGAGAAAGTACCTCTGTGCTTGGGTCAAACTTGGGATGACCACTTGATGTGACAGGTGCTACAGTTTGAAAGGGAAAAAATGCTAATCAAGAACGGCTAAAGGCATGATGAATGCAACAATACTAGGAGGCATGGCTGGAAAGGGAAATCCGAGGAAAAGAGTTTTGAACCAGCAGACATACCTCAGGGAACTCGACGACAGCTAGTGCGGCAGCGGCAGCTGGTGCGGCGGCGGCGGCGGCGGCTGGTGCGACGGAGGCGCTCGACACGACGGCGGTGTTGGAGGCCATCGAAGTCGTCGGAGACAAAGACGGGTTCTGATTCGCGAAGGGCGCTGAGATCTTATGAAGGATGTCAGTGAATCGCCGGAGAGGAGAGAGGAAGCGAAAGCTTGTTTGCGAAGCGTTTGAGAGGGTTTTGAAAGCGTGATCGTTTCGGTCGAAGCGAAGGGCTATTTAAAGGCACTTGGGGCAGCCAAAGCGATTTAGGTCAGAAAAGAGCGGGAATTTTAACAGGCGACAAATCCATAACACTTCGTATCACGGACTTGGGGGCCATGTGTTAACGCCAAAATTTGGTAATTGAATCCCTAAGTCCTCGCAAGGGTGAAAAAAAATCAGAACGGCTGGTTTGATGGAGAAACAGAGGCCGCATCGGCTGAGAAGCGATCAGCTACGATGCTAGTCGGCTAAGGTTGGGTCAGACAAGGGCGGCCGATAGCCGATTCTAGGTTCAGAGAAGATAAAACCATTTCTGGTGCAGATGTTTGAAGATAAATAGAAGATTCGGTTATCAGTTATGCGTTAAAAGATATTGCCATCTATGGATAGAGTCCTGTAACAACAATTATATCTGTAAATTAGAAGTTTGTTTAAACTGTTTACTGTAACGCGGCGTGAGTCCTTCCCGGGATATCGTCGTATTTTAAATAGTAGTTTAGATAGAGTCCATGGTTTGTACAGATAATGTTATCTTGGGTATAAATAGGACCCGAGACCCTCTGTAATGAGAAATTAACACAATCAATCAAACAACCTTCGGCGCATCGCCAACCCTTTTCTTCAGACGAGCAATTGATTTGGCTACGGGCTGCATCATTTTGATTCCCAAATCTAGGTAAATGCTTGTCATTATTGGTATGTTCTGCTGATTCTAGTGCTTCCATCATAATGACACATTAGATCCAGGGGTTTATACTGCGCTATTTACCATATATCGCATATAAACTGGAGCAACGTTTAGATCTATCCTGCCATCGGCCAGTTCTATTAAGAACCGGCGGTCGATATGGCTAGATCTAAAGGTTGGACTAGTTTATATGCGGTATCCACCGTCTCGAGAGGTATAAATCAGCTACAACAGATCATGTCGTTCTTTTTATACTTAATGCTGCATCAGCGTTGAACTATTAAGTTATTTTTAGAACTTTCAATGATCTGTTCGGTTAGATTTATATGTTTAAGGGATAGTGCCGGGGTTTCAGCCGGCCTTATCTTCCCTGATATATTTCTTTTAATATATCTATTATTAGATTTATGTTCGGACCGCCTCTTATGTTAAGATCTCATTCTTTACGGACATCCTAAGCCGAAATCGGCCTGCCATCAACAGCCGACTGCCGATTTCCGGGCTAAGCATCTGGTTCATGTACGATATCTTTTCATAAGAATCATCGGAGTACTAGCCGATCCATAAGTTAGCTTTCCAGTATCGACTAGGTTATCGATACATATATTTATTATCCTCTACTGTATTTGGGTTAAGCGGCTAATGCTATCTCGGTATCGTCGATCCATTCCAGTCGCTTGGCTTAAATATATTTTAGGATAACAAATATATGCTCATGGATTCCCTCAGCCAATACAGTGGGGATCTAACCTAACACTTAATGCATATTTCTTGTTTTTGTTGTTGGTTAACATATCAAACCAACTGGCACGCCTTGCACAGCACAAGCAGCCGAGGAGGACCTGCACTAGAGTTAAGCAGATCTCCCAGGCCAGCGCATGAGAGAAATTTCTCATCAACAGAGGGGAACTCAAATATTCCTTAATGTTGTCCAAGGCCTTCTGTTGCTCTGCCCCCCCAAGCAAACTCCTGATTGGCTTTCAATCTGAGCAAAGGAGTAAAGGGCTTCATCTTCCCAGATAAAGTAGCAATAAACCTGCTGACGAAATTCATCTTGCCAACCAGAGATTGCAACTGCTTCTTGTCTTGTGGAGGTTGAATATTCTTGATCGCATTGATACTCCTTTGTGTTACTTCAATCCCCCTTTCATGAACAAGAAAGCTCAAAAATTGTCCAGCTATAAACGACCAAATTTGGTAAATCATGCATCGGATTTGGAGTTAAGGCTGAAGTCGATTTGGAAGAAATCAGGAAACTCAGAAATAGAGTGCGTTCTAATTGTAGACCAAATTGGCTAGAGAGTTCGTCGGCTGATGACCGAATCGGCTAAGGTGTTCGTCGGCCGATACTGACTCGGACAAGATAAGCCAATGTAGTTGATTCTGGTAACGTAACATTGGAATCATCTTCGGATTCGTTTGAAGTGCTTCATGAGGATTGCCATACACGGATAGAGTCCAAGAAAGGCAATTGTATCTGTTAATTAGGTTATTTTAAAAAGTTTTCTTATACATTATGTCGGTAAGAGTTCGCCTAAGGGACTTATCTGTAATTTGAATTACAATAGAGATAGGAATCGTGTCCGACAAGGACATATCTTGTATCTGGGTATAAATACGACCCAAGACCATGTAATCTAACTAACAATCAGTTCAATACAACTTCAGAGCATCGCCACCTTTTCCTTTCAATTACTTCGACGAGTTCTTTCTTTTGAGTTGGGCTGTATCGGGTTCGATCTCCGACAAGAGGTAATGCTTGTTATGGCAGCTTGTGTTCTCGGGATTAGTGCTTCCATCATTATGATTCTCTAATCTTGTTTATGTAAATCGTCTAGTTATCATATATGATATATAATCTAGATCGATATTGATGTCTAACCCTAATCGGCTAGCATCTGTTATCAGACAACAGCCGATAGCGTTAGATATCAATGTTGACTTAGATTATATAGTGTATTCACAATCTCGAAAGTCTTTCATAGACTTGTTTAGATCTTATGCTTCTCTTGATGCTTAGTGCAGCATCGGTTGAGTCTGACCTACTAGGTAATAGCTAGAATCATAAAATCTAGCCTCTTTCATGATTGCTATTAGAGATACCATCGGGGTTTCAGCCGATCTTACCTGTTTTAACTATCTCGTTTATTTTATGTTTACTTGACATGCTAAATCTGCTCTTTATGTTAAGATCTCACTGTGATGAAATATGTTAAGTTTGTTATCAATCTGTTAGGTTATCTTAACACTTGATCGGTTCCTGTTTAATGTATTTAATCTATATTGATATCTTAGTATAAGGTGGTATTGTACTAGCCGATACATGTTAGACTTATGACATCGGCTATGCTATAAATAAGTATAATCTTCGTTTTAAAGTGCCTTTAGACATAAGTGATTTATACTGTCTCAGTATGCTACCGATCTGTCCCAATCACTCAGTTTAAACGTATTTCAAGATGTAGATTATATATTATGAATATCTACAGCCGATCGATTAGATCTAATTTCCCTTGGCCGATTAAGTGCATATTGCATCAGCTCAATATAAGACGATACGTCATCGGCCACTAGCTGATTCGCTATCGTTTACGGACTAACTTCATTTTATTTGTTTCTTGTTGGTTGCAGGATCAAACCAACTGGCACGCCTATGAACCTCAGAAGCAATATTTGGACCTCCATAGAGTTAAGCAGATCTCTCAGGCCAGTGCATGACAATTTTACCGTCAACACGCTTTTGGCACGCCCGGTGGGACCAGACAAGACATCATGGTGGACATCAAGTCATCTGAAATCGACCCAGAGAACATCATCCCCGTCACCATGGATAAACTGACGCCAGAGCAGAAGGCCGAGTTCGAGGAGATGATGAACAAGTTGCAAAACCAGTTTTTGCACTCTTTTGTTCAAACTCGCTCGAGCACGGTTGTGGAACAGTACAAGGTGGTTTTGCCAGGCGTTGATGAGCCCGAGTCAAGTTCTGCCAGGAGGGAAAAACTCAGGATGTCAACCAGGAAGAAGGCCCTATGGAGTTCAACAACCTACAAGATCGGATCGATTATGCCGTGCATCACGCGCTGATCAACCAGTGAGGGATCCTTGTTAACACCCTGAACAATATGATTATTTCCATGGTTGAAAATAGGATAGCCGAGCATCAATCCAAGGGGCCGATGTTTCTTCCTGAAGGCAATTTTCCACCATATAGGACTTTGGCTACTGACAAACAACAGCTTACTTCGGGTATGGTACTGAATGCCGATGGTGTCGCATCGCCTCTGGAAAGCCGATCGTATCATCATTGGCACGAAGCGACCATAGTTCAACCCTTTTCTCTTGGTCAAACAGCAACCTTAGCACATTGGATACAACATCACTTAGGTTTCTCAAGACCAAATCGCGGCTATGTTCAGAACAAACCCGCCGGCTGTTGAGCCAATTCCATGAGTACCAATAGGGTAGCAGACGTCGATACTACAGCAGCGCCAGCCGATCAGCTCTCGGTTCGTTCATGATCAGCAAGCCCATGGGGTGCATTCTCCTCAACATCACATGGGAGGCAATGCCAATTTCCAATATCAGCCTCATTCACCTGAGGTGTAGTATCGGCAGGGACACCACCTCAACCCCAGTACCTGCCTCAAGTCAATCAGTTTGAGCCGATACAGCAGCAAGGGGCACCTCAGCAGAAGCCGTGGGCTGATATGATTGCCAATGTAATGAGGGAACAGTTTGGCCTCAAGTCTAAGGATACTGGCAGTATGTATTGGTATCCATATCTGGAATACTTCGAGAGGGTGCCATTGCCGAGCCGATACAAGGTGCCAGATTTCTCAAAATTTTCAAGGCAGGACAATTTGTCGACTTACGAGCGTGTAAGCCGATTTCTGGCCCAGTGTGGGGAAGCATCGGCTACAAATGCCCTGAGGGTTAGATTTTTCCCTCTATCTTTATCTGGATCGGCTTTCACATGGTTTTCATCCTTGCCCTATAATTATGTTCAAAGTTGGGCCGATCTGGAGAAGCAGTTTCATAGGTACTTCTAGAGTGGAATTCATGAGTTGAAATTGTCCGATCTGACAGCTATCAGGCAGAAGCATGATGAATCTATTCAAGACTACATTCAGGGTTTCAGAGATATGCGGAACAATTGCTACAACCTGATTCCGTCAGATTCTCAGCTAGCCGATCTTGCTTTCCAAGTCTTGTTAACACCAATGAGAGAAAAATTTTTGGCTCAGGACTTTGAAAGCCTGCACTTGGCTCAAAAGGTAACAACACATGAACAAAGATTTCAGGAAGCCAAGAAAGCCTTTAAAAAGTTTAGCCATGTTGCATATGCTTCTGAATCCGAAGAAGATGAGGATGACTCCGTAGTAGCAGTAGCCGAGTGGGCAAGAAACAAGAAGGTTGTTACATGCTAATGGGTCAAAAATTCGGCCAAGGAGGAAAAATATGATTTTGATATTACCATGGCTGACAAGATTTTTGATCTGCTACTTTGGGAGAAACAAATCCAACTTCCTGTTGGCCATGTCATCCCATCTGCTGAGGAGTTAAGAGAAAATATTGCAAATGGCACAATACCTGGTCTCAGAGCACCAATGACAACAAAGTTTTCAGGCAGCAGATCCAGTTGACTATTGACGCACGAAAAATTAAATTTTAAGATTCAAAGAAGCCGATGAAAGTTGATGGTAATCATTTTCCTGTCAACATGGTTCACAAGAGTGAGAGAGCAGCTGATAGGAGGGATTATCAGCCCAAGAAGCCTAACTCTGTTAGAATCATTGGCAACTACCAAAGGAAACCTGATAGACAGGAAGAAAGGTACTATCAGGAGGATGATAGCTTTGATCCCCATTGGAGTTGCGAATTTTTCAGATTTTGCTGGAATGAAGGGATGAGGCTGCCATCGATGGAAAAATGTCCAGCATGTAGCAATTATGATGGTGACTATGCTGGAGAATCTAGTCGATCTCGTCCTGAGGAAAATCAGATAAGACAAAGGAAACTCCCTGTTCATCAGAGGTTGTGTCCGATTCATCAGGGTTTTCTGCAGGAGGACTTTGATGAGGATGAAGACAAGACCATGAACCCACAATGTTGTCCCTCTGGTACTTTTACTAAGAGTTAGAAGAGGAGGGTTCAAAGGATAAAGGGCAGGGGACGTTTCCAGGAGGTACAAGCCAAGATCGATCATCGACTGAAGAAGAAAAAGCAAGAACACTCAAAGAAGGAGTGGTGTGTTAAGAGCAAGGTGCTCTCAGCCGATGAAGTCAGAGCCGACAAGGCAAAAAGATAGGCTAAGGGAAAAGCTGTTGCTTCTGCATCGGTTAACATGGTATTTGTATTACCAGCAGAATATGAGGCCAGCCAAGCCAATGCAGATCTTGTGGAGGAGTCCTTAGCCAAGTTGGTTATGTCCTTAGCCATCTTTGAAAAACCAGAGGGGACGGGGCATCGACACCTTAAGCCACTGTATGTCAAGGGGTTTTTCAATGGCAAGCCGATGTCCATGATATTGGTTGGTGGTGGGGCTACCGTGAATTTTATGCCATATGGTAAATTCAAGAAGTTGGGCAGGAGTTTAGATGATCTCATCAAGACCAACATGGTTCTCAAGGATTTTTGTGGTAATCCATCGAAGACCAAAGGAGTTTTGAACGTTGAATTGACAATCGGCAGCAAGACTGTCCCTACCACATTCTTTGTCATCGATGGAAAGAGATCATATAGCATGTTGCTTGGAAGGGATTGGATTCACGTGAATTGTTGTATTCCTTCGACCATGCATCAGAGCCTAATCCAATGGCAAGCTGACAAGGTGGAAATCGTGCCAGCTGACAGGTCAATCAACATTGCCAATGCCAATTTAACTCTTTGGGAGATGGATGGAATTTATTGCGTGTCTGAAAAAAATTGGCAAGGAGATTATCTACAAGTGTTCGATTGTGACATACAGCCAATTGGAGACGAAGAGCCCCGATTATTGCTTTGAGGGCGTTGTGGAGGGTTCAAGTTTCTACACCAAGGACACCGAAACTGGGACAAGGCTTTATGTCGGCTGATGATTTGGAAGAAGTTGACATAGGTCCAGGGGATAGGCTGAGGGCAACATTTATTAGCAAAAAAACGTCTTCTCAATTTAGAACCAAGCTAATAGAACTTTTGAAAGAATATAAAGATTGCTTTGCTTGGGAATATTTTGAGATGCCAGGACTTAGCCGATCGATTGTGGAACATCGGCTTCCTATCAAACCAGCATATCGGCCGTATAAATAACCACCTAGAAGATTCAAATCAGATATGTTTGATGCTATCAAGGCCGAAATCACTCGATTGTATGATGCTGGTTCCATTCGGCCTTGCCGATATGCTGAGTGGGTTTCTAACATAGTTCTAGTCATCAAGAAGAACGGGAAACTTAGGGTGTATATTGATTTTTGAGATCTGAACAAAGCTACCCCTAAGGATGAATACCCAATGCCGATTGCTGATTTATTGGTTGATGTTGGCTGCTTCAGGGCAGAAAATCATAAGTTTTATGGATGGCAACGCTGGATACAATCAGATTTTTATGGCAGAGGAAGACATCCATAAGACAACTTTTAGATGCCCTGGTGCAATCAGCTTATACGAGTGGGTTGTGATGACTTTCGGCTTGAAGAACACTGGATTACATCTTCCATGATCTGATCGGCTTGTTGGTTGAAATCTATATTGATGATGTGGTAGTAAAATCGAAGGAGGTTGACGACCATATAACCGATCTCAGGAAAGTTCTTGAAAGAACAAGGAAATATGGCTTGAAGATGAATCCCACGAAGTGTGCTTTTGGTGTATCGGCTGGATAATTTTTAGTCTTTCTTGTTCATGAAAGGGGGATTGAAGTGACACAAAGGAGTATCAATGCGATCAAGAATATTCAACCTCCACAGGATAAGAAGCAGTTGCAATCTCTAGTCGGCAAGGTGAATTTCATTAGGAGATTTATCTCTAATCTATCTGGGAAGATGGAGCCCTTTACACCTTTGCTCAGGTTGAAAGCCGATCAGCAGTTTGCTTGGGGGGCAGAGCAACAAAAGACCTTGGACAACATTAAGGAATATTTGAGTTTCCCTCTAGTTCTGATTCCTCCGCAAAAAGGAGTGCCTTTCAAGTTGTACTTGTCAGCCGATGAAAAGTCAATCAGCTCAGTCTTCATCCAGGAGTTTGAAGGCTAGAAAAGAGAAATCTTCTATCTAACCAGGAGGCTTCTGGATGCTACAAGGTATTCTCTTGTGGAAAAATTGTGCTTGTGCTTATATTTCTCTTGCAAGAAGTTGAGGCATTATTTGTTATCTAATGAATGCACAATAGTCTGTAAGGCTGATGTAGTTAAGTACATGCTATTGGCTCCGGTATTGAAAGGAAGAGTTGAAAAGTGGATATATGCCTTAACGGAATTTGATATCAGATATGAAGCACCCAAGGCAGTGAAGGGGCAAGCCCTAGCCGATTTTATAGTCGAACATCGTGATGACTCAATTGACTCGGTCGACATAGTGCCTTGGACATTGTTTTTTGATGGATCGGTCTGCACTCATGGTTGTGGTATCGTCTTGGTCATCATATTACCTAGGGGGGCAAGTTTTGAGTTTGCCTATACTATTAAGCCTTATGCTACCAATAATCAAGCTGAGTATGAGGCAGTTCTCAAAGGATTGCAACTCTTGAAGGAAGTTGAAGGATAGTTTTTGGCTAGTGACTTTAACGCATATTCCTTGAAAGCAAAATGTTGAAGCCAATGATTTGGCTCAGGGGGCATTGCGATACAAGCCGATTGTCAAAGGTATCGAGGTATAAATTGCTATCATTGCAACCGATGATTGGAGGTATGATGTTTTTAATTATTTGAAGAATCCTTCTCAATCGGCTTCAAGAAAATTGCGATACAAAGCTTTGAGATATGTTTTGCTAGATGATGAGCTGTATTATCGGACGATTGATGGGGTATTACTACGATGCTTGAGTGCCGATCAAGCCAATGTTGTGATGGGCGAAGTACATAAAGGTATATGTGTTACTCAACAATCGGCTCACAAGATGAAGTGGTTGCTAAGATGAGCTGGGTATTTTTGGCCGACGATGCTAGAGGATTGTTTCAGATACTATAAAGGTTATCAAGATTGTGAGAAGTTTGGAGCAATTCAAAGAGCACCAGCGTCGGATATGAATCCCATAATCAAGCTATGGTCGTTTAGAGGTTGGGGAATTGACATGATCGGCCAGATTAATCCACCCTCGAGTAAGGGGCACAAATTTATATTGGTGGCAACCGATTATTTCACGAATTGGGTGGAGGCAATTCCGTTGAAGAAGGTTGATTCTGGGGATGCAATTCAGTTCGTCAAAGAGCACATTATATACCGATTTGATGTTCCTTAGACCATTACAACCGATCAGGGATCTATCTTCGTATCAGATGAGTTTGTCCAATTTGCAGAAAGCATGGAGATTAAGTTGTTGAATTCTTCACCGTATTATGCACAAGCTAATGGACAGGCAGAAGCATCCAACAAAAGTTTGATCAAGTTGATCAAGAGGAAGATCTCTGAGTTTCCAAAGTAGTGACATAGCCGATTGGCTGAAGCTTTATGGTCATATCGAATGCCTTGTCATGGATCGATACAGGTTCCTCCTTACAAGCTAGTTTATGGGCATGAAGTCGTGTTGCCGTGGGAAAGTGTCATCGGCTCAAGGAGGATTGATTTGCAAGATGACTTGACAGCCGATGATTATCATACTCTCATGGTAGATGAATCAGAGGAATTAGTTCAATCCAGGATGCGTACTTTGGAAAAGGTGACAAGCGATAAGGAAAGAATTGCTCGTCATTATAACAAGAAAGTTGTGCCAAAATCTGATTCAGAAGGCGAGTTGGTTTGGAAATTGATTCTGCTGATTGGGACTCATGATAATAAATTCGACAAGTGGTCACCAAATTGGGAAGGGCCTTTTCGAATCTATAAGTTTGTTTCTAAGGGAGCTTACATGTTGCAAGGGCTTGATGGAGAAGTTTTTGGAAGGTCTCTCAATGGGAAATATTTGAAAAAATATTATCCAAGTGTTTGGATCAATTCATAATTCGGTTGTGTTATGCCGATACATGGTAGCCGATGTGTTTACATCACCTTTAGATGTTCGATATGAGTTATATCGCCCTTAGTCTCTTTAAATTTATCATGATCGGCTTTGTTCTGCCGATATGTGATGGCCGATATAAGTTATATCGCCCTTAGTCTTTTCAACATATCATAATTGGTTGCGTTGTGCCGATGTGTGATGGCCGATTTTCGTGATATCGCTTTTAGTCAAGCCATAATTTTATCAATATTTGACATTGTAAAATTAGGTGGGAATACATACATGCATACAAAAATATGTGGACTTCAAAAAATTTTGACGGCGCATCACAAGAGTCATTGCAAGAGTTCACAAAAGTTTGCAGGAATCGGCACAAAAGTTACAAGTGTTCACAGTAGTTTCTAAGTCCTATTACATGGATCGGCTTAGCCGGATACAAATCTGTTGATTGCCGATACAGCTTTCTGCCTGACTTGTTCTATCTCCTTGATTGCTTGGGCATCGATTGCGCCAGTCCCCAGGATTATCTTCAAAGACTTCGTAAGCTTTAACAGATGTTTGACTAAAGTCTTTAGTTTGGTCTTTTGTTCTTCAATAGCCCTAGGGAGATCAACAAGTTTCTGCCTCTCCGATGCCAAGTCGGCTCTGCACTTCTCCAGCTCAGCTTGTAGTTTTTTCTCACATTTTTCCAGCTGATCAATGCTGGTCTGAATGGAGCTTGGCCGTGCAGTCATTTCATCGAGCTTGATCTTCTCTGCGGTGTTTGATTGCCGATTGGCTTCGACGGTGGCTTCAAAAGCTTTTCTCTCGCGCCGATCGGCAATCCTTTGTCGTGCTCTCTCCAGCTTGTATTGGTGTTATTCAAGATAGGTTGCTTGGGAGATGACATCAGCTAGATCATCTGGAATTTGGTCTCGAATCTCTTCAAATCTAGCTCTAATCGGCCCGCAGTTGGCAACTAAGTAATCCAAGGAGCTCTCTAGCCGATG
The DNA here is from genome assembly GCA_019925245.2 of Oryza australiensis. Lineage (NCBI taxonomy): Eukaryota > Viridiplantae > Streptophyta > Magnoliopsida > Poales > Poaceae > Oryza > Oryza australiensis. The sequence goes on from JAIFGZ020000499.1 coordinate 151,002, forward strand.
AGCTATATCCAACAGCTTGGCCTTCAAGTCATCGGCAATGGGTGCCAAGGCTTTGCTTGTGGTCTCTTCCTCCTCATCCATAAACTGTCTGATGTCAAAAGAAAAACATATCGGCTAAGACCTAAAAATGAAGACGTTGAGATTGTTAAGTATTGGAAAGCTTAAAACAACCGATATGGAGTTAAGGGAGTGCTTACAGGGATGACGGGAGCTAGTGCTACTTCTGCTTCAACATTGTGACCGCCCCTAGCCGATGGAGTTCGCTCACTAGATTTATGTGGGGCAGCTGCTGGAGAACGAGGAGGTTGTACAAGGAGAAGAAAGACAAGTTTGATTCAGAATCAGCTAATTAAAAATCAAGAATGATTTTGAGTTTAAAGTTACCGATGGAGGTGGAGCCGATTTTCTCTTGGTGGCCAATTCCTTTTTCTACAAAGTTAAGGACTTTGGTCAGAATTGAAATATGAAAATTTAAAGGAAATGAACTCCAGAGATCTACATACCGGTTGAGGACGAGGTTGGCGTTTGGGAGGACTTGGAGTTTTTTGAGGAGCCGGAACATCGGCTAGCGGCGTCGGCATGGTTCTTCTTGGCTCGCTTGTTTCGGCTGCAGCGTCGTCGACGGCTTCCTTTATCTCCTCTTGATCCAAGAATTCCTCCACATCTTGGTCTAAGGACGATAGATCATCGGCTGCAGCTTTCTTTTGTTTCTTTGGCGTTTTCTTCTTTGCAGCCGATGGATCGGCAGCCGATGGCTTAGTCCTTTTCCTTTTCCCAACTTCGGAGTGGATCGGCTGGCGTGTTTGACCATGAAGTAAAGATGCCGTCTTGGGGGCATCATAGCCGATCCTTGATGGGGCCAATCCACAACCGTTAGGGAGGATGCCGATGACATAGCAGATAGTTGCCTCGGTGTTGCTGGTATGAGGAGGAGAGGAATCGGTAATCTGCAAACAAAGAGAAAGATATAGTTAAATATTGAAGGATGATAGCCAATAATTAATGACAAAAGAAGGAAAAGTGCTTACTTGTGGGATCAATTTCGGGTACATGGTGGTCAAGTACATCTAAGCCGATTGGTGAAAAGGTGTTTCTTTCATTCAATCCACCATCGGTCGAAGGTTGCACTCCTCATTACTGCCAGTTCGATATTATCAATGTTGCCAAGGGGGGGCTGGGATCTTGAGCAACCTACCCATCATAAGGCCCGAAGAGATTTCACCCCTAGTCTGGATTTTGTCCACAAAGAATAAGCCAATCGGCAGCTGTCCCATTCCTAGCTATCTGGCAGCACTCATTGGATGATAGAACTCGTACGAAACTTGGACGTTTCTTCCTTGATGGATGCTGACTAGGAGGATTCAAGGAGAGATGGCAGCTATGAAGACTTCCCTAGACATGTCAAACTTTTTAGAGTTTATCTTGTCAAATCTAAAGTCATTAGGGAGCTCAAAATCTTCAGAATTGGCATAGGCAAACCAGATTCTTGTGTTCCTTGGAAACCCATCATAAAAGTTGTCGAACCAGTCTTTGAAGAGGTCAGCCGATAGTTTTGATCTAGCATATGAGGATGCTGCCTCTCCAAAAGACATGCATCAGCGTGTTGTCACTTCATTGCCATCTTCATCAGTGATTGGCTGCACTCTTGGGAATTTGGTTTCTGCTTGTTCTAGCCTCTGAGCAACCTTATGTGTATACAAGTTGAGCCAAATTTGCAACAACCACCATGGGCCACCATCGCCGATAGCCAAATTTGTGGCGATCTTGGCCAATGCATTGTTTAGGGTATGGTAGAGGTACCCTAGCAAGTATTTGCCCAAAGGAATTTGCTTTTTCTCTACTAGGGCTTCGGCTATACGCTGCCAGTTGGTTGTAGGGCCATAGCTCAGACCACAAAACAGAAATTTCTCCAGGCACATCAAGAGGAAGGTTGTGTGCTCCCTAGGGCCTACTGGGCCAGTTGAGATGAATCCGTTCCAGCCACCAAATAGCCCAGGTTTTGAAAGAGAATTGACCCTTGGTGTTCAGGCTGACCGGGTTAGCCGATGAGGTGATGGCCAAACCCGTGATCATAATTATGTCCAAGAGGGTGGGTGTCATCGGCCCTTGATTGAACAAGAAAGCACAAAGTATTGGACCAGAAGTAGGTGGCAGCCGACAGCATAGGTTCGTCCTTTGTCATATCGGCTATGGTTAGGGCTAAGCATTGCACTATCCCAAGTTCTTCCCAGTGGCTCTGCTGGTGTCACATACCCAAATTCTAGTGTGAAAGAAATTTTGTCCGAACAAAATGAAGATAAAGTTTTTCAATTTTGTGAACCAAAATTTTTCATTTTCTAACTTAGGTCAAAGAACTACAACTTATTTGCTTGATTTAAAATTTGAGAACTAAAATGTTTCTTTTCTAATTAGGGGAGACCAACTTAGGCCTTATGATAGACTAGATTTTTAAACAAGTTAAAACTTTCCTATTCCTAACCTAGAACATACATGCCATTGCACATAGGTGCATGTATATGCATTAAACATGTTTTGATCATGTATCCTTCGTGCTTTTGGATTTTGAAATCGCATTTCATTGTAGGACGCATAAGCATAACCTACAAGATTTAAATTTAAAAAACAAGCCTACAACTAACCTTGGATAATAAGATGTGGACCTAAAGAAAATTAATCTAATGATCAACTCATGTGCCCAAGAAAAATCTTAATATAACCCCTGTAGTTATATTAGGTGCATTTACAAAGAGAGAACAACTATACATAAGGGAATTACCCTAATTTTCTAAAATAATCCATGCAAGATAAAATCATAGAAAATTTCATGTAGATTCATGTAGATTCCAAACATTATATAAAACTCAACATAATTTTTGTGCAATTTAAAAACTAGGTTTGATACCCCAAACAAATTTGACAAAACAGTCAAATATTAGGCAAAATATAACCCTAACCGGCTAAAGCCATACCTAACTAAAGTATGCATTAAACTCCATGGAAGTGTATGTGGAAAATAATTTAATCAAATACTAGGTTAATTAACATAAATAAATATAATTTTTCTAGAATTATTCTCCTCAGTTTAGGACTCCTAAAAATTCAAACTAGTTTCTAGATAGCCCATCTTTGTTGAATTTATGGGAACAAACCACAAATTATTTTTGAATGCAACCAATGAAAATGGAATCTAGGAATAATCATCTAACTCCAGAAAAATTTACACTAATTTATCATGTCCACATGTTAAATTATTGGGCTACGGAGAAAATTAAACCTCGAAAATTCGTCAAAAATCAAGAACACCCATGTTCCTACCCATACCCCTCTTCCTTGCCTAGCCTATCACGCGTTGGACCCACATGGCAGCCTCCATGGCTTGCTTTTCTTCTGTACACCCTCCATCCTCTGCTCTGGAAGGCGAGATTGAAACGAGAGAGAGAGAGAGAGAGATCGAAGCCGGCTGCGCTCGACGCGTGGAGACGACACTACTGGAGAAAGCCACAGTAGTCATGATTCGTAACCTTCAGTAGTCCCGGTTGTCAAACCGGGACTACGAATCCGGGACTAGAGATGGACTATCTCTAGTCCCGTTAAATAACCGGGACTAGAGATGCATCTTTAGTCCCGGTTTAAGCCACGAACCGGGACTAAAGGTGGCGGAGCCACGTGGCGGCTCCACAATCTTTAGTCCGGTTGGTGGCTTAAACCGGGACTAAAGATTAATTTTTTTAATTTGCCATTTCTACAGCAAGATCTTGCTATATATATATATATTACACATATATTATAATACACATAAATATATAATTTACACACATTTAAACGAACTTAAGAAAGGAAATATACATATATTACCAAAATATGTACAATATTCATACATGTTTCCTAGCTAGCTTATAAAAAATTGTCTCTAATCTACTTTGTTGTGGTTTAGCTACTAAAACTAATGAAGAACTCCCCCGCGGGATCAACGACCTGCTCGTTAATAAATCCCATCAAATCTTCCTGAGCGGCTTGTATGAATGTCTCGTGGGGGAGGTCGTCTCTTACTCGCATAAGCTGTCATTAATTACAATAAATGAGAAATAAATATATGAAGTGAATAAGAAATCGAGACGTAATGTATGAATTGGTGTTATACGTACATCTAGATCATCGACAGTTTTAACTTCGGTCACAAAGCGGTGAATATAGTCGTAGACGTAATATCCACATAGGTTGGTGCCCTGCGACTGTTTTGCACACTAAAAGAGAAACGATGACATATTTAATATGCATATCATATTTTTGAACATAATAATGATTCAACTCAAATTAGGAGCAGGCATGTTACTCACTGGAAACTTCATCCGCACAGAGAGCTTATCTTTCCAATTTCCGCGAACATTACCCCGGAATCGTTCCCATGCCCTACATGCAGTTGAAAGTTAGCACGTAATTATCCGAGAACCGCATATATGCAATAGAAAGTAAGATGGCATTACCTGTTAAACAGTTCAAATATGTGGGAGTACGTGGACTCTGGTTTATCCACTGAGTCAAAGACATGGATCTTTGACTGACCCATGTCAAGTACTAATAGAATCCAGTGGAATCTATAAATTGGTTTAGATGACACATATGAAACTTTATGTATCCACGGGATTGAAATTGGTTCGGAAAGAAAGAAAAAACTTACGCAGTATTATAGGGCAGAAGGATGAAGGACCGGAAGGGTTGCTTCACAAGCGCGTTGTATATGTTGTCCACTGTGTCATTAGGAAATTGATCAACCAATGCGCCGTTGATTTTCCGTGGATCCATGAATCCATGCTTGGTGCATTCGTGCTTGTTGCAGTATTGGATCGCCATTCTACAACGGTTAAAAAGAATTTTAGTCAGCTAAATTCAAGGAGGTGAGAAATGAAATAACCGGGCGATACTTACAAAACCCGCGCGGTTAGAAGTGAGACGGCAAGGGCATCACGTTGGTACAGGTCGAATATATCTTTGAATCGGATATAAAGGTAGTCATCTCCATCGAAGAAGTAGTCAGTTGAATATTTGCATGTTATCATGTCTTCACCCTTGCTTTGGATCGTTGCATGTACCACCGATGGAAGCGGTACATCGAGTTGGAAGCCTTTTCACGAGATCCGGCTTGAGGAGAGGCTTTCCAAGGTTGAACTTGTATTTAAGCGGAGCCTTCGCCGGGTGCACGCCCGTGTAATTGATCCATATTAATTCCACTTCTTGAATGAATTGTCTTAAATCAGTCTAATATTTGGGATCGTGCTGAACTCCATAGGCTTCGTGGCAGCATGCCAAGCAGGGTACATCTTTGCCCGCTTTCTTCCCCCGCTTGAGGCCGACCGCTTTGGTGCGGGTGGCGGCGTCTTCTCAATTCTCTGAGTCTTTCTTGGACGACCGCTTGATATTGACGGCGCGCTCTTGGATAATGACCGTTTAGGAGTCGGTGCTCGTTGTGGTGATGGAGGAGGTTGGAAGGCGGTGGAGTTGGAGACGGCCATTTAGGAGTCGGTGCTCGTGGAGGCGACGCAGGAGGCGGAGGCGGCGAAGGAGGCAGAGGAGACGGCCCACGTGGAGGCGAGGGCGGTGGAACGATAGGAGACGCTGTTCGTCCGGGGAATTTTATGTTGATCTTCCTCCAGAGAAGTATTCCATGTGCCGTTTCTCCTAGCGTCGTCTCCCCGTCTCCTCCGGGGATATCCAGCTCCAGATCTTCATAGCCGCGTTCCACCTGTTCAATTTCAACCTTCGAGTACGAAGGTGGAACGGGCCGGGAGTGGTAGGTGCCGTCTCGGGCTACTGGAATAGCCATGCCCGACGCAACCTGTTGAGAATATTGCTTATTAGTTAATAATGAACGTTGATTGACAAGTTATTCAAGAAAATATACGTACAACATAAAAGTACGAACATACCTTTATTGTTATATTTTTCAGCGGGATGTGCAGATCACACGGGGTCTGCTGTGTGATGTCATCCACGGGGCATGGCGGACCCGGTTGAGCTTGTGGGGCCAGCTTGCCTTCATTTCCAGTAGACGTGTGGCTGCTGCGCTGTTGTTGGAGTTGTGCGATTGTTGCTGGATCCGACTGTTGGCTAACCCACTGGCTCCGCTCCTCAGCCAACCTTACGGCCACCCTTTCGTCGACAATCTGATCGATCTGCGAGAGCCTCATTTCCATCTCTGCGAATCTAGCATCATTCTCTCGCTTTGACCTCATTCGGCTCCCGTATGTGGCGATGTCAGCTTGGAACCCGTATTTCCAGGGGACGACGACTTTTCCTCGCGTACGCCCCGGGTGCTCTGGGTTTTGGAGGTCGAGCGTTAGCTCGTCCTTCTCTCTATCGGGCCTGAAGGAGCCCGAGGAACTGGCCTGCACCGCCTCCTCTAACCTCCGTCCGGCTTCTAGAATTTCATCACCAAAGATCACTGTGCCATCGACGGGATTTAGTGAGCCGCCGTGAGCATAGAACCAGTTCTTTGATCGTTTCGCCGGTTCTGTGCTCGGAACGATATCCCATGCTTCTAGGGGCGGGGCGAGGCATGGGGAGGTCGGCCATCGGGGAAAGGGGAGAAGAGGAGATGGGGGCTCACCGGCGGCGAGGTTGGCGCAAGGCGGTGACGCGGAAGCGGCGACGACGAGGGGAACGGCGGCGCGCTTCGGGTGGCACAGCGACAATGGCACGACGGGCGGCTGCGCGGCAAGGGAGGGGCGCGACGGGGAGCAAAGAGGAGGAGCGGGGAAAATACGTGGTGGGGGGAGAAGGAGCTCGGGCCCTCCTTTTATAGCGCACGGTGCGGCGAGAGCAAACGGGGTCCGGCGGCGCGTGCGGACGCGCGGCGTGGCGCGGCGCAAGCTCGGGCGGGCGCGGCACGCAGCGGCGTGGGCGACGCGGCAGCGCGGCATACGGTCGGGGTGCGGGGCACGAGGCGCGGTTGCGAGCGCGAGGGTGGCGCGGCAGCCGCGCGCAAGCAGGGAGGGCCGGGCGGCACGCGCACGTGAGGAGGGCTGGGCGGGCGCGGCGCGAGCGTAGGTCGGGTCGACGCACGGCGCGGCGCGGTTCGGCTCGGGCGACGCGTGCGGGGAGGCCGGGCAGCACACGGGCGAGTACGCGCGAGAGGGGCATGGGCGCGGGGCGCGAGGGCGCGGTGGCGGCGCACGGCACGGCGGCGTGGGCGCGCATGAGCGACACGCGCGCGACGGCGGGCCGGCGCGACGTGCGTGCGGGCGGGCCGGCGTGGCGCGGCGCGCGGATGCGACGCGCATCGCTCGCGGCGGGGGTCGGGTCGAACACGTGGCCGATAATGAACAGTGCTCTTTTCTATTTTTCCCGAATTACTTTCCTATTTTCCCAATTCTTTTTCCTTTCCTTCTAAAAATTCAAAATAAGTTCTAATATTCCCAAAATTAAATTAAAAATACATGTTCAAATTTTTCTCCCACTTTTCAATGTTCAAAATATACTTTCATCCCTAATTTATTCCTTTCTTTTAAATTTAAAAGTTAGGATTTTTGATTAAAATTACTTTCTCAACTTCATATTTTCTTTTCTAAATATTTTTATTATTCACATTTGGATATTAATTACTTTTCAATCACTATTTTAGGGTTTAGACCAAAATTATATACTTTTCGATAATTTTTATAGATTCCCAAGTCTTACATATTATTCCCTCAAATCTATATTTTAATTTTTCCAAAATATGATTTCGATTAGAATCAACCCTAGACTTCCCTATATATCTTTTTATGATTAATTAATTTTGTTTTGTTTATTTCAGATCTTTATTTTTTTAAATTTCCTTTATTTTTGGATTTCGAAACTCCCTCACTTTTCATTCTTTAAATAAATTTTTATTTTATCTATATCACGCGACAAAACTTATAGATAAGAGGTGATAAACACGACGAGATGCAATAATACCAAAAGTTTTTTGTAAGCCCCAAATTTTAGTTTTCGATTTTTAAATCCCCGATTTTCGGGATGTTACAAACCTACCCCCTTAAAATAACTTGTCCCCGAGATTTAGGTTGGGTTGTGGTTGTAAGTCTGTTGGTTCATACAAGACTGATCTATTTAGGACTTCTCCCAACAAACGATGGATAGGATGATTATTTATAACAAGGCGGGAATCTGTCACGGAGTTCTTAAGGTGATCCCTACAGTGTCTTTGCGATTCTTTGTTTCAGATAACTATATTATCTTTTTTTAAATGAATCCTTTCTGGGTACTCTAGGCTTAGTGGTTCTATTAATCTAATATTTCCATAAGGAATCTCTTGATGTATGCCCTTGCTTCATTTATAAGGAAAGGGGAGAGGGAGGTGGCTTGTCTCTCACACTTGTCCCAGCTAGCAGATCGGAGAGTGAGTGGAGGCGAAGTAGCTCGAGTGAAGGAGGGATGGAGCGAGGGCTTCATGACGAAGGCGAAGTAGAGCGATGGGTTCTTGGCAGAGGCGGACTTCGTCGACGGTTAGGCTTGCGGTCGCGAGCTCTAGGGTGGAAGGAGATGTTTCCTCATCGGTTCGGGCGATGGGTGGATTTGTCGCCGGAGACGATGCTCGGAGGATAGTGGTGTCGAGGTTCTTCGGCCATGGAGGCCGCATTCGCGAAAGGGGCGCCTTGGCGATGGGTGTGGGCAAAAGTGTGGTATGTCGGAGCGGCTATTAGTACTTTATTGGCTTGGGTGCTATACCCACTGGTTTTTGTTTGGAGGCTGTGACGGGATGCGACAGAGGATGGTTACCAGGATTTCCTTTGTGAGGCAGTTTGTCTTCTCGTCGTGTTGGCACCCATTGTTTTTCTCTCTTTTCTGGGGTTGCTAATAGATTAGGTAGTCAATGGATGGTTTCTAGAATTTGTCCCCTTATGTATGGATCTGGCGGCCACTGCCTGAATCTTCCTTTTGTCTTTATATCAGGAGCACATTGGATGTTTTGTCTAAACTGGTGCTCAGGTGGTCTAGGTTTTTGGGTTTTGCTTGTCAGAAGAGTGGTTGGATGACATTGATTGCTAGGATTGCTACTAGCATTCCAACTAGTTTCCCATGTAAAGTATATGAATCTAATTATGTTTTGAGGGGGATTAGATCCATCTAAACCTTGTTCTGCTGAGAATAGGTGTAATGTCCAATTGATTAACAGATGGTGGCGGTGTCTGTCTAAAGAATGATCTTTCAAACATACAATATTTAGTATGTCTACTGCTAAGCTTTTCTTAAGTTGTATAATAGACTTGCTACTCCAAAATTTTAGAGACCTTTATTGCATAGATGGGTAGTGACCTTATATGGTATGATTGTGATCCCGGGTATGGTTGACGGAAGAAGGTTTGGTTTCATCCCGGGTATAGATTCCCAAGTCTTACATATTATTCCCTCAAATCTATATTTTAATTTTTCCAAAATATGATTTTTGATTCAGAATCAACCCTAGACTTCCCTATATATCTTTTTATAATTAATTAATTTTGTTTTGTTTATTTTGGATCTTTATTTTTTTAAATTTCCTTTCTTTTTGGATTTCGAAATTCCCTCAGCTTTTCATTCTTTAAATAAATTTTTATGTTATCTATATCACGTGACAAAACTTATAGATAAGAGACAATAAACACGATGAGATGCAATAATACCAAAAGTTTTTTTGTAAGTCCCAAATTTTAGTTTTCGATTTTTAAATCCCTCATTTTTAGGGTGTTACAAGAGGTGATCTTTAGTCCCGGTTCGTGACACGAACCGGGACTAATGTTCCTAGAGGGCCGTTGAATTTTTTAACCGGCACTAGAGATCATCTCTAGTCTCAGGTGCAACTCAAACCGTGACTATTGTGCTTTTTGTCACTTCAACCAATGATGATTTCTCCAGTAGTGCGACATGCATGCGTTGTGTGCCACCTATTTCTTCACCAGCCGCGTCACCTAAGCTCACTTCCCACCCCAGTGCCAAGAAACCGAAGAAGGAGAGCCCTCTCTCGTCCACCTCGCCTCTAGCGTTCCCCCGGCCGCTGGGAAGACGCCATCACCGCCGTCCAACGGGTCATCGTCATCGCCATCTTCCCCACGTTCCCACATCCTATCATCATGTCGCAGCCACTGCTCTGATTTCGCCCCATTTCTTGCAGCCATTTGACGGGAATGCGACAATGTCAACCAGCGTTCCAGCATGCAAACAGAGCACGACACGGGCGTCAACACTCTGCTGCGACCACCTGAGACCATCTCGGGCAGGACTGCTGCGCCATCGTCATCATCTGGCCATGTTCTATGAGACATCAAGGGATCCCTCTCGGTTATACTGTGAGCAAGAAGAACAGCCATCGTTTTCCCCAACTCCGGCCGTCGAACTCCAACTTCGATTCCATCGCATTCGGTGAGTCGCTGGTCAATTCCTTGCACGTAAACCATCCTCTTGCAGTTCATGACCTTGTACATGCCTCACTTTTGCCATGTTTTTACCCGATCGAGCCGACGTTGCCAACTTGAAGATTCCCGCGCCGCCGAGACCTTCCGTCGTTGCTAGCCACCGCCCACGCTACTCCGACCTCCACTAGACAAGATAAGTAGAAAAATGGAACCGCAACAACATGCTCTTTATTTTGTCTTTTGAACTCAACCCTAACCGAGCCATCAATCGCCGTCGGTGGACTTGCCAAAACCACGGCCAAAACTCCGAGCAACCGATCTAATCTGTAGCTGCTGAAGCTAGGGACTAGGTTTTGAAAATTTGAACAACCCAAGGGTCCACTGTGTAAACATGTCACTCAGTGACATGTGGGTCTAGGACCTATCTGTAATTATGTGAAAACATCGAGGACTCTTAATTGAAAACGTTCTCAAATTTGCTGAAAAATATGCACAACTTGTAAAATCCATATAAAATCCAATTTAAATCATTTTTGGATGAAACAAATTTCTATGAACTCAATATATAATGAAATTTAATTTAGAATTATAAAACATGGGACTTACACTACAAATTTAGTCTCAAAAATTTAAATAAGGAAAGTCACACATAGGGATTACACAAATTTGTAAAATGCATAGAAAATTCAATTTAACTTGTATTAGGACAAACTCAAATTCTATAGATTCACCACCTTACACCCTCAATTTAGGAAAAATAAAAACATATGGTTACCTTGTGCCAAATACCTTAAAAATTATTGACACTAAAATGATGAATTATAGGTAGGCTGAACTTTAGGGTTTAGGGATTTATATGAACTTCATTTCAATTCCTTTTTGAGTAAACACAAGTCTGTAGAATCATCAAAACATGTACTTTTAAATTATAAAATAAAAATATATATACATAAAAACATGTACTTTCAAATTATAAAATAAAAATATATGCTTAGTGTATAGTAAAGTCTCTTAAATATTTATATAAGGAATAAATAACCTAATGCGCACTTCAACTTATAAAATATGTAGAAAAATTATTTTTAATCCTTTTGAAGTGAACATACTCTCTATAAAACTAGCAAGTGATGAATTTCAATTAGGTAAAATAACATATGACAACTCATACAACAAAAATGTCAATAAACTTTAAATTGATAACTAAGGTACTAATGCTATAGAAGTAGCTAAGTACAATGTGTATCTACATATATATATATATATGTATATATAAACTGTATCTTAGCTCTAAATAAACCTAAATAAAACCTATTAGACCAGAGGAGCCTTAGGGTTCATCTTCATTCGCCAAAAACTTGATACACTTAGTTGTGAAAATACGCTCTAGGTTAATAAAAGGCATTTCTTTTAATCTAGATTAGAGTACCCGTAGGTTATAAATTAAGGACCATGAACTTGTGTACTATAAATGGTTTAGTTAACCAAATTATGCCTTTTATCCAACTTGAAATAACAGCCTTTTATCCAACTTGAAATAACAGTAACATGTTCTGAATGAACAAGTCCTAAGTAAAACGCATATAGACCACTATATGTTTAGGACATGTTAAAAATTATAAAACCCATAGGAAATTCACAAAAGCTATAAAAATTGTAAAACCAAATGTTTTAGTCTTATAAATCCTATTCCTTCACCACCGAGAAATAAAAGTTAATAAAACTCAAGTTATAAGCACTTAAAACACTACCTAATTATACCGACATATACCAATAGATCTTCAGAAATTCATAACTCCTAAATAGAATAAGATAAATTAAAAATTCTTTCACCTAATTTCATCTTAGGTCAGAACCTACCCACCATGCGTAAATCATGCATTTTAGAAATCATGCATTTTAGAGCATTTTGGATTTTTACCTATTTTCGGTGTTTAATTGCATATCGTGACCTTTGTTTAGGTAATTGCTTAAACGGTGATGAAATGGATTAGATGCTAATATTTCTCCAGACTAAGGTGAGTTCTTCCCATCCTTTCCTTTGAACACATTGAATCCCATGTTTTGAGGGATGAAATTAGTTGTTTGCAAAGTTGCATGTGAATATAGACTGTATCGGTATTTTAAAACTTGGTAATGGTAGTTATGACCTATTTGCTGCATTCCCCACCTTGATAAATTATACTCCTTTCTGATTGTACCCCTAGAAGTGAATAGAGTACATTCTTTGTGCTCAAATGGGTTTAAATGTACTTTATATAACATACTTGCTTAGCCATGCTTAGTATTTTGCAAATACTCGTTCCATCTATATTTAACATGTGAAATTTTGATAAAGTGCGCCCTTGCTGAAATGGGTAAAACATGATGAGTATTTGTGAACTAAAATATATGAAAATGTGGTTTTGACTTGGGCGGCAAGTGACATGCAATTGATGTAATTGCATGCCGATAGGGGGAGTGTTTGTCCCAGTCTGTAAGGACCGAACTTGTGTCACCAACTTAAAGTTAATCATACAACCACATGTGCTAGTATGGGATAACCTTAGCCGAGTAATCTGCTTAGCACCTAGCCTTGCATTATGATAGGCGGGGTGTGTATGGGTTTGGATAACCGAGGGGAACTTCCTATTTACCACCGATGTGGTAGTTTAGGCGACTAAGTATGTCCAATACAATGATATCGTGCCACGTGGGTGGGCTCCTGTCGCGTCCGCCATCACGGCGTTAAGTTTAAGGCATGGGCCCGCCACTTAACGGTTCTAGGTCATATTCCAGTATGCCTAGGATGGAGGAAACACGTATCGTGCTGGTGCAAGGCTAGGAACTGAGTAGTTTAAAGGTTTTGTTATGACCTCTAGGCCACATTCAACATGAAGAGTGTGGTAGTATGTCGTGAGCACAAAACAAACTAGAGTATTCATATCATGTGGGTAAACTGTACAAACTCTGAGAGTTCTCTAAAAACTAATCGATTAGCCGTGCTCATGGTCAAGAGCGCTTTGGTGAAGTGTCATAAGTATAGTCTCTCTATTGTTTTTAAAATTGTGGTCATGTATTTCTTTATAAAATGTGTTGAGTTGTGAGCATGGTGATATGATGTAACTTGTTGTCATGGAGGATGACAAGATAATGAGTATGATGGGATCATAATTAGATTAATGATGAAACTTAAAAACTTGTCTTTGTTAATTGAATTGTCAACTCCTTCGTAAACGATTTGTGAACTAAAATGTGCTTTATGCTGAAATTGAACTACATATAAAGCCCTCCTTTGAATATACGTCTTACATGTAGTACGTTAGGTTTGATTGTGCTTGCCAGTACATTAACTTGTTTAATGTACTTGAAGGGTTACGCGGAAGCTACGCTAGCCGAAAACAAAAACTTTTAACCGCGCAAACCAGGAACACTTGCAAGTAAGGGCCAATAGATCGTTACCGATTGGAGTAGAGTGCAGCGGAATAGCCAATCAGGGCAATCCGATCCGGAACAGTGTAGCCGATTTCCGGAGACAGCCGATTCGCCAATCAGCCGATTCGAGTCGTCCGGTCACGTTCTTGCGCCTTGCTTCGATGCGCCCGACCACAGCCGATCCGAAGCCGATCAACAGCGCGCAACGTAGCAGCGCCTCTACCGGTATCCACACGTCCGGGGACAAAACGCCGTACACCCGTGTGCTAGCACGCGATGCAAGGCTAGGGTTTGGCTCGAAAGTGGGGAGGGTTTCTGTGGAGATTGATCTCGGCGACTTTTGTTGCGGATTTGGTTCAACGCGATACAATTGACGTGTCGCAGCTCTCCACCCCTCCCTCCTTTATATATACTGGGACTAGTGGCCGATTAGGACTCTATTTTGAATCGGATCTCATCCGTATCTCATAGAGTTGGCTGCCCACACGTCGTAAGCCTATAGGACTCTATCCGATCGGATCCCTATCCGATCGAGCCGTATTCGAGTCCAACTCGAATATCCGTTCTATCCCCTTAAGCGTGTGACCCTGTAGGTTCAGGTATACTCGGTTTCGGCTATAGTCTAACTTAGCCGATCGTCGGCTCGAGTCCAACTCAGCCGACCTGTCAATAGCGACGCCTAGCAGCACATATTGACACCACAGTATACAAGAATATAATATCGGCTCTGAACCTGTAATGTGTACACAAATCCCTTTGCCTCACGATACCAGTTAAGCTATAGGCAAGATGTGTGACATCCCTTCAATAGCTTAACCATTCACTCGAACCGTATTGGATTATCCGTCCGTTGATTGACTCCTCAATCAACTTAGCATGGCCATGCATTTCCATAATCCATTACCTCGAGGGGCCCGAGATATCTCTCCAAAGGAGGGGCAAATTCCATCTTGATCACTCACATCCCACTCCATGTTTCATAGCAAACCCGAAAACTACCTTTATAACTACCCAGCATTCGAATAGCGTTTGGTAGTCCCAAAGTAGGCTACTACACATGTTGGAATCCATGGTGATCTCAGGTCTAAGGACTTTGTTCCAACACTACCTGAGACCAACTAATGGCACATTAAATCCTGTAGTGTCTCATGGTGGGTCTATCCAACAATGTGTTCTCTAACACATATGTCCATGTTTATTGATTTGGTATCTCCATACCCATGATCTATGAGACATGATCATCAATCAATAGACATGCCGATCTTAGAATCATATTAGTTCCCATAATATGATATATGATCAGGGATCATTTAGAAATAGATTCATACATATCAAGTCTCATAAATAAGTCACGTACTTATTGATCAATACAAGATGTCTATTTCATAGAACTGAATAACACTTTATTCATAAATACATAAACATTGACGTGATATCCAACATCCATGTTGCCTCTAGGGCATATCACTAACAGTACTGACTCTTGCCAGTGGAATATCCATTTTGTTTGCAGGTTTAGTCTTAGTTCTTGAGTGATGCGGGTTACCGATTCGCTTCTTCTAGGAATTGAACTTAACGGGGTAAACCCCTAGTCGGTGTGCTTGTGGGTGGGTAATCAAGCCACCGTTGTTCGCTGTACTCTGATTTATATTTTTATTTGGCCGGTCAGCCTATGTAATCAATGATGTTGATGTAATCCATAGTTACTTATCAATCTAGATGTATTTTTGTTGTATGCTCATGCTTGGGAAGAAAGGTTGAATCTAAACGCACATCCTGGGAGTTAGATCCACACGAATATGAGTTAGGAATATTTGAGATGTTGTAGATCTTTAGCCAATTTCGTCAAGTCTCCTAAATGTGTAACACATCTGGTCGCCGCCTTCGAGTGGTTTGACGGGCACATCTCAGGCTGAAGTTGACTGGCAGGCTAAAGGCCCAACAATGTCTCATATATCCCTCTCTCAGGACATCAGATGTTTTGTTATGTTTGTTAGATTAGCTGAAGCGTTTCACCTCATCTTGCAAATATAATGGGGAGGTCCGGGCGTCTCCGACAGCTGGCTAGCCGATACTCTGTTATACCATTCTGGCCATGTTTTATCGGTGGACGGCCAAGACTTAAAGGTTCCAGCCCAATGCGCCAAACTAGGGTTTGCTAATCTGACAGGAACCCTATTGGTCTCAGCGTTGATGAATTCGGTGGGGTCTGAGTTGCTGATTGGCCCTAAGAAGAATTGGTTGGGATGAACGAGATTGGGGATTGCAATTTGGTTCGAGAGATGCTACAATGAAAGAAAGGGCGAATTACGAAAAGCAAATACAAATTGCAGCAATAAAAGGGGCTACAGCTGATGGGCTTACCTCAGGGAACTCGGCCGACGGTGCACTGGAAGAAGTGGTTGAGGTCGACATCGTCGGGGATGAAGTTGTTGCCGTGCGGGGGTTACTTGCAGGATCGCCGAGGGCTCCGAGGAGGTCGCCGGTGGAGTTTGGGGACATTTTGTGGCTAAAGCGGTGAGAGCACAAGTGGCGGCGTGAAAAACCTTGAGACGGTGGTTATTATTTAAAGAGGCGTGGTAACTGTCCGATAAAAGCCCTAGATTTTCTTGGAGATAAGATTCGTCAAATCCGCAACATTATCACAATAGCAGACTTGGGGGCATGTGTTAACGACCAAATTTGGTAAATCATGCATCGGATTTGGAGTTAAGGCCGAAGCCAATTTGAAAGAAATTGGGAAACTCAGAAACAGAGTGTGCACCAATTGCAGACCGAATCGGCTAGAGAGTTCGTCGGCTGATGACTGAATTGGCTAAGGTGTTCATCGGCCGATACCGAATCGGACAAGATAAGCCGATGTAGCCGATTCCGGTAAGGTAACATTGGAATCATCTTCGAATTCGTTTGAAGTGCTTCATGAGGATTGCCATACACGGATAGAGTCCAAGAAAGGCAATTGTATCTCTTAATTAGGTTATTTTAAATAGTTTTCTTATAGATTATGTCGGTGAGAGTCCGCCTAAGGGACTTATCTGTAATTTGAATTGTAATAGTGATAGGAATCGTGTCTGACAAGGACATATCTTGTATCTGGGTATAAATACGACCAGAGACCATGTAATCTAACTAACAATCAGTTCAATACAACTTCGGCACATCGCCACCTTTTCCTTTCAATTACTTCGACGAGTTCTTGCTTTGAGTTGGGTTGCATCGGTTCGATCTCCGACTAGAGGTAAAGCTTGTTATGGCGGCTTGCGTTCTCAAGATTAGTTCTTCCATCATTATGATAATCTAATCTTGTTTACGTAAATCGTCTAGTTATCATATATGCTATATAATCTAGATCGATATTGCTATCTAACCCTAATCGGCTAGCATCTGTTACCAGACAATAGCCGATAGGGTTAGGTATCAATGTCAACTTAGATTATATAGTGTATTCACCATCTCGAAAGGCTTTCATAGACTTGTTTAGATCTTATGCTTCTCTTCATGCTTAGTGTTGCACCAGTTGAGTTTGACCTACTAGGTAATATCTAGAATCATAAAATCTATCCTGTTTCATGATTGCTATTAGAGATACCATCGGAGTTTCAGCCGATCTTACCTGTTTTCGCTATCTCGTTTATTTTATGTTTACTTGATATGCTAAATCTGCCCTTTATATTAAGATCTCACTGTGACGAAATATGTTAAGCTCAATATCGATTTGTTAGGTTATCTTAACACTTGATTGGTTCATGTTTAATGTATTTAATCTATATTGATATCTTAGTATAAAGTGGTATCAGAGTACTACCTGATACATGTTAGAATTATGACATCGGCTATGCTATAAATAAGTATAATCTTCGTTTTAAAGTGATTTTAAACATAAGTGATTTATACCGTCTCGGTACGCTACCGATCTATCCCAATCACTTAGTTTAAACATATTTCAAGATGTAGATTATATATTACGAATATCTACAGCCGATCGATTAGATCTAATTTCCCTTGGACGATTCAGTGCATATTGCATCGGCTCAACATAAGACGATACGTCATTGGCCACTAGTCGATCGGCTATCGTTTACAACTTTGTTTTATTTGTTTCTTGTTGGTTGCAGGATCAAACCAACTGGCACGCCTACGAACCTCGAAAGCAATATTCGGACCTACACTAAAGTTAAGCAGATCTCTCGGCCAGTACGTGACAATTTTACCGTCAACACCATCCGATACGCCAAAGGCACACTTTGTGGGATTCATCTTCAGGCCATATTTTTTTGTCCTTTCAAGAACTTTCCTCAAATTGGCTATATGGTCGTCAACCTCCTTCGATTTTACTACCACGTCATCAATATAAATCTCAACCAACAAGATGATCAAATCATGGAATATATAGTTCATGACCCTTTGATATGTAGCCTAGCGTTCTTCAAGCCGAAAGTCATCACAACCCACTCGTATAACCCGATTGCACCAGGACATCTAAAAGCAGTCTTATGGATGTCTTCTTCTACCATGAAAATCTGATTGTATCCAGATTGCCATCCATAAAACTTATAATCTTGTGCCCTGAAGCAGCATCAACCAATAAATCGGCAATCGGCATTGGGTATTCATCCTTAGGGGTAGCTTTGTTCCGATCTCGAAAATCAATACACACCCTAAGTTTTCTGTTCTTCTTGATGACTGGAACTATTTTAGAAACCCACTCAGCATATCGAGCATGGCCGAATGAAATCGGCATCATACAATCGAGTGATTTTGGCCTTGATAGCGTCATACATATCGGCTTTGAATCTTCTAGGTGGTTGTTTATACGGCCGATATGCTAGTTTGATATGGAAGCCAATGTTCCACAATCGATCGACTAAGTCCTGGCATCTCAAAATATTCCCAAGCAAAGCAATCTTTATATTCTTTCAAAAGTTCTATTAGCTTGGTTCTAAATTGAGAAGACAAATTTTTTGCTAATAAATGTCGGCCTAGGCCTATCCCCTGGACCTATGTCAACTTCTTCCAAATCAACAGTCGACATGAAGCCTTGTCCTAATTTGCCATCGAGATCATCTACAGTGTCCTTGGTGTAGAAACTTGAACCATCCACGACGCCATCAAAGCAACAATCGGGGCTCTTCGTCTCCAATTGGTTGTATGTCATAATCAGACACTTTTAGATAATCTCCTTGCCAAATTTTTTCAGACAAGCAATCAATTCCATCCATCTCCCAAAGAGTTAAATCGGCATTGGCAATGTTGACTGACCGGTCGGCTGGCATGATTTCCACCTTGTCACCTTGCCATTGGATTAGGCTCTGATGCATGGTCGAAGGAATACAGCAATTCGCGTGAATCCAATCCCTTCCAAGCAACAGGCTATATGATCCCTTCCCATCGATGACAAAGAATGTGGTAGGGACAATCTTGTTGCCGATTGTCAGCTCCACATTTAAAACTCCTTTGGTCTCCGATGGATTGCCACAAAAGTCCTTGGGAACCATGTTGGTATTGATGAGATCATCTGAACTCCTGCCCAACTTCTTGAATGTAGCATATGGCATTAAATTCACGACAGCCCCACCATCAACCAACATCTTGGACATCGGCTTGCCATTGACAAACCCCTTGACATATAGTGGCTTAAGGTGCTGATGCCCTGTCCCCTCCTGTTTTTCAAATATAGCTTGTTCTGGGGACAAAACCAACTTGGCTAAGGACTCTTCCACAAGATCTACATCGGCTTGGCTAGCCTCATATTCCACTGGTAATACAAATACCATATTAATCGACGCAGAGACTACAACCTTTCCCTTAGCTGTCCTTTTTGCCTTGTCGACTTTGACCTCATCGGCTGAGAGCACCTTGCTCTTAACACGCCACTCTTTCTTTGAGTGTTCTTGCTTTTTCTTCTTCAGTCGATGATCAATCTTGGCTTGTACCTCCTGGAAACGTCCCCTGCTCTTCATCCTCTGAACCCTCCTCTTCTGACTCTTAGTGAAAGTACCAGAAGGGCACCATTGTGGGTTCATGGTCTCATCTTCATCTTCATCAAAGTCCTTCTACAGAAAATCACGATAAATCGGACCCAACCTCTAATGAACTGGGAGTTTCCTTTGTCTCAGCCGATTTTCCTCTGGACGAGATCGGCTAGATTCTCCAGCGTAGTTACCATCATAATTGTTGCATGCTGGACAATTTTCTATCGATGGCATCCTCATCCCTTCATTCCAACAAAATCTGAAAAATTCACAACTCCAATGGGGATCAAAGCTGTCATCCTCCTGATAATACCTCTCTTCCTGTCTGTCATGTTTCCTCTGGTATTTATTGATGATTCTATCAGAATTAGGCTTCTTGGACTGATAATCCTTCCTATCGGCTGCTCTCCCACTCGTGTGAACCATGTTGATAGGAAAAGGATTACCATCAACTTTCATCGGCTTCTTTGAATCTTCAAAATTAATTTTCCCTGCTTCAATAGCCGATTGGATCTGCTGCCTGAAAACTTTGCAGTCATTGGTGCTGTGAGATCTGGTATTGTGCCATTTGCAATATTTCCTCTTTATCAATTCCTCAGTCAATGGGATGACATGGCCAACAGGAAGTTAGATTTGTTTCTCCCGATGTAGCAGATCAAAAATCTTATCGGCCTTGGTAATATCAAAATCATATTTTTCCTCCTTGGCCGAATTTTTGACCCATTGACATGTAACAACCTTCTTGTTTCTCGCCCATTCTACCGACACCACTTCGGAATCATCCTCATCTTCTTCGATTCGAGGCGTATGCAACATGGCTAACCTTTTTAAAAACCTTCTTGGCTTCTTGAAATCTTTGTTCATATGCTGTTACCTTTTGAGCCAAGTGAGCTAGGCTTTCAAAGTTCTTAGCCGAAAATCTTTCCCTGATCGCTGTCAATAAGCCTTGAAAAGCAATATCGGCTAGCTGAGAATCTGACAGAATCATGTTGTAATATTTGTTCCTCATATATCTGAACCTTTGATTGTAGTATTGTACGGATTCATCATGCTTTTGCCTAATAGCTGTGAGATCGAACAGTTTCATCTCATGGATTCCATTGTAGAAGTATTTATGAAACTATTTCTCTAGATCTGCTCAACTTTGGACAGAATTGTACAGAAAATAAGAAAACCATGTCAAAGCCGATCCAGATAAAGACAGAGGGAATAATCTAACCCTCAGAGCGTCAGTAGCCGATGCTTCACCACACTGGTCCAAAAATCGGCTAACATGTTCATAGGTTGACACGTTATCCTACCCTGAGAACTTTGAAAAATCTGGCACCTTGTATCGGCTTGGCAATGGTACCCTCTCGAATTATTCCAGATATGGATGCCGATACAAATTACTAGTGCCCTTGAGCTTCAACCCAAACTACTCCCTCATTACATTGGCAATCATATCAGCCCATGGCTTCTAGTGGGGTGCCCCTTGATATTGCTGCTGTATTGGCTCAAACTGATTGACTTGAGGTAGGTACTGGGGTTGAGGTGGTGTCCCCTGCCGATACTGCTCTGAGGTGAATGAGGCTGATATTGGAAATTGGCATTGCCCCCTATGTGATGTTGAGGAGACTGATGCACCCCATAAGCTTGATGATGAGGAATGAATTGAGTTCTGATGGGCTAGTGCTGCTACTGAACTGGTGCCTGCTGCCCCATCGGTATCTGCCGAATCGGCTCAATAGCCGACTAGTTCGTTCTGAACATGGCCGTAATTTGGTCTTGAGAAACCTAAGGGATGTTATGTCCCATTTGTTGAGGTTGCGGTTTGACCAGAAGAAAAGGATTGAACTCCGGTTGCTTTTGTGCCGATGACGATGCAATTGGCTTTCTAGGTGCTGATGCTGATGCCATCGGCTGTTCTGGGACTATTCTTGGAACAGGCTGCTGTTTACCGGTAGCCAAAGTCCTATATGGTCAAAAATTGCCTTCAGGAAGAAATATCAGCCCCTTGGCCTGATGCTCGGCAATCCTGCTGTCGACCATAGAATTAATTATGTTGTTTAGGGTGTTAACAAGGATCCCTGACTGATTGATCAGTGCGTGATGCACGGCATAATCGTGTTAGTGATATGCCCTAGAGGCAACATGGAGATGTTGGATATCACGTCAATGTTTATGTATTTATGAATAAAGTGTTATTCAGTTCCATGAAATAGACATCTTGTATTGATCAATAAGTACGTGACTTATTTATGAGACTCGATATGTATGAATCTATTTCTAAACGATCCTCGATCATATGTCATATTGTTGGAACAAATATGATTCTAAGATCGGCATGTTTATTGATTGATGATCATGTCTCATAGATCATGGGTATGAAGATACCAAATCAATAAACATGGACATATGTGTTGGAGAACACATTGTTGGATAGACCCACCATGAGACACTACAGAATTAATGTGCCATTAGTTGGTCTCGGGTAGTGTTGGTACAAAGTCCTTAGACCCGAGATCACCATGGATTCCAACATGTGTAGTAGCCTACTTTGGGACTACCAAACGCTATTCCGTAATCGGGTAGTTATAAAGGTAGTTTTCGGGTTTGCTATGAAACATGGAGTGGGATGTGAGTGATCAAGATGGAATTTGCCCCTCCTTTGGAGAGATATCTC
This sequence comes from Oryza australiensis, assembly GCA_019925245.2. Lineage (NCBI taxonomy): Eukaryota > Viridiplantae > Streptophyta > Magnoliopsida > Poales > Poaceae > Oryza > Oryza australiensis. The sequence goes on from JAIFGZ020000499.1 coordinate 173,420, forward strand.
GGGCCCCTCGAGGTAATGGATTATGGAAATGCATGGCCATGCTAAGTTGATTGAGGAGTCAATCAAGACGATGATAATCCAATACGGTTCGAGTGAATGGTTAAGCTATTGAAGGGATGGCACACATCTTGCCTATAGCTTAACCGGTATCGTGAGGCAAAGGGATTTGTGTACACATTACAGGTTGAGCCGATATTATATTCTTGTATACTATGGTGTCAATATGTGCTGCTAGGCGCCGCGTGATGACAGTCGGCTGAGTTGGACTCGAGCCGACGATCGGCTAAGTTAGACTATAGTCGAAACCGAGTATACCGAACCTACGTGGTCGCACGCTTAAGGGGATAGAATAGATATTCGAGTTGGACTCGGATACGGCTCGATCGGATAGGGATCCGATCGGATAGAGTCCTATGGGCTTACGACGTATGGGCGGCCAACTCTATGAGATACGGATGAGATCCGATTCAAAGTAGAGTCCTAATCGGCCACTAGTCCCGCCGGCCAACTCTATATAAAGGGAGGGAGGGGTGGAGAGCTACGATATGTCAATTGCATCGCGTGCAACAAAAGTCGCCGAGATCAATCTCCACGGAAACCCTCCCCACTTTCGAGCCAAACCCTAGCCTTGCATCGCGTGCTAGCACACGGGTGTACGGCGTTCGTCCCCGGACGTGTGGATACCGGTAGAGGCGCCGCTACGTTGCACGCTCTTGATCGGCTGCGGTCGGGCGCATCGGAGCGAGGCGTGAGAACGCGGCCGGACGACTCGAATCGGCTGATTGGCGAATCGGCTGTCTCCGGAATAGGCTACACTGTTCGGATCGGATTGCCCCGATTGGCTATTCCGCTGCGCTCTACTCCAATCGGTAACGATCTATCGGCCCTTACTTGCAAGTGTTCCTGGTTTGCGCGGTAGAATTTTTTTGTTTTCGGCTAGCGTAGCTTCCGCGTAACCCTTCGGTGGTATCGAGCTAATCTTGCTTAGTTCGGGTTTTAGATTGGATCGGAACAAGTTTTGCGCACGGGTTGATTAGATCAATCGGTTTTACGGGATCTCGTTGAGAAGAGTAGATGGTAATTGCGTTCCTTGATAGTGTATCGGAACGACGTAATGTGATTACGTCGAAGCAATTTCCAAATAACTCGGTTTGAGTTGGGTTCGAGATAGCGTTCCTTGATAGTGTATCGGAACGGTATAATGTGATTATACCGAAGCTATCTCGTAGTCCGACTTTGTTGCTGCCTCGCGCCTACGCAAACCATCTCCCTTGATAGTGTATCGGGACGGCATAATATGATTATGCCGATATGGTTTCCATAAGCGATTTCATAGATTGGATGCGTACCCCCTTATAGGTCGTCTCGATGCCGTAGCTCGCGATAGGTAGAAAACGTTTCTACGCCTAACTTGTTTTTGCAGAGAATGCTTTGAGATGGTATGGCCCTATTGTATGTATGAGATGTATGAGATGCATGTGATGCATGTAATATTCTTTCATATGTGCAATCCCCGTAATATTCTTTCATACGTGCAATGCTTGTAATATTCTTTCACGACTGCGAGTCGATGTAATCTTCAATTAGAGCTTCTATAGTAGTAGCTTAGTTTGAAGAAATCAAGCATCATGCACATTGAAAGATGGTGCCGAAGATGGAGATCCTCGCCGACATGGAGATGGAGATCACCATATGAAGGGGGCCATACTATTTCACTATATGCTATTCTTCTTGCTTTCATATGTGATATGTATGTTTGATAGGATAGCATCCCTCACAAAATTAAGTAGTAATGATGCCCTTCCAAATGTTGCACCCGTCACCGTTATGCTCGTCAATGGTGGGTCCGCCAAAGCAGAGTGCCATTCTCTATCATAACACGAGGGGTATATGTCGGACATATACAGCAGAGCATTTGGTTTACTTAACAAGGCTATCAAAACAGTTTTGGGCCTTGGGGCATAGGTTGGGGCCGGGGCATGGAGATGCCACACCAACAACAAGAGTCACATAGAGATGTGATTAGCAAGGAGTTGCTTACCGATGTTATTAATATTCTAGCAAGTGATGCCAAAGCTCACTAGAAAATTAATTAACATGTGGATCTTGACCCAATACGTAACCTAGAGGGAAGGTGGAAAATACGTAATGGGAGTCTAATGTTAAATTGTTTAACAATAGACATAGCATAAACATTGTGCTAAACTTTGCTTTTTTGTTGTAGAATAAATGGCGGCTAATACTACACCCAGTACCTTTAATTTGCGATCTATTCTCGAAAAGGAAAAATTAAATGGAACAAACTTTATGGATTGGTATCGCAACTTGAGAATTGTTCTCAAGCAAGAGCGTAAGGAGTACGTTCTTGAAGTACCTTATCCCGAGGATTTGCCAACTAATGCCACCGCAACCGCACGGAGGGCTTATGAGAAGCACACTAATGATGCCCTAGATATAAGCTGTCTCATGCTTGCTACAATGTCCCCGAGCTTCGTAAGCAATATGAGAGCACGATGCTCACACTATTATTCGGGACTGCGTGGCATGTTTGAGAACCAAGCTCGGGCCGAGAGGTTCAACACCTCAAAGTCCTTGTTTGCGTGCGTGCTTGTTGAGGGGAATCCCGTCATCCGCATGTGATAAAAATGATTGGTTATATCGAGAGTCCGGAAAAACTAGGTTTTCCCCTTAGCCAAGAGTTGGCTACCGATGTGATTCTCCGGCCGCTCCCTCCGAGCTTCGAGCCATTCATATTGAATTATCACATGAATAATATGGATAGAACCTTGGCTGAATTGCATGGGATGCTTAAGACAGTGAGGAGAGTATCCGAAGAATGGTCATCATGTGATGATGATGCGAAGGCTAAGCGCAAACCACCGTCAAGAAACTTTGCACCAAGAGAAAGTTAACTCCCGATGAGATCGCGAGTGCCTCCAATGCAAAGAAGGGCAAGAAGGGGTCGGCGGCATCGATGCCGTTTGCTTCTATTGCAAGGAGACAGCCATTGGAAGAGGAACCGCAAGAAGTACATGGAGGATCTCAAAAAGAAGCAAAGTACGACTTACGCTCAGGTATTAATGTTATAGACATTAATCTTGCTACTTCACCTACGACTCTTGGGTATTTGATACCGGATCGTAGCTCATATTTGCAAATCGTTGCAGGGAATGAGAAGAAGTAGAGGATTGAGAAGGGGCGAGGTGAAACGCGCGTCGGCAATGGAGCAAGCGTTGCTACGCTTGTCGCGCACAGTACCACTTCATCTACCTTCGGATTAGTTTTGGAATTGAATAATTGTTATTGTGTTCCAACACTATGTCAAAACGTTATTTCCGCTTCATGTTTGCAAGCGGAAGGATATGATTTTAGATCAATGGACAATGGTTGTTCAATATATCTCGAGATATGTTCTATTTTCATGCTCCATTGATGAATGGATTATACGTTTTGAATCTTGAAGCGTCTCCCATCTATAACATTAATACGTAAAGGCAACTCTCTAATGATATAAACCCCACGTTTATCCGGCATTGTCGCTTAGGCCATATAAATAAGAAACGCATGGAGAAGCTCCATAAGGATGGATTGCTTCACTCTTTTGATTTTGAATCATTTGAGACATGTGAGTCTTGTTTACTTGGTAAGATGACAATGGCACCTTTCACGGGACACGGTGAAAGAGCAAGTGACTTGTTGGCACTCGTACATACCGATGTATGTGGACCAATGAGCTCAACGGCCGAGGTGGTTATCGTACTTCATTACCTTTACCGATGACTTTAGTAGATATGGTTATATCTACTTGATGAGGCATAAATCCGAATCCTTTGAAAAGTTCAAAGAATTCCGAATGAAGTACGAGAATCATTTAGGGAAAACAATCAAGTTTCTACGATCGATCGTGGAGGAGAATACTTGAGCCAAGAGTTTGGTAATCATCATCGAAAGATTGTGGAATTGTTCCACGCTTGACTCCGCCAGAACTCCACAATGGAACGGAGTGTCCGAACGGAGAAATGGCACCTTGTTGGACATGGTGCGGTCGATGATGAGCCAAAGTGATCTTCCGTTATCTTTCGGGGATATGCTCTTGAAACATGCGCTCACACTAAATAGAGTTCCATCTAAGTGTTGAAAAGACACCATATGAGATATGGACAGGGCAACCCCTAGTTTGTCTTTTCTCAAAATATGGGGATGCGAAGCTTATGTAAAACGTTTACGTCGACAAGCTCACACCCAAATCGACAAGTGCTTCTTTGTGGGATATCCTAAGGAAACTAAGGGATATTACTTTTATAATCGGGAACAAGGCAAAGTGTTTGTCGCTCGACACGGTGTCTTCTTGGAGAAAGAGTTTCTTTCAAGAAGGGTTAGTGGGAGCAGGGTGCATCTTGAAGAAGTTCAAGAAACACCAGAAAATGTTTCAGCGACCACGTAACCACAACAGAGGTGCAAAGTGTTGCGCCACCGTTGTAGATACACCAGCCCCACGGAGGTCGAAAGATCACGTCGTGCACCCATGTACACAGTGCGAAACAACGTGATATATTGTTGTTGGACAACGATGAACCTAAGACCTATGAGGAAGCGATGGTGGGACCCGATTCCAACAAGTGGCTTGGAGCCATGAAATCCGAAATAGAATCCATGTACGACAATCAAGTTTGGAACTTGGTTGATCCACTGATGGTGTCAAAACCATTGAGTGTAAATGGGTTTTTAAGAAAAGGCCGATATGGATGGAAATGTTCACATCTATAAGGCGCGATTGGTGGCGAAAGGTTTTAAACAGATTCAAGGAGTTGATTATGATGAAACCTTCTCGCCCGTCGCAATGCTTAAATCTATTCGGATTATGCTAGCGATTGCTGCATATTTCGATTATGAGATATGGCGAGATGGATGTCAAAACGGCTTTCCTGAATGGAAACCTAAGCGAGGATGTATACATGATACAACCTCGGGGTTTTGTCGATCCAGAATCGCTCGGAAAGATATGCAAGCTACGAAATCCATTTATGGATTGAAGCAAGCATCTCGGAGTTGGAATATTCGTTTTGATGAAGTAATCAAAGGGTTTGGTTTCATCAAAAATGAAGAAGAGGCCTGTGTTTACAAAAAGGTCGGTGGGAGCGCAATTGTATTTCTAATCTTATATGTAGATGACATATTACGATTGGAAATGATATCCCTATGCTTGAATCCGTCAAGTCTTCATTGAAAAATAGTTTTTCCATGAAAGACTTAGGGGAGGCAAGCATATATATTAGCATTCGGATCTATAGAGATAGATCCAAGAGGCTAATTGGATTAAGCCAAAGTACATACATTGACAAGGTGTTGAAAAGGTTCAACATGCATGATTCCAAGAAAGGTTTCTTGCCTATGTCACATGGCATCAATCTTAGCAAGAATCGTGTCCTCGGACACATGATGAGCGGAATAAGATGGGTATGGTTCCATATGCTTCGGCAATTGGATCCATCATGTATGCCATGCTTTGTACACGCCCGCATGTCTCGTACGCTTTGAGTGCTACGAGCAGATACGTCGCCGATCCAGGTGAAGGTCACTGGATCGCAGTAAAGAATATCCTTAAGTACTTGAGAAGAACTAAGGATATGTTCCTAGTCTATGGAGGTGAAGAAGAGCTCGTTGTAAGTGGTTACACCGATGCTAGCTTCCAAACAGACAAGGATGATTATAGATCGCAATCTGGGTTCGTGTTCTCGCCGAACGGAGGCGCGGTCTGGAAGAGTTCCAAGCGGGATACCGTTGCCGATTCTACAACGGAGGCCGAGTACATTGCCGCTTCGGAAGCGCAAAGGAGGCTGTTTGGATTAAGAAATTTGTTTCGAGCTTGGTGTGATGACTAGTACGCGGTCCAATGTCTCTCTATTGTGACAATAGTGGAGCCATTGCGCAAGCCAAGGAGCCGAGGTCACATCAAAAGTCCAAACACATACTTCGGCGATATCATCTCATCCGCGAGATTGTGGACAGATGTGATGTCAAGATATGCAAAGTGCACACGGATCTCAACATAGCCGATCCGCCGACAAAACCTCTCCCTCGGCCGAAGCATGAGGCGCACACAAGAGCAATGGGTATTAGATACTTACATGATTGACTCTAGTGCAAGTGGGAGATTGTTAGTGATATGCCCTAGAGGCAACATGGAGATGTTGGATATCACGTCAATGTTTATGTATTTATGAATAAAGTGTTATTCGGTTCCATGAAATAGACATCTTGTATTGATCAATAAGTACGTGACTTATTTATGAGACTCGATATGTATGAATCTATTTCTAAACGATCCTCGATCATATGTCATATTGTTGGAACAAATATGATTCTAAGATCGGCATGTTTATTGATTGATGATCATGTCTCATAGATCATGGGTATGAAGATACCAAATCAATAAACATGGACATATGTGTTGGAGAACACATTGTTGGATAGACCCACCATGAGACACTACAGGAATTAATGTGCCATTAGTTGGTCTCGGGTAGTGTTGGTACAAAGTCCTTAGACCCGAGATCACCATGGATTCCAACATGTGTAGTAGCCTACTTTGGGACTACCAAACGCTATTCCGAATCGGGTAGTTATAAAGGTAGTTTTCGGGTTTGCTATGAAACATGGAGTGGGATGTGAGTGATCAAGATGGAATTTGCCCCTCCTTTGGAGAGATATCTCTGGGCCCTCGAGGTAATGGATTATGGAAATGCATGGCCATGCTAAGTTGATTGAGGAGTCAATCAATGCAGATAATCCAATACGGTTCGAGTGAATGGTTAAGCTATTGAAGGGATGGCACACATCTTGCCTATAGCTTAACGGTATCGTGAGGCAAAGGGATTTGTGTACACATTACAGGTTCGAGCCGATATTATATTCTTGTATACTATGGTGTCAATATGTGCTGCTAGGCGCGCCGTTGGATGTGTCGGCTGAGTTGGACTCGAGCCGACGATCGGCTAAGTTAGACTATAGTCGAAACCGAGTATACCTGAACCTACGTGGTCGCACGCTTAAGGGGATAGAATAGATATTCGAGTTGGACTCGGATACGGCTCGATCGGATAGGGATCCGATCGGATAGAGTCCTATGGGCTTACGACGTATGGGCGGCCAACTCTATGAGATACGGATGAGATCCGATTCAAAGTAGAGTCCTAATCGGCCACTAGTCCCAGTCGGCCAACTCTATATAAAGGAGGGGGGGTGGAGAGCTACGATATGTCAATTGCATCGCGTGCAACAAAAGTCGCCGAGATCAATCTCCACGGAAACCCTCCCCACTTTCGAGCCAAACCCTAGCCTTGCATCGCGTGCTAGCACACGGGTGTACGGCGTTCGTCCCCGGACGTGTGGATACCGGTAGAGGCGCGCTACGTTGCACGCTCTTGATCGGCTGCGGTCGGGCGCATCGGAGCGAGGCGTGAGAACGCGGCCGGACGACTCGAATCGGCGATTGGCGAATCGGTGTCTCCGGGAATAGGCTACACTGTTCCGGATCGGATTGCCCCGATTGGCTATTCCGCCGCGCTCTACTCCAATCGGTAACGATCTATCGGCCCTTACTTGCAAGTGTTCCTGGTTTGCGCGGTAGAATTTTTTTGTTTTCGGCTAGCGTAGCTTCCGCGTAACCCTTCAAATCGATCCAATCTTGCAGGTTGTTGAACTCCGTAGGGCCTTCTTCCTGTTTGACTTCCCGAGTTTTTCCCTCCTTGCCATAACTTGACTCGGGCTCATCAGTTCCTGGCAAAACCACCTTGTACCGCTGAACAACCGTGCCCGAGTGAGCTTGAACAAACGAGTGCAAAAACTGGTTTGCAACTTGTTCATCATCTCCTCAAACTCGGCCTTCTGCTCTGGCGTCAATTTGTCCTTGGTGACGGGAATAATGTTCTCTAGGTCAATTTCTGAAGACTTGATGTCCACCATGGCGTCTTGTCGTGTCCCACTGGACGTGCCAAAAGCGTGTTGACGGTAAAAATATCACGCACTGGCCTGAGAGATCTGCTTAACTCTAGTGCAGGTCCAAATCTTGCTTTTGAGGTTCGTAGGACGTGCCAGTTGGTTTGATCCTGCAACCAACAAGAAACATAAAAAGAAAATAGAGTTAGTCCGTAAACGATAGCCGATCGGCTAGTGGCTGATGACGTGTCGCTCAATATTGAGCCGATGCAATATGCACTGAATTGGCCAGGGGAAATCAGATCTAATCGATCGGCTGTAGATCTTCATAACATATAATCTAATTATCAAAGTACTTTTAAACCAAGTGATTAAGATAGATCAGCAGCATGCCGAGACAGTATAAATCATTTATGTTCAAAGGTACTTTAAGACATAAATTATATATAATTTATAGCATAGCCGATGTCATAAACCTAACATGTATCGGCTAGGACTTTTATACCAGTTTATACTAAGATATCAATATAGATTAAATAGATTAAACAGGAACCGATCAAGTGGTAAGATAACCTAACAAATCGATAACGAGCGTAATATATTTCATCACAGTGAGATCTTAATATAAAGGACAGATTTAGCGTATCAAGTAAACATGTAATAAACAAGATAGCTAAAACAGGTAAGATCGGCTGAAACTCTGATTCTATCTCTAATAGTAATCATGAGACAGAATAGATATTATGATTCTAAATATTACTTAGTAGGTCAGTCTCAACCGATGCAGTACTAAGTGTAAGAAGAAGAATAAGATCTAAACAAGTCGATGAAAGCCTTTCGAGATGGTGGATACACTATATAATCTAAGTCGATGTTGATATCTAACCATATCGGTTGTTGTCTAGTTACGAAGGCTAGCCGATCAGGGTTAGATCGCAATATCACTCTATATTATATAATATATATGATAACTCGATGATTTACATAAACAGGATTAGAGTTTCATAAAGACGGAAGCCTAATCCCGAGAGCGCAAGCCGCCATAACAAGATTTACCTCTTATCGTAGATCGAACCCGATGCAGCCCAACTGGAAAGCAAGAACTCGTCGAAGTGATAAAAAGGAAAAAGACGGCGATGCGCCAAAGTTGTATTGAACTGATTGTTATTGTCTTGATTACATGATCTTGGGTCGTATTTATACCCGAATACAAGATATGTCCTTGTCGAACACGATTCCTATCTCTATTACAATTCAAATTACAGATAAGTCCCTTATGGCAGGCTCTTACCGATATAATCTATAGAAAACTATTTAAAATATCCTAATTAATAGATACAATTGCCTTTCTCGGACTCTATCCATGTATGAAAATCCTCATGTAGCACTTCAAACAAATCTGATGATGATTCTAATGTTATCTTACCGGAATCGGCTACATCGGCTTACCCTGTCCGATTTTGCACCGGCCGACGAACACTTTAGCCAATTCGGAATCGGCTGACGAACTCTCTAGCCGATTCGGTCTGCACCTTGGCGCGCACTCTGTTTCTGCAAATCCTGATTTCCTCCAAATCGGCTTTGGCCTTAACTCCAAATCTGATGCATGATTCACCAAATTTGGTCGTTAACACACGCCGCCAGTCCTCGTCGCTCCTAACCCCGAGGAACAACTACTTCTGTATGTCGCCGCAACCACGTCTGTCATTAGTACAGTGTTGGTTGTCGAGCGCCCGGAGGAGGGTCGTTCTTACCCAGTCCAAAGGCATCTTTACTATGTATCCGAGGTCCTCGGACCATCGAAGACGTGCTACCCACAGGTGCAGAAGCTGTTGTATGCAGTCCTCATCACCACCAGAAAGCTAATACACTACTTCCAGGCTCACAAGGTGGTGGTGGTGACCGAGTTCCCCCTCGGGGACATCATTCGGAACCGTGAGGCCAATGGACGGATAGTCAAGTGGGCCTTTGAGATGGATGAGTTTTCCATCGACTACAAGCTGCGAGTCACCATCAAGTCCTAAGTCCTCGCCAACTTCTTGGCCGAATGGACAGAGATCCAGCTCCCTTCGACCCCCGAGGCTCGGCCGACCTGGACCATGTGTTTCGACGGCTCCCTCAACATTGACGGCGGTTGAGCTGGCGTGCTTTTGATTTCCCCGAAGGGAAAGCATCTTAAGTATGCCCTCCAGTTGCTTTTCAAAGCATCAAATAATGCCACCGAGTATGATGCTTTACTCCATGGTCTCCGAATCGCCAAGTCCATGAGTGTCGACCGCCTTATGGTATATAGTGACTCGAAGCTAGTGATTAGCCAGGTCAACAAGGACTGGTCGTGTTCGAGCGAGAAGATGGACACCTATTGCGCCGAGGTCCAAAAGCATGAGGGAAAGTTTAGTGGCCTCGAGTTCCACCACATTCTCCGTGACGCCAATTCGACAGCCGACCAGCTGGCTATGTTTGGGTCTTCCCGAGCTTCCGTTCCGCAGGGGGTCTTCATCCACGACATACACAAACCGTCAATCAAGGACTCGGAGCTTCCGGAGCCTGCTTCCCTACCTCCAGCTGAATCAGTGCCGGCTCCTAATGACTGGCGTCGAGAGCTCATTGACTGCCTCACAACCAAGGTGCTCCCATCCGACAAGGCCATGGCCGAACGCGTCGCCCGAAGCAGCAAGCAGTACGTCGTGGTAGGCTCCGAGCTGTTCAAGGGCTAGGACGTTGGTCGGCAAAGCCTTCTGCGCTAGCTACTATTGGTCGACCGCAAATGAGGATGCCAAGGAGATAGTTTGGCGCTGCTAGGGGTGTCAGTTTTTTGCCAAAGAACACAATCTCCTGACACAGGCTCTCTAGAAGATCCCTCCGTCATGGCCCTTCGCATGCTGGGGGCTCGACGTGGTCGGTCCGTTCCCGAAAGTGCCCGGGGGTTTCACTCACCTCTTTGTTGCAATCGATAAGTTTACGAAGTGAATTGAAGTAATGCCGTTGAAAACTTGCACCGCCCAGAAGGCGGTCAAGTTCATCGAAGGCATTACCTTTCGCTTTGGCATCCCGAGGGAGATCATCATCGACCTTGGTACACAATTTACCGAGAATGATTTCTAGAAGTTCTACGAAGAAAGATGCATCGAGTTCAAGTATGCCTCGGTGGTGCACCCCCGAGCAAACAGGCAATGCGAACACGCTAGTGGCATGATCCTGCAAGGCCTAAAGGCTGGGTCTTCAACCCGCTACGGAAGCATGAAGGCCGCTGGTTGCGCGAGCTCCCTACTGTGCTATGGGGGCTCCGCCCTCAGCCGAGCCGAGCCACGGGGCGATCCCTATTCTTCCTGGTCTACGGCTTGGAGACAGTTCTCCCGGTCAACATGCTCCACGAATCCCCAAGGATTCGGCACTATGAGGAAGGCACAACAAAGCAAACGTAGGCCAAGGACATTGACAGCCTCAAAGAAGAGTGAATGGCGGCGGCAATTCAGATGGATTGATACCAGCAGGCGCTTCGCTGATATGATGATAGGAACATCCAAGGGAGGTCCTTCATGGTCGGCGACCTCATCCTCTGAAGGGTGCAGTCTTCGGTCGGCATGAACAAGCTATCGCCTCCATGGGAAGGTCCTTTCATCGTCTTCGCCATCACACGTCCGGGCTCCTATAGGTCGATGCACGAAGACGGACAGGAAGTGCCGAACTTGTGGAACATCAAACACCTGCGCTGATTCTACACGTGAACAGCTAAGTGCCTAGCCCTCCTTCCTGTCAATTTAGCAGTTTCGATCACCCCTTGACCTTTTTTGCAGGTCATTTACCTGACCCCCAAACGGCTCGGAGGCTCGGTAGCCTTCCCGAGCAGTATTGCCAGCCACGTTGATCCCTTCACACGTGAACATACTCATGGCAAGTCCTGAGTGACGCGCCCCTAGCTTGATAGCAAATGGTTCCAGAGAAGATGTTTCACCTGCTGAGCTTGAGCTGCTCGGGGGCTCATTCATTACCCGCTTCATCTGAATGTGGTCGGGTCGACTTCGAGTCCCTCAGGTAGTGACTTCACTCCTACTCGGGGCTAGCTGGGGTCGAGACAGGCAGTGTTTCGGTCAAGTGTCGACGAATGAGCTCGGGGCTCCTAACGACTAAATCCTGTGTATATGACTAAGACGCCAAGAGCTCGACTTGGGTCACCGGGACAATGTCTGTCGATGGCCCGACTCGCTCTACTTCAAGGATAGACACAGAGAGATTGGTCGGATGACGACGACCTCACGTTCATTCGCTACTTAGACAACTAAGTGACCTTGCTCGAACAAATGCCAGCCTGGATCCATCCTGCCGACTTTCGCAGCTTGGTCATTAGAGTTATACACGTACCGGATGATCGTCGATCCTCTCCCACCCACCTATTCGCCCCGCACTCGGCTGAGTCGATTCGAGTAGACTGAGGAAGCCTTCAGATCCATCTGTTAAGGCCCAAAGAGTGCTCGGCATTGCAGGTCGGTCATGTGGCGAATAGAAGGCCACCTCTTCACATTTCGACTCGCTATGAAGGAGAAGGATCTCCGTGGAGTTTGATCGGTAGCCCTCCGGACTTGGTATGTAGAGGGTCGAGATCGCTCAGCAGGATCTACTCCATGAGGCAGACGTCCTTGAGTTTGACCGGAAGCCTTCTAGTTGACAGTCCGTTGATGGCCTAAGTCACTCTGCACGAACTACCCAAAGCTCCCCCAAGCTCGACTGCCTGCCCTCCGGATTCAGACTGTTGAAGGACAAGGTCACTTGGACGGTCTGTCACATAGCGATGTGTCGTGTGTCCCAAAAAAAATTTCATATCGGACATATTGCGAATCGCAGGCGCCAAACAAAGGAGACTACAAAAGTTTTCTTTATTATATTTTGTGGGATGATGATCATACACAGGGCTCGTGGTCCCCCTAATCTACAGGTCCATGGTGGCTACAATCTTCTCTGCAGTCGGCTCCACGGCGGCGTAGATTTCCGGCAGGCCACCCTTCGGCAACCGCTTTGACGTCAGCCTAGGGGTACAGCTTTTGTACCACACCAAGGACGTGTGTCGCCGCCGTCTTCCCCACGCCCTGAGCGAAGGTCCGGAGAAGATCCCGACCGTTCAACAGGCGCGCCTAAAGCACATTGTCATTAGGGATGGTCGACGACGTGACCGGGTCGATTGTGGTGAGGAGCTTTTAGGCCGCCTCCGAGCAGTTCTCCCACTGTCCGTCGACTATCCTCAGGCTGTCCCGAAGCTAGCCGGCCTGACGACGCATGTTCGCCAGCAGGCCTAGTCAGTACAAAGGTCGATCAAAGCACGCTCCAGAGTCAACAGTAAGTGGGATAAAAATCTAAGTGCTTATGGATGGCCTCCGCCTGCTTGGCCTGAAGCTCGGCCAGTTTGGCCGAGGCTTTGTCTCTGGCTGCCTCAGTGGCCACTAGCTTCCTCTCCGCCTCAACCCTCACCACCTCCGATGTCGAAGCCTTGGCCTCGGCATCGTCGAGTGCGGCGGTTAGGCTCTGGAGGAGGGCCTGGTTCTGCTGCTAAAGAGGAGCGGCCTCCTCGACGCCAGCAAGGGACCTGTAATGACCAAGTTTAAATAGGGAGCAATGATGGGCTGGGTGGCATAAATCTCGGCAAATATGCATGGCGCCGTTTGTAACTGGCGCGGAGCATTCGAAGCGCCCCCCGTCCATCAGTCTTCCTGGCATGCCACGTTGTCCCTGAGAAAAACCCTAACCGTCAGATCTCCAGAATGGCAAACGGTGTCCGCTTAGCTTCCGTTCCCTGTCCCATCCCATCGCAGAATGTTATATTGGCTTTCGCGCCCTCAACGGGATGTGGCAGGACTGTGCTCAGGGATGTCACAAGACCCCCACTACCTCGGGGTAGTGGCAATCACCGAATCGGGGGTTGGCTTTCGGGCCGACCCCCGGTCGGACTCGGGACTGCTATAAGCTTTCGGGCAGTAATCTCGACCACATTGTTGGTTTCCGTTGCTTCAGGGCAATGGATTTCGAGGACTTGTGCATGGGCTTCCGAGCTAGCCCATCACTAGGGTCGGGACTACTGTGAACCTCTAGGCAGTCGTTCCGACCGAATGGCCAACCTTTATTACCCCGCGTAGTGGCTTTCAGGCTACAATCAGGACAACATGAGGACTACTATATGCTCCCATGAAGTGAGCCTGTCGGGTCCCAAAGAGCCTTTGCTGGTTCACTGGGCTATACCAAGCCAGAGGGCTAATGAAGGACACTTCAGATGACTTGACCCTAGGATCGGATGTGCCATCTGACCCTAGGTTTGGGGGCTACACCTGCCAGGTGCACCTATAAAACCGGGAATTCCCAAAACCTTGATAACAAGGGACTAGCACCTTGGAAGGAAACATGACCCTAAGGACAAATGCACCATTCGCCCTTAGGCTCGGGGGATACACCTGGTAGGTGCACCTACCAAAACCTTGGCTCGATGCTTTGAGGATCCTTTGAAGATGGTGGCGAAGAAAAAACTCTGATCCTAAGGATGGATGTTCCATTCCTCTTTAAGCTCAGGGGCTGCTGTTGGGGGTGTCACCCTGGGGTACCCTATGGACCAGTATTTATGTCCCACTGAAGTGAAAACCGAGAGTCCTCGGGACGTGATCAATGGCTCAACCCCTTCCTGCGGGGTCGGGTCCCGACCTTACCCCGAGTCTGACCTCGGTTCTCTTCTCTCGACCCTGTCGGCTATGGCCCGACCTTGACCATCCTCGGGACAAGACTTGGTGCGCAAGAAAGAAGAGGGAGGAGACAGCCTCGGCAGAGACTGACGTCACCCGACAGCACAATATAGGTATCTCAGACGAAGGAGGGATCCCAAGGCAAGATGGAGAGAGCACAAGATGTCCACGGTGTATAGGACCTAGCAGACCGCATTGTACCTTTTTAGATGTAGTCTTGTACTCACCTTTTAGCACATTAAGCGTAGCTTTATTGGCCCCCAAGTTCACTTGTAACTGCCTCCTTGAGCTATAAAAGGGAGGACAGAGCGAGGGGGACAAGAGGAGGAAGGATTTCAGATTCCCAGTTCTTGGCCAGCTTGCCTTAAGCCCCAAGAACCCCTCCTTGTAACTCTTGTTCATCACACACCCCAACAAAGAACACTGAACGTAGGCTTATTATCTTTCGGGAGGGCTGAACCAATATAATTCCCTGTGTCTTACTCTTTCGCTCGTCTCCAGACTCGAGTCGACCATCAGATCCATCGGGGAACAGCTTCTCTACCGATCTCTTTCACCTTTTTGGGCACCCCCTTTGAGGACTGCCGACCCACCCGTTGACATCGCTAGTGTAGGAGCTGCCCTGGTGCTCCGTCGCACGGGCATTCCTGGGGCAGCCATCTGAACCACTGGGAACAGCCCCGTCCATCGTTGCTCGGCCCTTGGAGGGGCATGGTGAGGCAGAGTGGCCAGCGCTCTGCTGCTGTCGGGACCTCAAGCGTCGCATGCTCCCTATGGGGCGCTCGGACAGGCCCGGGACATTGAGCTGGGCGGCGGCCGCCTGGGTCATGGCCTTTGCCTTCCACCTCCGGAGAGTCGGGAAGGCCATTGAGCGCTTGCTCGATGGCCACCAGGTTGGCCGCCGACGTTTGGAAGACCTGTTGTCCCTCGAACTCCATGGTGAAGTCAGACTCTAGGCTTCGGGGTTGGATGCGAGGGCGCTGGGCCTGCTCGTGCCACGCGACCCAGCCCACATTGCTGTGACAGCGGGTGTTACGATGGGCATCAGACTCCTGGGAGCCCATGACATCAGCTCGAAAAGCGTGCCTGCCATCATGACGAAGTTCACCGGCCAGTGGTTGCCCGGGACGAAGATTGGCCCACGCAACCGTTTTGCGGGATCTTCTGGGTGCTCTCCATCCCGGGGTGCATGGGAGTCCGCCAAACAACGGACGAAGTGGATGATGGGCTGCCGCGTAGAGGGAAGGCCGGATGTAGGAAGCGACATCCCGTAGGGCGCTCGACCCGGGTCTAGGCTAAGCCTACCTTCGAGGAGACCGGGCAGGCAGTCTGGGGCTTGGGCCGCCTAGCCTGCGCGGTCGGGCGATCCACAGGGTCCAAGGCCGGGCGCGAAGCCACGTGCCTCAGCCTCCCCGCCTCGCCCTGTCGCGCGGCCGCATGCTCGAGCTCGCACGAAGCCACTTGGGAGAGGCTGAGGCGGCGGAAGTCGTCGGCGCGGAAGACCAGGCTCCCGACGATGAAAGTCGCCCCGGTGGGTTCCATGAAGTCGGTGGAGAAAACTGAAGGGTTACGCGGAGGCTACGCTAGCCGAAAACAAAAATTTTTAACCGCGCAAACCAGGAACACTTGCAAGTAAGGGCCGGTAGATTGTTACCGATTCGAGTGTGCAGCGGAAACAGCCAATCAGGGCTATCCGATCTGGAACTGTGTAGCCGATTCCCGCGAGCCGACCGCCGATACCCGGGGACAGCCGATTCGCCAATCAGCCGATTCGCAGATGCCGTAGCCGATCCGAGTCGTCCGACCGTGTTCTCGCACCTCGCTCCGATGCGCTCGACCGCAGCCGATTCCTCCACGGCCGATGAACCGGCGTGCAACGTAGCAGCGCCTCTACCGGTATCCACACGTCCGGGGACAGAACACCGAACACCCGTGTGCTAGCACGCGATGCAAGGCTAGGGTTTGGCTCGAAAGTGGGGAGGGTTTTCCATGGAGATTGATCTCGGCGACTTCTATTGCACGCGATGCAATTGACGTGCTGCAGCTCTCCACCCCTCCCTCCTTTATATAGAGTTGGCCGACGGGACTAGTGGCCGATCGGACTCTATTTTGAATCGGATCCTATCCGAATCTCACGAGTTGGCCGCCCATACGTCGTAAGCCCATAGGACTCTATCCGATCGGATCCCTATCCGATCGAGCCGTATTCGAGTCCAACCGAATGCCTGTTCTTATCCCCTTAAGCGTGCGACCCTGTAGGTTCATGTATACTCAGTTTCGGCTATAGTCCAACTTAGCCGAACGTCGGCTCGAGTCCAACTCAGCCGACCTGTCAATAGCGGCGCCTAGCAGCACATATTGACACCATAGTATACAAGAATAATATCGGCTCGAACCTGTAATGTGTACACAAATCCCTTTGCCTCATGATACCGTTAAGCTATAGGCAAGATGTGTGCCATCCCTTCAATAGCTTAACCATTCACTCGAACCGTATTGGATTATCCGTCCGTTGATTGACTCCTCAATCAACTTAGCATGGCCATGCATTTCCATAATCCATTACCTCGAGGGGCCCGAGATATCTCTCCAAAGGAGGGGCAAATTCCATCTTGATCACTCACATCCCACTCCATGTTTCATAGCAAACCCGAAAACTACCTTTATAACTACCCGTCACGGAATAGCGTTTGGTAGTCCCAAAGTAGGCTACTACACATGTTGGAATCCATGGTGATCTCAGGTCTAAGGACTTTGTACCAACACTACCCGAGACCAACTAATGGCAAATTAATTCCCGTAGTGTCTCATGGTGGGTCTATCCAACAATGTGTTCTCTAACACATATGTCCATGTTTATTGATTTGGTATCTCCATACCCATGATCTATGAGACATGATCATCAATCAATAAACATGCCGATCTTAGAATCATATTTGTTCCAACAATATGACATATAATCAGGGATCGTTTAGAAATAGATTCATACATAAAGAGTCTCATAAATAAGTCACATACTTATTGATCAATACAAGATGTCTATTTCATGGAACTGAATAACACTTTATTCATTTATACATAAACATTGACGTGATATCCAACATCTCCATGTTGCCTCTAGGGCATATCACTAACAATCTCCCACTTGCACTAGAGTCAATCATGTAAGTATCTAATACCCATTGCTCTTGTGTGCGCCTCATGCTTCGGCGAGGAGAGGTTTTGTCAACGGATCGGCTATGTTGAGATCCGTGTGCACTTTGCATATCTTGACATCACCTCTGTCCACTATCTCGCGGATGAGATGATATCGCCGAAGTATGTGTTTGGACTTCTGATGTGACCTCGGCTCCTTGGCTTGCGCAATGGCTCCACTATTGTCACAATAGAGAGACATTGGACCAGTCGCACTAGTCATCACACCAAGCTCAGAAACGAATTTCTTGATCTAAACAGCCTCCTTTGCGCTTCCGAAGAAGCAATGTACTCGGCCTCCGTTGTAGAATCAGCAGCAGTATCCCGCTTGGAACTCTTCCACCGACCGCGCCTCCGTTCGAGCGTAACACGAACCCAGATTACGATCTATAATCATCCTTGTCCATTTGGAAGCTAGCATCGGTGTAACCACTTACAACGAGCTCTTCTTCACCTCCATAGACTAGGAACATATCCTTAGTTCTTCTCAAGTACTTAAGGATATTCTTTACGACAGTCCAGTGACCTTCACCTGAATTTGATCGGTATCCGCTCGTAGCACTCAAAGCGTACGAGACATCCGGGCGTGTACAAAGCATGGCATACATGATGGATCCAATTGCTGAAGCATATGGAACCATACCCATCTTATTCCGCTCATCATGTGTCTAAGGACACTGATTCTTGCTAAGATTAATGTCATGTGACATGGGCAAGAAACCTTTCTTGGAATCATGCATGTTGAACCTTTTCAACACCTTGTCAATGTATGTACTTTGGCTTAATCCAATTAGCCTCTTGGATCTATCTCTATAGATCCGAATGCCCAATATATATGCTGCCTCCCCTAAGTCTTTCATGGAAAAACTATTTTTCAATGAAGACTTGACGGATTTCTAGCATAGGGATATCATTTCCAATCAACAATATGTCATCCACATATAAGATTAGAAATACAATTGCGCTCTCACTGACCTTTTTGTAAACACAGGCCTCTTCTTCGTTTTTGATGAAACCAAACCCTTTGATTACTTCATCAAAATGAATATTCCAACTTCGAGATGCTTGCTTCAATCCATAAATGGATTTATGTAGCTTGCATATCTTTCCAGGCGATTCTTGATCGACAAAACCCTGAGGTTGTATCATGTATACATCCTCGCTTAGGTTTCAATTTAGGAAAGCCGTTTTGACATCCATCTGCCATATCTCATAATCGAAATATGCAGCAATCGCTAGGATAATCCGAATAGATTTAAGCATTGCGACGGGCGAGAAGGTTTCATCATAATCAACTCCTTGAATCTGTTTAAAACCTTTTGCCACCAATCACGCCTTATAGATGTGAACATTTCCATCCATATCTACATACCCATGATCTATGAGACATGATCATCAATCAATAAACATGCCGATCTTAGAAGCATATTTGTTCCAACAATATGACATATGATCAGGGATCGTTTAGAAATAGATTCATACATAAAGAGTCTCATAAATAAGTCATATACTTATTGGTCAATACAAGATGTCAACGACAACCATCAGGTCGCCAAGAACAAAGAAGAAACGCGTCCCCTACCTGGCGCACCAACTGTCGATGGGTAGGTCGGCAGTCCTCCGAGGGGGTGCCCAAGGAGGTGAGTGAATGATTAGGAATGTGCCTCCTCTCAGGACCTAGTGGTCGACTCGAGTCACTAAAACGAGCCAAAGAACAAGAGACATGAGATTTATACTGGTTCAGCCCTCCCAAAGGATAATAGGCCTACGTCTAGTGTTCTTTGTTAGGGTGGATGATGAACAAGGTTTACAAGAGAGAGCTCTTGGGGCTTAGAGCAAGCTGGCCAAGAACAAGCAAAGAATTAAAAATGAATCTGATTTTGGATCCCTCCTCAGCCCGTCCTGCCCTCCCTTTTATAGCTCAAGGAGGGCAGTTACAAGGAACTTGGGGGCCAAAAGAGCTAAGACTAAAGATCTAAAAAGGTGAGTATAAACAACATCTGAAAAATGTACTTGGAGATGCTCTCTGTACCCTGCACGCTGTGGGTTTCTTGTGCCTTATCCTGTCCTCCTTACAAGCCAAGTCTTGTCCTGAGGAGGCCAGAAATCGGGTCAAGGAGTCAAGGTCGAGAAAGGAGTGCCGAGGTCGGATCGGGGGAGGTCGGGACAGCCGACCCCTAGGGGAGGTCGGGCTCCCGACCATATCCCGAAGACTCGCAATCCGACTCTAGCTTGAGTTCAACTCTAGTCCGAGTGCTACCCTGGGTAACACCCCCAACACACATTATACATTAAATTTTGTAATACATATATATATGTTATAGAACTTTAAAAATTAATTAGGAATATAATATATGTATATAATTATATGTGTGTATATATTTTGATAATACATGTATATATTTACTTATGTGCATATACAGTGTGTAAAAATGTATTTATACAAATATGCATATTGCATATATATGTATAAATATATATTACATATATATAAATTATATATATTATGCATATATATGTATTTACATATATATATATACGTAATATATAGGCAAGCAACAAGAAGCATGAGCAAAATTAAAAAACCATCTATACATTATACATATATATATATAAATATATATGTATAATATATAAACACAAGCAGCAAGCTGCAGGAGCATAATTAAAAAGAAACCTTTAAAGCCAGCCACATGACGTCGCCATTTTTAGTCCCGGCTATTTCAACCGGACTAAAGAAAAACATCATTACTCCAACTTTCGCTGTTCTGATTTGCAATGTGATACTAAAGGAGTTGCACTACTACGAAAACAATCTTTCATGGCATTTGGAAAACTTTTCTCTAGCGGCTACGAGGTGAAACCGCCACTCAAAAGATCGGGGTGGGGGTCTCGGCCGCCGAAACACATCTTCGCCGGCGGCCCCTAAAGCTGGCCGCGCCGAAGATGTGGTATTTTCTCGGCGGCCATCTTAAAGTACCGCCAGAGAACATATCATATCTTCGCTGGCGGTAAGATGAGGTGGCCCGCTAGCGAAGATTCCTACATCTTCGCCGGCGGCCCACTTAAGCCGCCGCCACCCCTAAATATTTTCTATGGCGGTTCTATGCAACCGACATATGTTGACCGCCAGGGAAAATACCATCACCTATACCACCAGTCCAGCTAGCAGCCATGGCATTTGAGCACGATTTTCTCTCTCTTGTGAACAAATACATAGGGGGAAGGTTTTGATCTTCAATCTTTTGAAAGATCTACTGCACCAGAGGTTACATATACTTTCTCCTACTCTATTTGTAAAGTTTTTTTTCATTTTTATTGGTTGTTTGTTGAGATTTTGCATAGCAAAAAGTATGTGACACGGGGAAAGAAAAGTATTTTTTATTTGTTATTTGGAGCTTAAAATGGGCAAACTTTGTAAGAAATATTGTGCATGATCGATGTTCCATATATATATATATATCTAGTTTTGATATGTTTATTTGTAGCAGATCTATATATTAGTTAACTGCAGAGAACGTTGAGAAGAAGAGAAAAAGAGCTAGTATTTTTATTTTTTCTAGTTGTTTGTAGTTTGTAGATTTTTGGCTAGCTTTAATTAGCTTGTCTAGATTATAGTGGTACTTATAAATATTAATTAGTATAATTTTAATGTGACATATTATCAAAAATATATAAAGTGACAAAGTTGTACATATTTTTTCGCAAATAATGCATAGATGGCGAATGAGCATGGATGTATAGAGAGAGATATCGGTCCTCATACATTGAAGGAGTTGACATATCCATGAAAGCGCTAAGAAGAATGCCGCATCTAAGAAGACGAAGGAAATTAGATGTCCATGCATACATTGCAAGAATCGAAAATTTGGATTGACCCATCTATAATCGAGCAACACTTAGTGATGCATGGATTTGTTGCAGGCTACACAAATTGGTCACATCATGGAGAGATCCCAAGCAAACAAGTTCCCAACCGGGCGATAGTACAGGATGAAGTGTTCAACTGGGACGAGGATTTGATGGTAGTAGCAGAAGAAGGAGAAGAGGAAGTAGAGCCCATTAATGTTGATGATGATGTTGGTGGCGATGATGGTCAGCACAGTATAGTTGATGATGTCGATGATGGTAATGTTTGCGTAGATGATGGTAATTTTGATTTGGAAGAGATGTTGTGTCATGCTAAACCTGAGGTTGTAGCTGGGACCGCTCGTGGGTTGGAGAATTTCGAATCATTACAAAAGGCAACGAAGGTTCTTTTGTACGATGAGACAAATGGTTGCATGAAGGATTTCACATTGTTGCGGACGGTGCTTGAACTTATGAGATTGAAGGCCAGAAATGGTTGGTCGGACAGTAGTTTCAACGATTTGTTGGTTCTGTTGAAGAAACTGTTTCCGCAACCCAACTCCCTGCCAACCAGCACCTATGAAGCGAAGAAGCTTATTTGCCCTTTATCTCTGGGTGTGCGAAAGATACACGCGTGTGTTAACCACTGCGTACTGTTTTGTAAAGAGTATGAGGATTTGGACAGATGCCCAACGTGCAACACTAGTCGATACAAAACAAGCCGTAGCCAGTCCGAGGGTCAGGATGGTTCCCAAGATGAGGTAGAAGTCAACAACAAGATGAAGATCCCCCAGTTGGTCATGTGGTACATTCCGGTGAAAGATCGATTGAAGCGTTTGTTCTCGAACCCGAGGGATGCCGAACTGATGCGCTGGCATCATGAAAAGCGGAAAAAGGATGGGATGATTCGACATCCGGCCGATGCTCGACAGTGGAAGGAATTTGACAGAAAGTACCATGAGTTTGCAGAGGACCCAAGAAATGTAAGGTTTGCATTGAGCACCGATGGAATAAATCCATTTGGTGACTTGAGCAGCTCACACAGCACGTGGCCAGTACTCCTAACCATGTACAGCCTCCCTACGTGGCTGTGTCAGAAAAGGAAGTATATTTTGTTGACCATCCTTGTACAGGGACCACGACAACCTGGCAATGACATGGATGTGTTTCTGGAACCTTTGATGGAGGATATGGCTGATCTGTGGAATCATGGGGTCTGGGTTCGGGACGAATTCATGCAGAATTACTTCACGCTTAATGCAATTATCTTTGTCACCGTCAACGACTTGCCCGCACTGTTTTCCCTATCAGGACAGCTCAAGGGGAAGACAGGCTGCGTTATTTGTGTTGATGGTACAAAGGTACGTGTATCTTCAGGGATCGAAGAAGCTAGTGTACATGCAGCACCGACGTTACTTAAGAAAGAATCACCCGTACCACTCCAAAGCTGAATAATTCGACAACACTGTTGAGGACGGTGATCCACCAGAACCATGGAAGGGTGATAGAGTGTTCACAATAACGAAAAAGCTCAAGGTTGTTTTTGGGAAGGCCAAAAAGAAGGAAACCAACAAGCGGAAGAGAAATGAGGCCAAAGAGCCAGCAAGCGCTAGCGGGCCATTCAAGAAGCAGTCCATTTTCTTTAAGTACCTTCTGTACTAGCAAGATTTGGAGATACGTCATTCTATCGATGTCATGCACCTAGAGAAAAATGTCTTCGATAGCACCATGGGTACTTTACTAGACATACCTAGCAAGACAAAGGATGGACTGAAGTCCCGTAAGGACCTCGTGAATATGCAGATAAGAAAAGAGCTTCACCCTGTAGATGATGGTAACGGAAAAGTGTATCTTCCGCCGGCCTGCTACACCTTGACAAATGAGAAGAAAATGGCAATGTGCAAATGCCTACGCGGGGTGAGAGTGCCTACTGGTTTCTCCTCAAACATTAAGTGACTGGTGTCGATGAAGGATTTGTCATTTTCAGGCTACAATTCCCATGATTGCCATGTAATGCTCATAGTATTCCTCGCTATCGCCATCAGAGCAATCGAACCATTACACGTTAAGGTGGTCATCACAAAGTTGTGTTACTTCTTCAATGCAATCTCATAGAGAGTAATTGATCTTGACGAGTTAGGTCGTCTCCGCACTTTCGCTATAGAGACCATGTGCGAGCTTGAGATGTGTTTCCCGCCATCATTTTTCAATATGATAGAACAGCTCATAGTTCATATTGTGCCTCAGATTATTGCACATGGTCCCCTGTACCTGCATCAGATGTGGCCATTCGAACGGTACATGTCCATTCTAAAAGGCTACGTACGGAACCGTGCGCACCCAGAGGGATCGATGATAGAGGGATATACTACCGGGAAGTCGTTGAGTGTTGCATTGATTACCTAAAAGAGGGGAAAGCAATTGGTTTACCGGTACCTCGACATGAAGGTAGAATATCCGGAAGAGGGACAAAAGGGCAGAAAAGAATCCACGACGATGATTACAAGAAACTGAAAGAAGCTCATTTCACTGTGCTGCAACAGCTCGCGATAGTGGAGCCGTACATAGATCAGCACCTTAAGGAATTACAAGCAATGAATACAGGGTGTTCTGATGCATGGATCATGAAGTGACACAAGGCTGCCTTTACTAAATGGTTCAAGAACCTCGGCCTACCGATGGCGATACTACGGAGGAAAAACTATTAAGAGGTTGGCCGACGGGCCATCAAGTGTTTACACCTCATGGCAAGCATATGATCCGAATGGGTATACATTTTATACCAAAGCGAAAGACCAAAGGAGTGCATGCCAAAACAAAGGCCTTCGAGTAGAGGCAATCGACACAACCGGACAAAAGAGCACATACTATGGATTCATAGAAGAAATATGTGAACTGGACTATGGATCCAACATGCAGATTCCACTGTTCTGGTGCGAATGGGTGAAACACCCATCTGGTGTGGTTGTCGACATTTTTGGCCTAACCATCGTCGACCTCGTCAACGTAGGGCACAAGAATGACCCATGGGTACTTGCTGATCATGCCGCTCAAGTTTTCTATGTGACTGATCCATCTCAGTTGAAGAAAGATATAGTTGTCTCGGGAAAACAAAAGATTTTGGGAGTTGACGATGTCGAAGATGTTGAGGCATATAATCAGTACGAGAACATGACACTCTTCACGGACTTTACAAACAACATTAAGGTCGCGGAGGCAATGATTGGTAATTCTCCGAAGCCATACATGAGGAATAAGGGAGTAGGGAAAATGTGAAAGGCTAATCTATATATGTAATTTCAGCACCTTATGATGGATGATGAATTTTTGTACGGATGATTACTGACTTTTTTTGTAATTAGTTCTATGGATATTTTTACATTTATTTGTGGAAAGAACTAAATATTGAAATGGGCCAAAAGTTTTTCTCTAGCGGCCAATTAAGCAGGCTGCTAGGGAAAAAGGTTTTTGCTAGTGGAAAGGTAAGCCGGCCGCCACGAAAAAAACCGCCGCCAACGAAAAATATTTTTGCTAGCGGCCAGGTAATCCAGCCGCCAGCAAAAAATGTTTTTGCTAGCGGCCTGGTAATCCGGCCGCCAGGGAAAAGAATTTTGCTAGCGGCCGCTTAGCCGACCGCCGGCGAAAATGGTTTCCGCTATATATATGGGCGTGCGGGAGTCTCAATTTTTCCTAAGTCCCGAAGGCGCGAAAACCCTTGAGCCGTCGCCAGGCTGCCAAAATTTTAGTTGTCGCCTCCTCATCGCCGTCACCGTCGCCGCCTCCTCACCACTGCCGCTGGCCGCCTCCTCACAACCACCGCCACCCTCCTCCTCATCGCCGCCCTCACCCCCGCCGCATCGTCACCACCGCCGCCGCCGCCCTCACCGTCACCGCCACCCTCCCCTCACCGCCGCCGCCAGCCTCCTCACCGCCCGGCAACCTCCTCACCGCCCGGCCGCGCTTCACCGCCACCGCCGCCGCCTCTCACCGCTGCCGGCCGCCACCACCGCCGATGGCCGCCTCCTCTTCACAAACCGCCGCAACCGGCAGCCTCCTCACCGTCGCCGCCACCGGCAGCCTCCTCACCGCTGCCGTCTCCTCTTCTTCCTCTACTCGCCGCCTCCTCCAGGTACCCCTCTCGCCGCCGCTGGTATTTTTCGTTCTCCTATACATTTCTTATGGGAAAGATGGCAGAGGTGTTCTACAGAGTTGCATGACAGTTGTCCCAAAATATAATGTAGTAATTGCTTGTGATAACACGTATTTCTACATTTCCCTCTGGATCTGTACAGAGTAATATGTTACTATCTGAAGCAGTTCAGCTGCATTGCAGTATTTTTAAACTGAAATACACATGCTATTCTGCAATAGTACACAATATATGTGGCCTTTATGCCCATGGATTTTAGCAGCAGCACCTTTGCAAGTTGAGCTTGGTCGTTGTAGTGTAGTAGATGACAGGGCATGTGAATCTCGTGTTCAATTGGGCTCGTCAGATTGGTTGGGTTGGTTTTCTGCCACTCCCAATTTTTCTTATTTTTCAATTGATCATGGTGAGTTGCCTCTAGGGTTCAGTGTAACAAGTGGATACATATATACAAGCTAAATAAAGCAGTCAAGATTTCACCTGGAGGATCCATTTTCTGAGACCTCATGTCTTGCTAAATATTTTGGAGTGTTGAGTGTTACTGCATGTAACTTGTGATCTTGCCCTGTTTTTGTAAATGTGGTATTTCCCTGAAATCTTCTTGGAGCAGCAGTCAAACCAGTTATGTGTATTGTAACCTACTGAAGTGGGCAGCAAACTTCAGTAGACAGCTGGTTTGCTCGGTTGCAAATTCACTTAGCCACGTCACTTGTCCATCCATATGGAGCATCTGAGACTCCAAGTCCAGCTCCTGCATTGTCAGAAAAAGCAAACAAGTGGATACATATATACAAGCTAAAAAAAGGAAAAATGCAAAATTGAATTAAGATTTAGAGAAATCTTATGATACTCAAGAAACTCGAGGTAAATGTACACTACATTTTTTATACCTCAAGTTCTCAGAGTATTTTCTTAGATAATGAACGATTCGTTATTGAAACTGTTGTTTGCGTCACTTGATCATTTCATTTCTTCATTATCTTATCAGAAGTGTATATAGATTGTACAGAAATTTGTTGATAGTGAGTACTCTGTGCAGTCAATAATGCCATAAACATAAAGAGTGCAATTCATTCCTGTATTCAAGATCAATTTAAGGTAAAAAAATGGCAGCATACGCTGCCTGGCCTTTTTCTAGATACATACATGCATGCATGGTTTCTTGGTTTGATCAGAGAAATAACAAGAAGAGAGGGGGAAAAAATTCAGTGTCAGGGGTTCTTGATTTGTTTCAGAATGGACAGTAGCTACTGGTTTTGTTCATTCTTGCTCCCCTACGTGAGCACATATTCCCAATCAGAATTCTTTAAGATGATGTTTTGCTGATGTTTCTGCCGTATCCATATGGATTTGCAGTGCTGCTGGTGTGCACATCAATCTTAGTTGGAGTAATGCATTCTGCAGAGGCCTGTTGATTGGTGCAGGATTTAGTTAATTTATCTCAATTTGTCGGCTACAAGCAAGCAAATGTTATGCAGTAGC
The DNA here is from genome assembly GCA_019925245.2 of Oryza australiensis. Classification (NCBI taxonomy): domain Eukaryota; kingdom Viridiplantae; phylum Streptophyta; class Magnoliopsida; order Poales; family Poaceae; genus Oryza; species Oryza australiensis. The sequence continues at coordinate 200,750 of JAIFGZ020000499.1, forward strand.
TAGCTTGATCACTTTTTAATTAGAGACCGTCTAGCTTGATTACATTTTAATTGGAGACGATCTTTAGCTTGATTTAGTCAACCCATTCTACACTGAACTGAATACTAGCCACGCCTTTTGAATACGGAATGCTAGGATTAAAGGAGAAGGTGAAAATATCATTTTTGAATGATCTCCAGTAATCAAATATATACAGTACAATCCAGTGCGATGAAATTGTTCAGTCAATGTTCAACAAATAATTGTACTTGATGAAATTTCATTAGAAGTATAATTTGCATTCTGTTCATTATTAGAATCATGAGATCTCCAAAGCTTGCTTAATATACTACTAAAGCTTAATATACTACTAAAGCTTGCATTCTGTTTATTCTTGCTTAATGTACTACTAAAGCTTAATAATAAAGCAGCACTATCATCTTTGCTGAGTTGCTTCAACATATGTCTGAACTCTGAAAAGAATCATATATATTTGTCTGTGTGACTGATTTGTTGGAGTGACGAGTTAAAGATTCCAGAATATCTAATGATGCAGAAAGAAGGGTGTTTTATTTTATTTTTAAATTCTTATGGTATCTCAAGCATGCTTCCATGCAGTTATGTGTGCAAATGTTAGATTGATCTAATTAAGCACAGTGAAGATTAGTATCTTACAGACTCCATTTGGACCAAATAACCTTGTTCGCTGCACGGTGCTACTTTCGTGTTTACGTTACTCCACAATCGATTTCAGTGTATTATCAGAATGATAAATCCAATCTTATTCATAATTTTCACCAGAGTTCAGACTTCAGATTGCCAATTTTCTCTCATGAATTTTGCATCTGCAGGATACTTGATTTCTTTGTGATTAACGAGCTCGTGACCTGAAATTCTGAATTAGTACTGATTGTCCTTTTGCTGTAGCTTAAGTTGCAACCGCGTGCACAGCGCCTCAATGTTCAGAGATGCCTCATGTGAAAAATGTGATGTGATGCCGGCTACCTAATGTCCTAAACTGCATTTCCTATATCCAATTTGGATCAACTTACAAACTGTGTGGTTGTAGCCTTGATGTGCGTGTGTACCAGGATGCCTAGCTACCAACCTGTACTTGTTTTACAGCATATATCAGTCATCTATACAACAATACCAACTTAATTAATCAGTTTTATTATATGCTACGAGTACTCTTTGATATGTTCCGTTTCAAACTTTTGATAATAAAAATTAATCCAGTCTATATATCGGACATATATTGGTGAAGAAGTTGTTATATTTTTTGATTAAGTTTGTTAGGATACATTCAAAATAAGCACTTAGGACAGTAAAATGATTTCATTCCGTATCTAATATAAACTCACCTTAAAAGGATATCAATGGAAAAACCGACCGAAGCGCAACCCTCGGGTGACAAGGGCAAGCAAACTTCACCGATGGTCGAGGAGGATATTTGCACCCAAGTAGTCGCGGAGGAATCATCGCCGTCAAGATCCGGTGAGGAAGGGAGTGGATCGTATCACTCGCCAAGTGACCCCCATCCTTCTCCTGCAAGGAAGAAAAAGGGTGGGAGCGACAATGAAGAAGTCGACTCGGACTACATCCCCTACGAACCGGTGGTATGTAACATATTATATATGATTAGTTCCGATCGTATTAAGTATATATATGGAGTATAACCGATGTCACGTGAAATGCAAATATAGAAGAATGCTCCACGCCGATCTAAAAGGAAAGCCCAAGCCGCACTCGAAGCGGAAGCTGAAGCTGGAACTGTCGTGTACGTCTCAGCTTCAAGTAAACCCAAGAAAAGAAGGGGCGAGCGAGGGAAGAACATGTTATTGAAAGAAGTCAGCATGCTGACGCGGATCAATGAGAAAGGGGAACCCCTATCACCCGAAGATTCATGTTCCAAGTATAGCAACCAATGCGGGGTGATAGTTAGGGATATCGTGGAGATCACATGGAAGGATTGGAAGAAAGTTCCTGACACTAGAAAGAACAGCTGTTGGACGTCGCTGCAAAGCAAGTTTGAGTATCCGCAAGGGACAGACGACGATGCAGCAAAGGACTATGCACTCAAGACCATGGGCAAGCTATGGCGGAACTGGAAAACAGACCTTAACAAGAAATATGTTCAGAAGGGACGCATGCCGTTCACGGAGTACAGAAAGATAACACCAGCCCAGTGGGATGAGTTCGTTTCCCTGAAGATATCGGCGGAGGAAAAGGAGAAGAGCCAAAGGATGTCTGAACTAGCCAGAAGAAATGAATATCCTCATCGTTTGGGATCGACCGGTTACCGTCAAGTGGTTAAGAAATGGACAAAACAAGATGAAGAGATGGAAAAGGCTGGGAAACCGGTTCCTATGAAAAATCACAACCCACGAACCAGGAACTGGGTGCGTGCAAGAACACCGGCCTTCACCCCAGAGGGGGATGTAGTCTTCAAGGATCCAAAGCTCCAGGAGGTAGTTGTCAAGATGAAGAACATCGTCGCGCAGCAAGAGGCCGGGATGTTCGTGCCAGATAGAGACCGGGACGAGCTGACCTATGCGTTGGGCAACCCGGAGCACTTTGGCCGTGTCCGGGGAGTATCCTCAAAGACTAACTGGAAGGATGGATTCAAAGAGGATGCTCATACCTACAAGAAGCGTGATCGCTATAAGGAGGAGATAGAATCCCAGGCTAGGGCAGCAGCTCGTGAGGAATGCCATAGATATTGGAGCCAGCATATGATGCACGGTGGTGCCGTTTCGCAGCCTGATCCGAGCTATCCGATAGACGATGTAACGGAGGATACTCCTTGCAAGCTCTTGATTCCGGTCGGCAGGGCAGGAAAGAAAATACAGGTTGCAACTGGGAGGTTCATACCGGGCCGCAGGTTCCATTGCCAAGACATTCCGGATGACTATGCCAAGGTAGAGGTCCGGACGGTCAATGAGGCTCACCGGATGCACGAGATCGACATTCCAACACCCGAGGGGATTGTGTACCTTGGAGATGCCATTGACCAGTTTGTATTGTGGCACAAGAATGATATTAAACTAGGGTCAACGAATGGAACGGATCGTCCACCAAGGATACCGGTGTCACCGTCTCGTCCACCAAGGGACGAAGAACCGAGAGATCCTCCGTTCATCACCTCCAAGATCGAGCCTCGCGTTGCATCACCTCCAAGATCGAGCCTGCGTTGCGTCACCTCCAATTGAAAAGGAGACAGAAGTACAATCAGGGCTTGAAAAGGATCAATCAGAAGTACAAGTACAGGAAGTACATGAAGTACAGGAAGTACAAGTACAGGAAGTATAGGAAGTATAGGAAGTACAAGTACAGCCATCGCAACCGGAGGTGTCTAAGGGTGCCGATGTGCCAGTGATGGTAAGGACACACAAGCACAAAGGGAAAAGTGAATCGAAGAAAAGATATATGATAACGGCATTCCGAGGAAGGGACAAAGATATCAAAGATGCTGATTTTGATGATAGAAAGTTAACAGGCCTCAAGCAAACCATGGAAGATTATCTCAATTATATCAACTCCCCTAATGTGCCGCATGAGTTTCAGAATGGCCAACCATTAATCTATGCATGGCAACTAACAGAAGGTCCGTGGCAACTAAGGAGGTGGCATGAATGGTACATCAGGGCAAGCACCACAAAAGGCCTTTCATCGTTCACAGTTGCCGTGTAGGAGAACATCTTCTGGAGCGGGCCATGCCTATTCCAAGTTCATTTCTCTGATATGCATGCCCTCTATCGTCGGAAGAGGCTCGACGCCAATTTGGTCGGCATCTGGTGTCTGTAAGTGCATGACTGGAACGTGTCAATAAATCATTGTACCTATGTGCGTACCTAATTTGACCTTACATTTTTTAAAGGATGAATTACGTGAAAGCCGAAGCGATGCGAAAGCCTGTCGGCTACCTAAATCCGTGCCGGATAAGCAAGCCGAACCACACCTACGTGCTAGACGAGAACAAGCTACCGGCACATGTTCAGGCGATGACGCGGCAAGAGAGGGACGCATATATAGAACAAAGGCATCAGGAAATGATTCTCGATGTTGCTGCTTATGTATCTAAAGCACTTGAATCTACGCAGGACAAGGAATGTGTTTACGCGCCATACGCCTTTGAGTAAGTCTTCGTATCAACTACGAGTATATACATATAATCACGGCTAGACTAACCATTTCTTTTGCAGCGACCATTGGATAGTATTTCTTCTCTATCCAAAGTACGATGAAGTTGTCGTCTTGGATTCTCTTGATAAAGACAGCAATAAATATCAAGAAATGCTCAGAATTATCGATCTGTAAGTTATATGCATGGACGTTTCTTATTCTTATATATTCTCATGACGTGTTGTTATCTTTGACGAATTTAAATTAATTATCTCTGCAAACAATGCATATAAAAGGTATTACCAGAAAGGCAGACAACGGAAAAACTCCAGACAACGCATAGTCATCCGCAATAAGTGGCCGGTAAGTAAATTTGAATGTCAAACAGTACTACTTAATTTTTATAAATGCATGTATTTTTCTATTTAATTAACTAATATACTTATTGATGTTGAAAGTGTCATAAGCAACCGGTGGGAACCGTACTATGCGGATATTACACCTGCGAATACCTTAGGGTCAATGGGAGATATTGCGCGAATTACGACGATGTAAGTACAAACCATCAATAATCTTGTTAAGTCAATCGCTAACTCGCATTACTGTGAACAATTTCGTAATTTGTCATGATCTCGATGCAGCTTTCAAAAATTCCCAAGTCTGAAAGGGAGCTCGATGATAAATCCATTGAGAACATACAACGGGACATGTGCTACTTCATCCACCGTGAGTGCGCACATCAGCTTGGGAGGTTTTTCGACCACGATAGAGTTTTGGCCCTGCCAGAGAACGAATGTCTGTCTAACTGGAGCAGGAGTATAATATAGACAGGTTTCACCCGTATGTATATCGGTCGGTTGTAAGACATTCAACTACTTGTATATCGGTGTCGTTCCAATATATGTGGTGCTTAGAAATTGTATATATATGTATATATTAATCTTCATATATTATTTCCGCGTGCATGCATATTAATCATCAATGGCGCCGCACGAAAGAGAACATACTTTATCGATAGCTCGATTAGTTATATCATCTACGTGTGACTCTAAAATACATGAACTGAAAAAATAATATATAATATTGTTTCATTTTTTTATAAATATTGCATCTTCGCAGGCGGGCCACGTGTCAAAATAAGGACGATGTCCTATTTTTATTGGCGGGCCATGTGTCTTTTCCAGAAACTGATGGGCTTTTTTCCTAGCGGGCCACGTGTCGTGAAAAGAGTGTAAGCCGTCAGAGAAGAATATTTTTGCTGGCGGCTTCCTCAAGCCAGCGGCCAGCGAAGATATGGCTTCGCTGGCGGCTGACTTGAACTGGCCGCCATAGAAAATATGGCTTCTCTAGCGGCCGTCTTAAAGCAACCGCTAGCAAAGATGTTTTTTTACTGGCGGTGTGTAGCCGCTAGCGAAGATCTTGATCTTCACTGGCCTTTGCTTTGTGGTGGCCCCGGTTGCCGCCAGCGAAGACCCAAAATGACCGCCACGAAAAACTGTTTCCATAGTAGTGTTGTAAACTCAGACTACAGGGTTCCCAAGCTTTGCATAAGCTCTAGAAGAATTATTGTTAATTACTTTTACTTTTTAAACTTGGCATGGGTTGTGGGTCGGCCCAGCAATGAGAAACACGAGCGTTATGTGTGGTTCGTTCTTCAGAGAAGGTACGCGCGAGAGGGCTGTTCGGTGCCGTTTTTGGAAAGGTGTATGCGTGGGGAGGACCGGACGGTACAGTTCTATTTTTGTAGGTGGAAGGCGGTCACTGTTTAGTGCTCATAGGTGCACGTGCATGTTGTCGCTGCGCCCTTGTAAAACGACCACCTTTATGGAATAGAGGAAGTTTTGTTTTATATCTACTAACTTCTGTCGGTGTTAGTCTCGTGTTTTTCATATTGTCTAATATTCACTAAAAAACTTATAGTTTGTCTAGTGACGAGGAGTTTGTCAAGTGCATAACCTCGGAAACTAGGCAAATAAGATATTTGCCGAGTATCACTTGGCAAAGGTTGACACTAGGCAAACTTTCTTGTTTGCTTAGTGTGACACTCGGTAAAAGTTAGACACTAGGTAAACTTCGTTGTTTGCCGAGTGTCTTTTCAAGGCACTAGACAAAGGTTAGAGTTTGCCTAGTGCCTCGTCGAGATACTCGGCAAAATTTTAAGATTTTGTTACAGAACACCCTTCAAACTTTTTTCACTTCATATGCAACATGAATTTGTACATGTTAAAAATTGGTATATTTTTAATTGTTAACAATATTTATTTTTTTTATTTATAGGAATTTCTTTACTAGTGCTAAATTTGAATTATAAGTGATTCGAATAATTGAATAAAATGTGTTAAAAAAGATACTCATGTTATTGAGTCCATTTTGAGGTCATATCTAGAAAATAAAAAATAAAAAGTAATTTTAAAGATCTTATTCAGTAAGCACGTTTGTGCCCGTGAGTCAAATAAAGTTTGGTCGGTTTTAAAATTATTAGAAAAAAATAAAGTCCGAAAATCACGAGATTTGTTAGAGTATCATGAAATTAGACATTGAGGGTGTCGAAAAAAATTTGCAAGGTTTCGAATATTTTGTTATGTACGACGCTTATAAACAGAAGCATCTCCAAATAGAGTTCATACTGACCTTCCATACAATTAGAACCAAAATGACGGTCGAATTTAACATTTGGCTCCTAAACTTTTTGTGAACATAATATATAATACACATGGCACCATGCCAAGTTTTGGAATCTTTTTCATCAATTTATTTTTTTTAATTTTTTAATTTAGTATGAAATTACTTTGCCCAGTGCATCGCTTGATAAATTTTTTACCGAGAGCAGCTCTAGGCAAAGTAACCCTTTGCCAAGTGCCTTTTTTGGAGGTACTCGGCAAACTCGACACGTGGCCCTTCCTGCCCACAGCAAAAAAAGAAGAAAAAATTTTTTTTGCCGTACTCGGCAAACTCTTTGTCCAGTGCTTCTCTAGTCCGGCACTAGTGGAGGCCAAGTGGGCCGCCCCGCACGGCCAAGCACGGGCACGGCCGCAGCACGCCCGTCACAGACGGCCGTTAGGCACGGCCACCGTGACGGGCCGTGCCGTGCCGGCCCGCGTGCCGCCCCGCCTAAGCACGGCCCACGGGAGGCCGGGCCGTGCCCGTGCCAAGACAAAGACGAACTTGGCCCGTGGGCCGTGGCCGAGCCCACGGGCCCATAAGGCACTGCCGAATTTTAAAAAATAGAGAAAAATATGAAAAAATAGAAAAAAATATACAACCCTATTATTTCTATATATAAAAATTAAAAATATAAATAAAGGATAAAAAATAAAATAATGATGTATTTGTCACGTTAAAAATATAAAAAATATATTCGTCATCTATTTTTCATATTGAAATTATTAAAATAAATATTGACACTTACTATATGTTAAAAATAGTAGTGATCTTTATTGATGTTTATATCATTATATGATACAATGATACATGCTGCCTCGTTAAAAACTTTGTCATGTAAAAACTCATATGGAAAAATGAGAAAACCATGACAAAGAAAAGAGTACAGCGCAAAGATCACAACTACTTCTAACAAAGTTCTATTGGGGTTGGTCTGGATCTAAGTAGAGGTTCTCGAACTGGGCGGCCAATTTTTGGTTCTCAGCAGTGTATTGGGCATGTTGTCTAGCTAGCTCCCAGTCTTTAACGCTTAGTAGCATTTCGACGTGGTCGCTACTCAGAGTTATCCTCCTTTCTTCGACGATTCGACCGCAAAGGCTGAAGGCCGATTCGGAGGATATTGTTGACACAGGTACCGTCAACACATCCCGTGCCAATTTTGAAAGCACGGGATATGCCATCTTGTGGTCATTCCACCATCCGAGGACGTTGAAATCTTGTGCTTCATGCCTGATGGCGTCGCTGTCCACATAACTTGACAACTCTTCGGCAACACCGTGTGAAGTGACGTCTCCACTTCCAGCCGACGAACTGCCACCCCCTTGGCTTGAAGATGAGCCACCCCAAATTCTATCCCACTGTATCTTCTTCTTACCTGTAGTGGGGATAGGAGGGGGTCTCTGCTGGCGAACTCCCTGAAACTTTAGTTCATACTTTCCAAAAACTTCATATAGTTTACTCCTAACCTCAGTATAAAAAGAACTATAATCTACACCTATAGTATCTTCAGTAAGTGATAAAATAGTGGATAATCCCCTTAATTTACCCCTAGGATCTAATATAAAAGCAAAAGCATACAACATAGGTATATTTTTCCAATATTTTAAATATTTTTGTTTCATGTGAAAGACAGGTTGGGCTAGAATTTCATCATTTTCATATTCTTTTAACAACGTGGCAATCTCGAGAATATTGTGCAAAATTAAATTGGCAGTTGGATAGTAAACTTGGGACAGAGTAAGAGTAGACTCATAAAAAGTTTCAAGAAATTGGTAATATCTTTGGACAATTGCCCACACGTGCTCACTCGCATTGGCCCACCGTCGTTTCTTGGGCCATTACGTGACTGGACAAAATCGTTAGTAATTCACTATAAGGTAACACAACTTTTAACATTAAATAGGTTGCATTCCACCGATGCTCTATATCGGTGGCAAACTTACGTGCTTTCTTACCAGCCGCATGGCAAAACCTCTTTCATGCAGCAATCCGCGGGTTAAAAGCAGTTAACCACGCGATTGCTTGACGAACAGCGTCAATGTGAACACTTACTCTCTTCATCCCAGTCTTAACAATTAGATTTATTATATGACAAGCACAACGCTGATGAAGTAGAAAAGATTGCGCATAAACACAAAATAAAGGTTGCAATATTTCCATTGCCCTAGAATTAGCAGATGCATTATCTAGTGTAAAGAAATATTTTATCTCGCAAGATTATATTCATTAATTACCTCCCTAATTCTTTCGGCTATGTTTTCACCGTGTGTGACACATCTATTAACCGGAGGCCTAGAACTCTTTTTTGCAACTCCCAATCATCATTAACAAAATGAACAACTACGCTAAGGTAATCCTCCCTAGCTCCACCGCTCTATATATCGAGGTAACACTAACAGAGAAAGTGCATGTACTAAATAGTTCCTTAAGTGCATTACTACCCTTCTCATAAAAATTTTCTAAATCTCGGGTTGTTGTTTGTCTACTAACCGCTTTGAATCTAGGATTATGCGATTGCCGAACGTATTCTTCGAAAGCGGGGAGACTCCCCAAAGTTCAAGGGTAAATCTTGTCCGGCGATTAACCGGACAAGATTTTCCCGAGCTACCATGGGATCGTACTCCCGGCTACGTCTGTACCGTCCGGGTTTAGCATCGTTGTTGCTGCCGTAATTGTATTCCTTGCTTCCTTGCACACGCCCGCATGACGCTTTAGGTGCCCTGTACTCACCGTAAGATCATGCGATAAAGTATTCCTACAAATTCTACATCTAGCTTGTGTTACCTCCCTCCCGTCGGGGCCGGTCACTTTCACCTCATCAAAGTGCTGCCACACACCGGAGGTTCTCGATCTTTTAGAGCCGGTGTGTGTCGAAACACTTCGCTCGCGGATCCCGAATATCCTTCCGGCCGTCGCGTCGTCTCGCACCGGTTCCTCCTCCACGTTGGTGGAGTTGGAGCCGATCCGGAGGCATCGTCAAACCCCGACATGTAATTGGGGTCGAAATCACCCAAAGTGAACGACGGCGACGATATGGATAGTTCGGATCCATTCGCAATTTTAATCCAAAATAAACAAAATTTAGATATTTATTAAATACACAAACAAAATACAAATAATACATACATATGAATATCACTTATATCTTTTGAACTGGAAGCACTTCACACCTCTGCGATCAAACTAATTAACTACGAAACTAATTTTGATTTTTGACAAAATTTAAGCAAATTTTGTCAAAACCAACAAATTAGAGCACAAGAGAGCACTTGAGACTTGAGAGTACAAAATGAGATGTTTGGGGTGAGGAGAAATGGCTGGGGTGGATGCCCTATTTATCGGATGAAATTTGCAATTTTTTGGAATTTTTTCCGATTTTTTTTGATTTTTTTGGCCTCCAACGGCTATTTTCAAATTCTAGCCGTTATATAGCCGTTGGGACACATGGCACGACGTGATTCGCCAGTTCAAACCATCCCGCGCGTGCCTCCTCCCTGTCTGCCACGCGTCGCGACGCCATTGGACCCCCCGTAGCCGTGTCGTGTCGGCCCGTGTGCCGTGCCGTACCCGGCGCAAGACAAAACAGCTTACCGTGCCGTGCCGTGCCTGCCCACGGCTCGGGCGGCCGCCTTTGCACGGCACGGTCCGTCGTGCCGTGCCGCACGACCCATCGCGAGCCAAACCGTGCCGTGCCGGGCCGGTGCATAGTACCGTCGTGCCCGGGCCGGCACGCCTCGGCCCGACCCATTTGGCCGGCACTATCCGGCACTCAGCAAAGTTTCCGACTTGGCCAATTTTTCCCACACCCTGTGCGGCACACATTGACTAGCTGGCTCAGACAACACAATACCGCGCGCGCGCGCCAGAGCTCGGCCCGCCACCCTCGCCGGCCGGCTTCCCCGCCCCGACGCCGCTCGGCCCCGCCCCCGCCATCCCTCCCCGGTCCGCGCCGCCCAACGCCGCCCCCGGTTCGTGCCGCCCAACGCCGCCTCTGGCCGCCCCGGTCCGCGCCGCCGCACGCAGTCTCCGGCCGGCGCCGCTCCCCCGGGTCCAAGCCGTGACAGCTGCCCCCTGGGCCACGCCGCCGCACGCTGCCTTCGGCCGGCGCCGCTCGGGCCCGCTCCTCCGCTGCTACCTTCTCCTACAAGCGCTCGTGCTACGCCTGCGACCGCTCCCAGCTCAGGGGGCTCCTCCTCCTCGTCGGGCGGGTCGCTTCCCCGCGGCGAAATGGCGCATGCCGAGTCCATCGAGAAGCTTCGAGCCGCCGTGTCAAAGCTCGCAGAGATGAGGCCAGTTCGATCGCTCCCTTTTCCGGTCTCCTCCCTCGATTCGTTCCCCTTTCCTCTTGCAATTTACATGTTTTTCTCTGTGTTTTCCTGTGCAGTGACGACGACAAGGCGTCCTTCATACAACTCGCCTCTCGCTACATGATCAGGTAGATGGAGTTAACTAGTAGATTCGATTCGGCATGATTTCTCTCTTTTTAGTTTCTCGTTTCGATTTGTTGAGTTTTTTTGGGTGCATTTTAAGGGAGGAGAAAGAGATGATCGATTGGAACAAGATCCAGCGACCCACACCTCAGATGGTGTTGCCGTACGACACACTGGTGCAGGCTCCCCGAGGTATGCACGTCCCTCTGGATGCCTCCTTCGATTTCAGCTTGATGATCCAATGTTTTTTGTGCTGGTTTCGCTTGTAAGTGCTATGAGATTCACCTGCTGTTTGTGCGATTGAAACCGGATAGTGTTGGCGCTGCAGGTATCTCTGATGTCAGAAATCTCCTTGATAAACTCGTTGTGTTCAAGCTTAGTGGAGGACTTGGGACGACCATGGAGTGCGTTGCTCCCAAGTAAGCATATAGATCTTCGAATTGGTGCATTTTACCTCTGAATTGATTTGTCTGGTCAGCTTCTGCTGACTGTTGTTAGACTCTTCCTCAGTGGAACGGGTGTACGGCAGTGTCCCAAAGCAAAGCAAGTAGATGTTCTTCCTCCGTAGGGTGTTTATGATGATGCACTGACGTGGAAGATCACATACCATATTATAGTCTGATGGTGCTTTTTCTTGTTATTTTGCTTGTAACTCTTTTGTTTTAACAAATGAATGTTCACCTCATCTCTTAAATGTGCTTGGTAAGATGTATCATTGGTGTCCTGAATGTTGATGATTGGGAGTCGGCAAGCATATGAAAATTATATATATAGTTTGCCGAGTGCTGTGCACTAGACAAACATAAAAGTTTGCCTAGTCATGCACTAGGCAAAGTTTTTTGTCTAGCACTAGGCAAACTTTTTTGTTTGTCTAGTGGATGGCACTAGGAAAAATATTTGTCGAGTGCCCGTAACCTGGCACTCGGCAAACACCCCTTTGCCGACAGCCTTTTTGTTGAGAGAGTTTTGCCAAGTGTTATATTCGGCAAACCCTTTGCCGAGTATAATATAGGCTTTGCCTAGTGTCTTGGACACTAGGCAAACCATAGGATTCCGGTAGTGATTGGTTAGCTACATACCTATTTGGCAGAGTATGTGGGTTAGCGACGTAATTATATTGTATCCAACCAGCTAACCAATACAAGTTGAATAACAGTAACATGTAGAAAATGCCAATTTTCATATGTTACATATGCAAGCACATCGTCTTATACATATCATAATACATCCAGGTGAAGCAAAACAAGCACCAAACATGGCCTTGTTGAAGCATATATACGATATAAGACATGTTAGGATTTATGTCATTTTATTAATATCTGTAATTTATGTCATAAGCTAATGTTTATGACGAATGGATGACGAAAAAAACTGTGTCAAAAACAATGCGCTTTAAACCATGATTTACGACGTTTCGATGTTGGAGTCATATATGACGTTAGTTTAGATGTCATAAAATTTTATGACGTTGGGTTCTATGTCACAAAATTAAACCATGGCCTGCTTAAGTCCACATAGGAATAGTCGTAAGTGGGTTTAGTGTGGTTGAATTTTGGCCCAACCATTTTAGCCCGATTTTATTAATTCCAACCCAAGCTAATTTCCTTATAATGAACCCACGTGGTATTTTGGGCCGGCCTAGTTCTCTTTTTATTGTTTAGGCCCATACAAATTTTTTTAGATCAGCCCTGTTCTTTTTGGCCTACCCAATGCTTATTTGGGTGCACCGAAATAGCTTTTAATTGGGAAAGCAAACAACACAATTTATAAATTAAAAAACATTCATATATGCATTTCAAATAGAACAGATCTTGCATTTCAAATACAGTCAATTCACAAGTCTTGCATTTCATATAACATCCATTCCACCAAGCATTATATTCATATAGTGAAGTCTCTAAAGTCAAAACCTCATTACAAAACTAACAAATGATCATAAGTAATTTCACAGCCAGAATAACAGGTTCACATGACCAAAATATTACAGGATCAGTAGCACATAGGCTTCTCTTCTCAGTTCTCACATAAGATAACCAATCCAAGTCCACATGACCAAAAATACCCCATTAGTCAGGAATACAATTGGTTAATAACACCAATGAAATTTTCGTAGAAATGGTACATCACAAAATACAAGTTCTAAAATTTGATGAAATTGAATAGATCAAAGCATGGGCAAACCTGTAATGAAATTATGTTAATCACCGTCTGAAGACAGTCAGCAACCTCTGGAACTTCAATGACCCTGCAAGATCACTGACTCTTGTTTGCTGCAAGAGATGAAATAGTTTAGGACAACCATGACTAGACAATCGGTAACAGTAGCAGATATTTTCATGAAAAGTACATTTTCATGTAGTTATATCTTCAGTGATGTTTATAAATATATGATTACAAAAAGCAATGATCACACAAGTGCATTGGAGACTATGTGGATGTCCTAAACAACAAGTAAAAAGGACTAGTTTGTCTTCTATGCACCTATGTGCAATTTTATGCATTCTGAAATCCTAAATACAAACAAGGGAATGGATAAGGTGATTTGTCAATATAGTAGAAATCATTAGTATTCCTAGTTTGCTTTCTGAAACACCTAAAGTTAGCTATTCTATATTACCAAATCAGTCAAAGAATCATCAAGTTGAGTGTAGACTAAAAAAATCATCTAGCACTTGATCCAAGACATGATCTATGAGTTGTTGCTATAGTATATGCTCATACAAATTTCAGCATTTTTTTGTTGAATATTTCAAGCAATTCAATGGGTTGCTGTACATAATTGAAACCTTACATCTCTCAATTGGATTACAAAAATTATAATAATATCTAAATTTGATTCAAAAATTCTACAAAGTTAGCTATTCTATAAAAATTTCAATCAATTTTGGTCAAGTCAGAATATATACTGTTCACAAATGGTCATACTTCTCACATAATCTCATATAACTTATCTAAAAAACTAAAGTTTGCATAACATATAATATTTTTGAACTCATATGCATCTATAATCTCATATAACTTATCTAAAAAACTAAAGTTTGCATAACATATAATATTTTTGAACTCGTATGCACCTCAAATTTGGACATAACGTTAACATTGCGTCAAATGTTATGGCATATGAAGTTATAATGCCACTTATTTTGTGAAAAAAATATTTTTTCTATTTTCTAAATAATTGCATAATGGACCCTTGTGAATGAACCTATAGAAATATTTTATTACATACTTTCATAAATTTTTTACATGGATTAGACTGTGTATATGTTGTTCTAGAGGAATTTCAAATTTTTTAAAGTAATATACTATTTTTTTAATAATTAAATGAATTTATGTGTGCTGTGGCAGGTAGGTAAAACAGACTTTTTCTTCATAAATAGTTCTGGGCTGAAAAGAAACGGGGATGAAAAAAGACTTCAGATAGAGGTAGACTAGGCCGGCCTGAACAGAGGGAGGGGTAACAGACTTTTAGAATTTGGCCCAAATCTGAAAAGAGGATTTTAAATTACTTTTCCGTTTAAATTAATCGTTGGAATAATCTTTGAATTTTCATAAATACTTACAATGCTCAAATAATTTCAAGAAAAATCCTAAAAATAGTTGGACACTTAAAGTATTTAATAAAAATATAAATAGATTATCTAATAATTAATTTTTTATCCAAATAATTATTGAAATACTCTTTGTAGCATTAAAATTAATATTTGAGCTCTGAAGAATCCAAGAAAATTTCGAGAGTACATTTAATCATGAAGAATTTAATAAAAATTAAACCCACCCATATTACAATTAAGAAATTTTATTTCTCACATTTACTTCACCTTCAAATTAATGAAATTTATTATAGATACTTTTGATGCTCAATTTGATGTTCAAATTTTCAAAGATTTTATTCAAACACTTTCTTTAATTAATAAAAAATTTCTAGATTTTCATAGATTTTTTATTTAATTATTAAATAATTTTTATAGATTTTTTATTTAATTCGTCCGACTAATAGGTGGAAGCCGCCGCTCGATTTTTGTTCCTATTTCGATGAATTAAGCCCCGATGACACGGGGAACCCCCATCGAGTAGGATGCACATGCACAATTAAATAAATTTATGCGTATATCCCAAAATTGATTTTGAATTGAACTACATGTACCCCAATAAGATTTAAAAAATCAACAAAAAATATATTTGTGATCCTATGTTTCATTGTATCCCATATCCAAGAATTAGATGGAGAATTAAATGGGTTGCTATAGGTAATTAAAATTTTACGTCTCTAAATTGGACTAAAAATTATAATAATATCTAAATTTGGTCAAAAAAATTCTATAAATCGACATGACAACTTAGTTTTGGTCCATAACACTGCCATAAAAATTTAATCAGTTTTGATCAAGTGAGACTATATATTGTTCACAAATTATTCTTGTTATATAAAATAAATTTTGTCATACTATCCTTTTCATACATTTATGACGACTGCAATTGGTTGTTTCGACCTAAAAAAATGTCACAATATCAAATTTGACTACCTTTAAGACATTTTTTGTGACGTTTATTTAGTTATATCACTAAGTTGAAATGTTTTCAAAAGAAAACGTCATAAACTAACACGTTTCTTGTAGTAATATTATATATATATATGTGTGTGTACAGTCATGCTACACAGGAGAATACCGATATCTGGAGTGCCATTCAGTATTTCTGCCATAGAAGTTGCCCAAACATTGTATATTACCCAAAGTCAAACACTTTAGATAATTTTATATATGTTGGGCATGAAACTTCCTTACAGATAGCAGGGCACTCCCTTTATTTCCCTTCTTACAGCATACGTCAAAACACGAGCACACAGCACACATAAGATCATTTAGGAGCTAGGTAGCTCAATCTTAGGGATAAACCTCGAAAACACCTCGAGCTCCAAGCATCTTCACAATCTTGTAGCCACTGAATCCTGCTTTCAAGAACAGATCTCGCCAGTCCCTTTCGTCTCGCTGCCGGCCCCTGGTATTGACCAACATGAGCATGTCCATCATCAGCTGGGCTTCAAACATTACTGGTCCTAGTGAAGGTCCAACCAATATCTCTATGATGATGACCTTCCCTCCCTCCTCTCGTGATGGAATGGCCTTTCTGCACTGAGTCAAGATCTTCACGCAATCATCATCGCTCCAGTGGTGCAATACAAGCTGTGATGGAAAGAAGTCGATTAAATCAAACTAGCATGCATAGCTCATTGGTATATAAATTTGTTGGCAGTATGTATAACCTCTTGCACATTCTTAATGCATGGTGAAGGTTGGTGATAATCAATGAAACTCGTAAAATTCCTATCAAACTGCACCTTTTATTGAAAACATTTTTTTTGAAAACTCAAACTGCACAACACTAGAGAGTGTGAATGTAGCTAGGCACTAGGATTTAAAGTTATACATTTTTGCTCGTACAAAGTCAGAACTATACAAAATGCATTTCTCATGTATATTTACCTATTCTAACTGGAACCATAGAAATTTATTGCTGGGCAAATAATTAGTTAACTTTAAATACTACAAAGTTGTTAATGAGAAGGATTGATTGGATGTACAAATTCCAGTAGTAACATAGGAACTAATTATTAAGGATTTACGTCAACCATTCAATGATTTAGCAATTATAAACTGAATTAACTAATTCATTTCTCATGGCTCAATGTATTCTCATCTTTCATAGTCCCAACTGGCTCCAAATCCAATCTTTGGTAGTAAAATATCTATAATACTAAGTTTGGACTCCTTTTTTGTGATTAAGATATATATCTTAGAAGTTATAATATGAAGATGGTACTATATATGAGGAGTGTATATGTAAGGATGGACAGGTTAATGAAAAAACCCTAAATATAATTAGCTAGTCACATCAACCATTCGATGATTTAGTTTTTTATTATGCAGCTGAATTAACTAATCATTTCTGACGATTCCCTGTATCATCCTTAGTAGTCCAAACCTAAGTCCATGATTTTCGAAATCTTTAAGGCATTAAAATATCTAGCATACTATGTCTGCAGTCCTTGTGTTAAGGTATATATTTAACAAGTTATATCTGTGCAGATGGTGTATATTAATTAATATCCTTCATATGTGCGAATGACCAGGTTAACGACTTTTCGAATTAGTTCCCATGTTTATACCTTGAGCATCACTGCTTGAGCCAGTGGCACAGTGTGGAACAAGTCACCTGCAACATAGTTGACAACACCATCATTGGGCGCCTTGTCGATCACCTTGGGAAGGTCGAGCACCGTGCACTTGACATGCGGGTAGGCCCTGGCGATGGCCCTCGCCGTCGTTCCGTCGCCACCGCAGCAGTCGGTCAGCGAGCGGAGCCCCCGGAATAGGTGCCGGCACTCCCTCAGGATGGTGCCGATCCCGAGGTTGTCGTGCGCAGCCAGCCCTTCGTTGACCACGGCGTCGAGCTCCGGGTCCAGCAGCGGTGTGCTCTCGTCGAACAGCGACGCGCCATGCACGTCCTCGAACGGGGACGGCAGCGGCGGCGCCACGTCCTTCCTGAACCACTCGTCCAACCCCAGCGACGCCTCGAGGTAGTGCCGCGACGTCGCGGCGAGCACGAAGGACGTCTGGCTGTGGTGCTCGTCGGCAACGACGCCGTCCACGAGGATGCGGGACAGCGGGGTGAGGCAGTAGCGCTCGACCTCGCCGTCGTTGTGCTCGGCGGCGAACACGCCGTTCGTGACGAGGACACGCATGAGGCGGCGGAGGAACGGCTGCTTACTCGCCGGGAGGGACAGCTTGGACATGAGGCTGGGCACGGACGCGGCGCCGCCCAGCCGGTGGATGGCGGTGGGGATGCCTAGCTTGATGGCGCAGCGGAGGCCCATGGACGTGAGGTAATAGAGGCTGTGGCGCCATAGGTCGGCCTGCGCTTGCAGCAGCTCAGCGTCAGTGGGAACCTCTATTGTGTTAGCCTGATCCGCCATGGCTCTCTCTCTCTCTCTCTCTCAATACGCTCGTGCTGTCTCTCCGTGTGTAGTATGATGCGATGCTCTGCTTTGTTAGTGTGTGGCAAGGGCCTATAAATAATGTGAATCGGTAGTACTATGAACTAACTAGACAGCTAATATATTGTCTCCATACTAAAATATAATGACCTCTACCTTTTCTAGGAGAAGTTAATGATGAAAAGAGAACAATAGGATACCTCTCATTAATTGACGAATCAATGTCGGCGATAACTAATGGGTCCACAAGAACACGGACTCTTAAAAGTCTTAATAAAATCCCAAAGAAACGATACACCATAACAGAGGTGGACCTTCGTCCGTTACCCGAATGTGCCCACGAAGTTCAAGATGAATTTTGCTGTGGACATGGCTAGCAAAGGCCAAAGACTAGAAAAAACAAAAGATATTTTTTTGGGAAAAACTTATTGGTGATGGGCTTTAACTTAAGTTCGATGGAGATGTTAGTTATCCGTGACGGGCATTACTTAAAGTCTGATTGAGTTGTTAGTCACCAATGACGGGCTTAATTTAAAGCTTGATTGAGTAGTTCGTCATCTGTGATGAGTTTTAATTTGGGCCCATTTTAGATTGTGTCTTGAGTAGTTCGTCATCCGTGACGAGTTTTAATTGGGGCCCATTTTAGATTGTGTCATCAGTGTCGGGCCCTTGTTTGTCTGGTCTTCTGGGTCAAACATATCAGTCACGGGCATAAGTTTAGGCTTGACAAAGATAATTCAAATTGGTGACGGGCTTTTGCCCGATAGAGATGACTTCTCATATAAGTGACTTTTGCGCCGTGACGGGCGCCATACCTTGATATAGATGAGGGTTGTCGTCCGATTAAGACGAGGATGGTCGTTGCAGTGGAAGTTAAAACATGAGATTGGGTAAAAATTATATGTCGGATAATTGGTACGAAAACAATGTTATATAAAAACAATGATGTGCGGGAATATGTATTAATTTGTCTCGAAAATTGGTTTAATAAAGGAAGCTCAAATTAAAAGTAACGTGATTTTTAATTGAATATTTGTTATCTTTGTTTTTTCTTAAGAAATCTCATGAAATCTTTGTTGGTGAAGCCTTCGCCTCTTTGACATGTGTAAGAGCAAAATAAAAAAAATACAACTTGTATTAAGAGAAATATACAAAATGAAAAAGAAGAAAATCATTAGGACCTAAAATGAGCTTTTGTTGTAACTAAAGGAGTAAACCGATTTAATGTTATCTTGCAGGTTAAGAAACATTTGGGAAACTTTACTGTTCATGCCACACTTCAAAATTACGATTTATTCACAAATTTTCTTCATTGGGATTACTTTACACAACTTTTTCCAAGCTATTTATTAGCTTTATACTATATAATATGTTATTTACCCCCTAAACAATTATCTATAATCAGCTTCATCATCTTTAGTCTCGGTTGGTGTTACCAACCGAGACTCAAGGTTTTTTTCTTTTTTTTAGTTTTGCTCATGCTGCTAGCTTGCTGCTTGTTTATATATTATGCATACATATTTTACACATACATATATATTTATATATATATGCAATATGCATATATATATGTATGTATAAATACATAAAACACACATATATTTATACATATATATACAATATAAATATATATTTTACACAGATATAAATACACTTAATTAAGTAAATATATACATGTTTTACTAAAATATGTACACACATATATTACATTCCTAATTAGTTTTTACTCTTCTATATCGTATATTACAAAAATTTCTCTACGATGTGGATCCACGACCACTGCAATCCCAGTAGAATGCTCCCACGGGATCAATAATTTACTCATTGATAAATCTCATCAGTGATTCTCGAGAAACCTGTTTGAAACCATCGTGGTGGAGGAGTTTGTCCATCATGCAAATAATTTGTTATGAAAAAAATGAGAAATAAATATATGAAATCAATAAGAAATCAAGACGTAATATATGAATGACTATTATGTGTACATCCAGATCCTGGGGACATGTGACTCTGTGAGTTAGGCGCTGAATGTAGTTGTAGACGTAGTAGCCACACAAGTTCTTTCCCTGCGTCTGTTTTGCACACTAAAGGAGAAACAATGATAGGTTTAATATACATTTCTATTTTAGAATAAATTAATGATTCAATATAATTTTGGAGCATGTACTCACTGGAAATTTCATTTTCACTTCAAGCCCTTCATTCCAAATCCTGTAGACCTTCTCATGGAGCTGTGCCCATGCCCTACGTACAGTTGCAAGCTAGTAATTATTTGAGAACTGCATAATAGCAATAGCAACTAAGATGGCATTACTTGTCTAACACTTCAAAAATCTTTGCGAAGGTAGACTCTGGTCTATCCATTGAATCGTAGACATGGATCAGTGAGTGGCCAAGGTCAATTAGGAAAGGACCCAGTGGAATCTGCAAATTGTGTGAGATGATATATATGAAATTGTATTTGTACGAGATGAAAATTGGTACAGAAGGTAGTATTGTACGACAAAAGTATCCAGGACTTGTAATGCTGCTGCACCAGCATATGGAGGATATTGTCATCTGTTTGCGCCAGATATTGTTTTAGCATCGCAGTCTATATTTTTCGGGCGTCCATGAATCCTATTTTCATCCATCCCCGCTTCTTGCACTCGTGGGTCACCATTCTACAATAGATAAAAGAATTTTAGTCAGCTACATACAAGGAGCTAAGGATCAAAATAAATTTAACTAAACAATACTTACAAAACCCGCGTGGTTATAAGAGAGACGTGGAGGGCATCCAGCTGGTACAGGTCAAAGATGTCCTCGAAGCAAATAAACATTAGATCATCTTCTGCTTCGAAGAATGTGTTGTTTCTGATCTGCACCGTGATCATCTCTATACCTTTGCTTGACGCTTCCATGTACCACTTGTGGAAGTGGTACATCTGTGTGGGTTGATTCTTGAGCTGATCAGGCCTGAAAGAGGTCGCCCAAGTATAAACTTGTATTTCAGCTCAGCCTTCTCGATTTCGCGTGTCCTAGCATTTTGTCCCTTTTTATTCCCGCATATTCCATAAATTTTCTTAAGTCAGCTTTAGCAGGTTGCAGCAAGGGCTCAAGGGATTTTTGAGGTTGCATCCCGAGCTGCAGACATCTTTGGACTTTGCTGTCGCCTTCCTATGCACTTTCCTGATCGTCATGTCATAGTTTGACCGCGGTTTTGGTTTAGCCGGTGGCATAAAGTACATCTTCTTGAAGAAGGCCTTGGTCGCCGCGTCGATTGGAATAGGCTTCTTAGGAGACTTCTTCTTGAAATGTGCCTTTACCTTAGTTTGGATGGCCTCGTCCAACTCCTTGGGAGTCTTGTCGTACGACATTTTCTTTGGGGCTGGCGGGAGCTGGTCATTTTGGCATCTTGCTTCTTAGTGAGCTGGTTGACATTGACCGCACGGCTCGAGCTTTGCACTTAGGAGGCGATGGAGGAGGATGAGTGGCAGACCATTTAGGAGTCAGTGCACGTGGAGGAGACGGAGGGGGCGGAGGAGGTTGCGGATTGGGAGACTGTTTAGGAGTAGGTGCTCGTAGAGGTGACGGAGGAGGCGGAGGAGATGGTCCATGTAGTGGAGACGGTCCACGTGGCGGAGACGAAGGAACAGAAGTCGCTTCTCACCTGGGAAAAACGATGAAGGACTTGCTCCAGAGAATGATCCCATGGGCTGTGTCTCCTAGTGTCGTCTCCCCATTTCCTCCGGGAATATCCAGCTCAAGATATTCAAAGCCTCATTCCAGCTATTCAATTTTGACTTTAGAGTACCTCGGTGAAACGAGCATGCAGTGATATGTCCTATCTCGTTCAAGTGGTATCGCCATGCCCGATGCCACCTTCGCGAGAAGAGATTTTATTAATTAGTAATCAATCTTGGTTGACAAGTTCTTGTCTGGAATATATATCACAAAACTATGAGCATACCTTGATTCACAGGTTCTTGAATGGAACATGCAGTTCACAAGGTGTCCACTGTGTGATCTCGTCAACAGGGCATGGCGGTATTGCTAGAGCTTCTATGGCCTGTTCAGCAACATGGCCTATAGAAGCGCAGCTGCTGCACTGATGCTGTAGTTGCGGTGGATCTAGTTGGCTCACATGCTAGCTCCGCAACTCGGCCATCTATTCGGCCACCTTTCTTGCCACTATGTCATCGTTCTGTGTGAGTCGGAGCTCCGTATGAGCTAGCTTCGCATCCGTATCTCGCTTCCTCCTCATGCGGTTCTTGTAGCTTTGGATGTCCTCTTAGAATCCGTATTTCCAGGGAACGACGCCTTTTCCTTGCATTCGTCCCAGATACTCAAGGTTTTGCAATGTGAGCATAAGCTCGTCCTTCTCTCCATCGGGCTGGAATGAGCCCGTGGCAGAGGCCTCCACTGTGTCTTCTAATCTTCTGGCGGCTTCTTGGATTGCATCGCCAAAGATTACGAAGCCATTGCAAGGATTGAGCGATCCGCCGTGAGCATAAAACTAGTGCTTTGATCGTTCCGGCCAGTTGGCTGTGGCCGAAACGATATCTATGGCTAGGTGGACGGCTTCCATCTGCTCACGTCTCAGCACTACCTTCTGATAGCCGCCTGACCCTAGCTTATGATGGTACTGTTTCTTAGCTGTGTTGGCCTTGTTCTTCTCAATGAGCGCTTGCGCTTGCTCCTATCTTGTATTGCACAAGGCCTCCAGTGATCACATAGCTTTGGGAATTTGTCAAAGTCTGGGTTCTGACCCTTCAGGATGTACTTCTTGTGTAGTTCCTTCTTGAAGTTCCTGAAAAGCTCGGCCATCTTTTTCAGCATCCATTCCTTCACCCTGGCCTGTTTTGTCTTAGGGATGGTGAATGTCTCCAGCATTGTGGACCACAACATCTTCTTCTATGAACTAGGAAATAGCTTTGCTCATCCTCTCCTGTCCTTGTTCGCCACCAGTTCACTACGCTGATGGGCACATGATCCCTCACTACCCATCCGATGTGTGCCACAAACTTCCTTGAGGCTTTGGCTGGGGCACATGGTCGACCGTCTTGTGCCACTTCGGTTATGACATGTCGACTCTCAATTCTCTTGCTGACACCGTGTTGCCCGCGTGCCCTCTTCTCTCCAACGGCTGGGGTGCCCTCATTCCCCTCAGTGTTGTCCTCCTTGTTCCCCTCCTCGTTGAGGTACTGGTTGGGATCCTCGTTCCTCTCCTCAATGAAGTACTGGCTGCTCCCCTCTGCGATCTCGTCGAGGAGGATCTGTTCGTCCGAGCGATCAGCCATTTGATTGTTGTGCTTAGACGACTGGATCCAGTAATTCTGACAAGGCAAAAAATTATTCAGTTATACATGTGTAATGTTCCTAAGTCTTATATTTAGGTAATGCATATGTACTCCGCTCGTTTCGTCGTAAAAGTCATTCTCTAAGTTTTCACTAAGTCGTTCTCTAAGTCGTAATAGTCGTTTTCACTAAGTCCTTCTCTAAATGGTAAAATGTCGTTTTCACAACCCATCCAATATAAGTCGTTTTCACTAAGTCGTAAAAATATATCTTACTCAAATGCAAATAATTATGGTTAAACTCAATTTTTAAATACAAAATTCATGTCGCACTTTGAATTAAATGAGGATTCCGTGTCGCACTAATTTCATATAATTTAAGTCTTGACATACTAAACCCATACTTATGTTACTTGTGAACATGGATGATGTAATCATAAATACAAAGAAAGCATGCAATTTGTAGTTCCATGCCCACTTTTTATTCTTGCCAAAAATTACAAATATCGAGTTATATTTACAGTTCACATTAAGGCAATATTATTTATAGTTTACCCGAGGAAAGAACAGCCGAGGGAAGTGCTCCTCTCCGTAGTGGATTAAATTCGGTTTCGATCTAAATCATTTTACTACTGCTTCTAAGATAAACACGGTGAAAAAAATGCTAGCACTTTTTTTGGACAAACATCCATTCAAACTTTTAAATAATTATCAGTTCACTAGCAAAACATCCATACAAACTTTAAAATATTTTGCACTAGCACTTTCATGGTTTTTTTCTCTATGTTTTTTTCATACAGAGCAAAATTATCAGCCCTAATTCACAGAGATAAATAATTTCTCCCCAATTAACACATTCACACATTCAAATTTCACATAGTGATATGCAATTCAATGGGAATATAAAATTTCACACAGTGATATATATAACTCAAATTCACAGTCAAAATTCAAAATTCAAAATTTGATAATTTGATCTCAAAGTCCATTCACATTCACAATTCATAGTCACATTCAAAGTCCACTCAAACAGAGGGCACGTCGTGCGGCGGTGATGGCGACGGCGGCGACGGTGATGGCGACGACGTGCGGGGGTTAGGGTTCGGCGAGATCGTGCATAGATGAAATTGAATCGGTGCCGGCGAGGTTACCTCAGAATGCGGCTCGATGGCAGGAGACGACGGTGGCTCGATGGCGGGAGACGACGGCGGTGGCGCGAGAAGATGTCGACGGCAAAGGTTTAGGGTTCGGCGCGACGAGGACGAAGAAGATGATGAAAACAACTAAGTGTTTAGATCCACTGCGCCCTATGTTATATGTAGATACCGGGCTCTTTGGTCCCGATTGGAGCGAACAACCGGGAGTCCTGGTTGTTGGCTTCAACTGAGACTAAAGATCCCCGTACTCTTGGTAGATGAGCATCTTTTAGTCCCGGTGGAATCCAACAACCAGGACTAAAGATATTTTATCGCTATTTTCAAATATTTTTTGTCCCAGTTGGTATTAAAAACCGAGAGTAAACTTTTAAACAAGACCAAATTATTTTTAATGTGAAAACATTTAAAATAGTTTAATTCTAGAAACATATGCCCTATTGAAAAGTATTTTAAATTGTAATAATGATATATAATTAATATATGCCCTATTGAAAAGTAATTTAAATTCTAATAATGATATGTAATTAACATGTGCTCTATTGAAAAGTATTTTAAATTCTAATAATGATATATAATTAACATATGCCCTATTGAAAACTAATTTACAATAAATTCAATAAATTAAATAATTTAAAATAAATTATTGTTGAATTCAATATATTCAATAATTTATAATAATGTACAATAAATTCAATAAATTCAATAATTTACAATAAATACAATACATACAATAAATTCAATTATTTACAATAAATTCAATAAGTATAATAAATTGAAAATAATTTACATCGTCCATACAAAAATTTAGCTAAGTGATTGTTGTCCTCACGTAGTTTCTCCACACTAATGTTCCTTCGTTATGATCGTTGCGTGAGTAAGAGGTGTCCTCATTTGATAGGAGGATGCTTGGATCAACCGTCACTGCGAACGGAGGTTGCCCGTCAAACTGATCATAATCTTCGTCAGTCCTATCCTCGACTCCCACAATTTTCCTTTTTCCTGGGAGAACCACGTGAGCGCTTTGGCTCGTCAAACCCTTTCTCCTTCTTTTCTTTGCTAGCCATGTCCTTTACATAGAAAACTTGTCTTACATCATTGGCAGGGACGAAGGGTTCGTTTGAGTATCCAACCTTGCTAAGATCAACTGTTATCATCCCACTTGCATCAATCATTATGCCTCCACCACTCAGCCTAACCCACTGTCACCGAAACATAGGGACTTTCTGAGGTCCATAGTCAAGTTTCCATATGTCCTCAATGCTACCGTAATATGTGCTAGTCGTATCATCATAACCCATGGCATCGCTACGGGCAACGCTGTTCTGATTCATGCTCTTGCTGTCTTGGGCCCATGTGTAAAGTGTATATCCATTGATTTCATATGCCTAGAATGTGGTGATCGAGAAAGATGGTCCCCTCGCCAAGAAGGCTAGTTGTCGGTCAATGGTCTCGTTGCCCATGAGATGTTGTCGCAACCAAGCAAGGAAAGAATCAATGTGATGGCGTGTAATCTAGGCATCCGTCTTACTGATATTTTTGGAGCAAACAATCGTCAAGTGCTCCTCGATGTAAGGAGCCTCCAAAAAAGATTGTTGCAAAATAGTCCAATGTGCTTTCCTGAACAAGTTATTGTCTATGGACATTATTGTCTTCCTTCCAAGAGTCCCCTTACCCCGTAGTGTCACATACCCAAATCCGAGGGTCAGGGAAAATTGTCAAAACTAACTGAAAGTAAAGGTTTTCAATTTTGTGACCCCAAAATTTTCATTTTCTAACTTAGGGTCTGGGTACAAACATAACATGTGCACATACATATACAAGAATCATGATTTGACATTTAGACTTTGTGCATCTGGGTTTTGAACTCTTATTTCATCGTAAAGTCATCCCCTGAGTTCTATAAAATTTAAAGTGGACCCTATCCATACTAGATGCATATACATAGTGGGAGCACCTAAACAAAGAAAAGTCATCCTATTTTTCCAAAACAATCCATACTGGATAAAATAATAGAAAAAATATCTTAGGAAACAAACATCATATTCAACCAAAATATAATTTTTGTACAAATTAATAACTAATATTTAAGCCCCAACAAATTGGGCAAACAGTTAAATAAAGGGGATCAATAATATCCGTATCGGCTAAAATGACATTTTTCCTAAAAGGTCATTAAAATGCACCTAAGTGTATATAGGAAATAATTTATTCAAATACTAGGTTAAATATCATGAATAAAAATATTTTTTCTAGAATTTTACTTCCCTCTCTAGGTTTTCTAAAAATTCAAATGAGCTTCCAAATACCCCATTTTTTGAATTTCTGTGAGCAATCTGCACATGATTTTTGTGTGCAACCAAAGAAAATGGAATTTAGGTATGCTCCCCTACCTCGAGAAAATTTTTCACCAATTTATCAATCTCACACATCAAGTTATGAGGCTGCAAATTTAGGGGAAAACATAATTGGAAAATACACCAAAAAATCAATTGTAATCCATTTTCTACCCATCCCTCTCATTCCAACCTAGTGTACCATGGCCTGGACCCACATGGCAGCCTCCACGGCTTGCTTTTCCTCTGTTCCTCTCTCCTAACTGACCAAGAACACCAGGGAGCGTGCGAGCGCGAGCCGACAGCGTGCAGGACGCCGATGACGTGTGGCTTCGACGTGTCAACCCTAGGCTCCATCTCTAGCCTTCTCCTCCACCCAGCTGCTTCGCTACTCATTACTCTCCCTTCCAATGCTGAGAGAACCGAGAGAAAAGAGCTCTAGCTGTCCTCCTCGCCTTCATTCCCATTGCCGGCCGCCAAGAAGATAGCATCGCAGATCATCATTGAGCCATCATCTTCTCTACTTTTTCCTTGTTCCATACTCTCTTCACAATGCCAAAGAAATTCCATTTTGGCCCCATCTCATTTTGTCCATTGCAGCGACGGGAACACGGTCATGCCATCGCCAGCCCTTGAGCATGCTCTAGAGCACCGCCGCCAAGACATCATCCCCGTCGCCGTTGATCCGGACCATGCCAAGCCAAGCCACTGCGCCATCGTCTTCGTCTCGACCTCCTCTTCATTACCCCTCAAAAATCCCGGAGAATGGCGCACCGAGGAGGGAGATCGGCCTCCATCCTCTTCAACTCCGGCCACCGTTGCCATGGCCAAATTTGCCGGTGAGCCCCTCGTCGATTCTTTCCCACATGCACCATCCCTGGGACCTAATCAACCTGTTGGACATGCATGCATGGCCGCTCTTTATGTAGATCGAGCCGTCGCCGTCTTCCCGGAGTGGAGCGCCACCACCGAGGAGTTTCGCAAGCCGCCACCGACAACCGAGCTTCGCCACCACTTTGCAACTGCACGGTGAGCATCCTAGAGCCCCTAAGCCCCCATTCATGCACTCCTTTAGTCCAAATCGAGATCCATAGCGACAGGTAAAGCCATCCAAAAACCCTCTCCACTCTTTGTTGTCGTACGAGCGTTGTAGTTGACCATTTACAGCAAATCCACCTCCCATGTGTCTGTATCGATGTGGGACACACTTTTTCATTTTACCCCGATGCTGTCCGAGCCACCATTCGTCGCCGGCAAGGCCAAGTTTGTCCGTCGGCCATGGCTGCCTTCCATGTCCAGGGCACAGGGACCTCGCTTTGAGAAGAAAACAAACATTTAGGTACTAGTTTGTAAAATTCCCTGAGACTAACAATAGACCCAGGACATATTCATAATTATGTAAAACTTTGAAGGACTCTTAACCAAAACTTAATTCAACATGTGCTTTTAGGCTGCGGGATGATTTTTAAAGACTCTAAAGGTTTTTCTGCAAAACTTCATAGAATGACATGTGGACCCAACTAATTGAAATCTGGAAAATTTAGAACAAAAACACAAACTAATATATATTCCACAGAAAAATTCCATATAAAATTAAATATAGCTCCTTTTGAGGTGATTTTAGTTGCTATAGATTCACAAAGATATGAACTTTACTTTAGGAACAAAAAACTTAGCACCCACTGTAAAAATTTTGTCTCTAAAATTTAAATAAGGAAAATCACACATAAAGCTTGCACCAGCTTATACAATGCATAAAAAAAATTCAATTTGACTCATTTTTGGGCAAACTTGAATCATGCAGATTCCTCAACTTACCCACTATAAATTAGGAAAAATAAAAATATATAGTTACTTTGGACCTAGTATGTTTAAGATTAGTAACATTAAAATGATTGGTTAAATGTAGGCTGAAATTTAGAAATTTATATAAAATTCATTATAACTCCTTTTTTAGTAAACTTAATTTATGTAGAATCACCAAACCATGTACTTTCAAAATATAGAATAAAAATATATGCTTACTGTATAGTAAAGTCTCTTAAATATTTATATAAGGAATAAACCACTTAGTACACACTTCAACTTGCACAATTTATAGAAAATTCATCTTTAAACCTTTTTGAGTGAACTATGTTTCTATAAAACCAGCGAGCAATTAACTTTAATTAGGTAAAATAAAATATGGCAACTCATATACTAAATATGTCACAAAACACCTTAAGTAGCTATCTTAGGTGCTAATCACCGTAATAAGTTAAGCACTATATGTATATATATGTATAGGTCTATAAATATATCCTAGTTCTAAGTAAATCAAAGTAAAACTTGTTAGACCAGAGAAACTTTAGGTTCATCTTCTTTCCCCAAAAATTTGTTGCACTTAGCTTATACAACTAGCTTTGGATTAATAGAAGCTATGGCTAGTCTAGACTAAAGCACCCCTAGTTTATAAAGTATGAACCATGAAAATAAAGACCATGAAGTTGTGAACTAAAAATTGTTTAGTTAACCAAATTATTCCTTTTATTCAACTAAAAATAAAAGTGACATGTTCTGAATATACAATTGTTAACACTGAAATTTGGTAATTGAGTCCCTAAGTCTGCAAAGGCGAAGCAGAATCGGATAGGCTGGTTTGATGTGGAAACAGAGGCCGCATCAGCTGAGGTGTGATCGGCTGCGAGGCCAATTGGCTAAGGGTGGATCGAACAAGGTCAGCCGATAGCCGATTCCAGGTTCGGAAGAAATAAAACCATTTCTGATGCAGCAGTTTGAGGATAAATAGAAGATTCGGTTGTTAGTTGCGCGTTAAACGATATTGCTACCTATGGATAGAGTCCTGTAACAGCAATTGTATCTGTAATTTAGGAGTTTGTTTAAACTATTAGTTGTAACATGGCATAGGTCCTTCTCGGGATAATGTTGTGTTTTAAATAGTAGTTTAGATAGAGTCCAGGGTTTGTACAAATAATTGTATCTTGGGTATAAATAGGACCCGAGACCCCCTGTAATCAAAGAGAATCACAATCAATCAAACCTTTGGCGCATCGCCAACCTTTTTCTTCAGACGAGCAGTTTGTTTGGCTACGGGTTGCATCGTTTCAATCTCCAAATCTAGGTAAATGCTTGTCATTAGTGGTATGATCTGTTGTTTCTAGTGCTTCCATCGTAATGACACATTAGATTCAAGAGTTCATACTGCGCTACTTATCATATAGCGCATATAAATTAGAATAATGTTTAGATCTATCCTGTCATTGGCTAGTTCTATCAAGAACTTGCCAACTGATAGGGCTAGATCTAAAGGTTGGTTGGTTTATATGCGGTATCCACCGTCTCGAGGGATATAAATCGGCCGCAATAGATCATGTTTTTCTTTTTATACTTAATGCTGCATCGGGTTCGAACTATTAAGTCGTTTTTAGAACTATCAATGATCTGTTCGGCTAAGATTTATATTGTTTAGAGAGACAGCCGGGTTTCAGCCCCTTATACGCCTGATATGTTGCTTTTAATATATTTATTGTTAAATTTATATTAGGACCGTCTCTTATATTAAGATCGCATTCTTGTCGGATGTTACTAGCCAAAATCGGCCCGCCATCGGCGGCCGACGGCCGATTTTTGGGCCATGCGCATCTTGTTCAAGAGTGGTATCTTTTCATAAGATTCATCGGAGTACTAGCCGATTCATCGTTAGCTTTCCAGTATCCGCTAGGTTATCGATTCATATATTTATTATCCTTACTGTATTTAGGTTACACGACTGATGCTGTCTTGGTATAGCCGATCCATTCCAGTGGTTTGGCTTAAATATATTTTAGGATAGCATATATATGCTCATGGATTCCCTCAGCCAATCCAGTGGGGATCTAACCTAACACTTAACGCATATTCCCTTGTTTCTCTTGTTGGTTAACTGTGAAGATTATGGCAATCGGATATCCACATGGCAAGTTTATATGACTGAAGATAGGGATAGGTTGCGCCTGCTAATTATATAAACCAACTATGACTTGGGTGTTACGTTGCCGATTAGATAAGGCAACGGCTCATAGTCACGGTTTGGTAAGATTGAGGAAACCGACTTAGAGTAAGATAGGGTTTCTGACTTATAAGCCCGCCTCCCAAGACTATATAAGGGGGGTAAGGGGAGTCCCTTGAGGGATATGAGTTTACTGAGCTACAGATCTTGAGATTAATATACACTCGGCGGATGGAATCCCTGAAACAGGAGTAGGGTATTACCTCACGAGAGGGCCTGAACCTGTCTAAACCTTGTTTTCCACCTAACCCATCGAGCTTGGCGATCTTGACTGCACCCCCAATTTTCTATTGCCGAAACCGAGTTTCGACAGTTGGCGCGCCAGGTAGGGGCCCACGCGTCAAGACTTCTTCGACAATCTTGCCGGCAAGCGCGATGGGATCTTCTTCAGGCACCGGCGACTTCGCCGCCAACGACTTCAACAAGTTCTCCTCCTTTGACTTGGATTCAGACCAGTCGGGAGGGAAAACCCACTCGGCGCCATTCGGGCTACCGAACAACGCCAAAATCTGTGACAAAATCTTGAGTTCCAAGATGCAGTCCATCCACTCTGACGGAGGAATCCACTCGGTGCCGTTCGGGCTACCGAACGCCGCCAAGATCTACAGCTGTCTCCTCACCTCCCCGTCGAAACCAATCTACTCGGGAGAAAACCTCTCGGCGCTGTTTGGACTACCAAACGCCGCTGAGATCTACTGCAGGCTCCTCTCCCCTGAGTCAGGGTCGACCCACTCGGAGGTGTCCACATCATCAAGCTACGACTCGGACTGGAACGATCCAGATCCAAGCAACCCAGGCTCGAGGGAAGTCGCGGTCATCCTCCAACCGTTCGGGTCATGCTCATCCTCGGAGCTCGACGAATACCTCACCTCTTCAGGATTTGACGACCTTTAATGCATCCCCTCGGACGAAGCCAATGACTCCGACTGCGACAAGGACTACGAGCCGAAGTGCTTCGATGTCCTCATGGCTGAGGTGGCCGAGACCGACTCAACATGGTCCGTAGGCTCGCAGAAAAAGAACGAGCTAGACTTGAGCAAGAGCACAAGCTGGCGGAGGAAGAAAAGAAGCGCAAGGAGGAAGCCGACAGAAGAAAGCAGGATCTGAGGGCAGCTGGACGATCCGCTCAAGAGGCCATACATCAAACGTGAGTCCGCAAAACCAACATCTTTCAGACGCCACAGCAGAACGCTGTCGCTGCCCTCACACTCCTGGACACCGTGATCGAGATGGCGCCCCCCGACGTAACGCCAATCTTGGACAAGATCAAGACCATCGTCGTGGCTACGGCCAATGGTCCTCCATCCACCTCAGCCCGAAGACCGACTGAATCCATGGCAGAAACGCTCGACAGAAACTGACTCCCGCCGCTGAGGTCAAGGGATTACAAGAGGCCCGAGCCAAACCGGACGGTGACTAGGTCAAGAGACCTTCGCCATGAGACCACGCGCAAGAATCGGGAGCAATCGGCCGATTCCCGCGAGAAGCGGCACGGACGACCACCTGTCCACCACCGGATCCGCCACAGCAACGACTCCAACTACCGGCGGCCGCCAAGGACCCGCGAGCGATCTGCAGGAAGTCCTTGACCGGCGTTATCAATAACGAGATCAACGCTCCGGGGAAGATCGAAGGGGATCACCCGACAGCAATGACGATTGAGTACCCGCTTTCACTCGGGACCTTCGCCGAGTGCATTGGCCGAATGGTTTCAAGCCAATTGGAATCGAGAAGTACGATAGGAAGACCGACCCCGAGTCATGGCTAACCGTGTACACCCTCGCCATCTGTGCAGCAGGGGGCGACAACAAGGCCATGGCCAATTACTTGCCCGTCGCCCTTGCTAACTCAGCCTGGAACTGGCTCACGAGCCTGCCAAGAGGCTCGTGGAGCGAGTTAAGGGACCACTTCATCGCCAACTTCCAAGGTACTTTTGAAAGACCTGGGACCCACTTCGACCTTTACAACGTCGTCCAGAAACCAGATGAGCCTCTGAAGGACTACATCCGGCGCTTCTCCAAAAAGCGCAACAAGATCCCCAACATCACCGACGACATCATCATCTCCGCCTTTCAGAAGGGAGTCCGTGATGAGCTGTTGATCGGGAAATTTGGGCGCAAGCCACCGAAGACGGTGAAGCAGATGTTCGAGACGGTAAACTCATACGCCAAGTCCAGCAACGCGATCAAAGCAGCACGCCAAGACCGGCCCGACAGGAGGGACGACAAGAAATCGGGAGGAAGCCGACATCCTAAGAAGGATAATGGCAACAACAACCAGGCCCAGAAGGACCGAAAGCGCCGACTTGAAGACCTAGTTGCCGCGACCTCCAACTCCCAACGTCGTCCCCAAGTCGCTGCCTACGACACTATCATGAATGCTCAGTGCACGCATCATCCCAACCACAAGCACGCGGCTAAGGACTGCTTTATTTATAAACAGTTCACCGAGCAATATGTGGCACAGCTCAACAAGAAGCCGATTGATGAAGCCGGTCCATCGGGCACCAAGAAGAACAACCCGGCTGGAAACGTGGAGCCTTTTCAAGACCCCGTAGGCGAGCTGAACCACATCTTCGGGGGGCCGCAAGCCTA
Organism: Oryza australiensis; assembly: GCA_019925245.2. NCBI lineage: Eukaryota > Viridiplantae > Streptophyta > Magnoliopsida > Poales > Poaceae > Oryza > Oryza australiensis. The sequence continues at coordinate 234,353 of JAIFGZ020000499.1, forward strand.
TGAATCCAAGAGGAAACAGAAGCTAACTGACCACGAGGTCAACGCGGCGCAACCCGAGGTCCCACAGTACCTACGATGGTCGGAGGTGGCCATCACGTTTGACTGCTCGGAAAATCCTGACCGAGTGGTTCACCCGGGGCGCTGTCCACTGGTGTTAGACCCGGTGGTCCGCAACATCAAGCTCAAGCACGTCCTCATCGACGGGGGCAGCGCCCTCAACATTTTGTTCGCCAAGACCTTGGACGAGATGCACATCCCGAGAGCTGAACTGAAGGCAAGCTCAGCCCCCTTCAATGGAGTTATCCCGGGGCTGTCATTTACGCCACTCGGGCACATCGCCCTTCCAGTCACCTTCGGAGTTCGAGAGAATTTCCGAACGGAGAACATCACTTTCGAGGTGGCCGACTTCGAGACGGCCTACCACGCAATCATCGGAAGGCCTGCACTCGCCAAGTTCATGGCGATACCCCATTACACCTACCTCTGTATGAAGATGCCGGGCCCTAACGGCGTCATCACCCTACGCAGCGACGTAAAGCAAGCCTTCACCTGCGACAAGGAAAGCTGCGACATGGCCCAATCTCGTGAGAGATCGCGTGGCCAGGAAGAAATCCGATTGGCCGCATCAACTTCGGCAGAGGGTGAAATCCCCACGAAGAAGATAGCCAAATCGGGACAAGGCGACGCCAAAACTAAGAAGATCTCCCTCGATCCATCGGATCCCTCAAAAACCGCTGTGATCGGCGCTGAACTAGATCCTAAATAGGAAAGCGCGCTCGTCACCTTCCTCCAAAATAATAAAGATGTTTTTGTTTGGAAACCATCTGATATGCCTGGAATTCCTAGGGAGGTGATCGAGCACTCTTTGCACGTCAAAGATGACGCAAAACCAATTAAACAACGATTACGCAGGTTTGCGCAGGATCGAAAAGATGCCATCAAGGAAGAACTCACAAAGCTTTTAGCCGTCGGTTTCATTAAGGAAGTTCTACATCCCGACTGGTTGGCTAACCCGGTTCTGGTCCGAAAGAAGACAGGGCAATGGTGCATGTGCGTCGACTACACCAACCTCAACAAAGCCTGCCCCAAAGATCCATTTGGGCTGCCTCGCATCGACCAAGTCATGGACTCAACAGCCGGCTGCCAGCTCCTAAGCTTTCTGGACTGCTACTCGGGCTACCATCAAATCAGCTTGAAGGAATCCGACTGCCTGAAAACATCGTTCATCACGCCGTTTGGAGCTTACTGCTACATCACGATGCCTTTCGGCCTGAAGAGCGCCGGAGCCACATACCAATGCATGATCCAGAGAAGTTTTCAGACGCAGATTGGGAAGAACGTGGAAGCTTACGTCGACGATGTCATCATCAAGATCAAGCAGAAAGAAGACCTGATAGTCGACCTAGAAGAAACCTTTGCGAACATTCGGGCCTTCAGAATGAAGTTGAACCCGGAGAAGTGCACGTTCGGCGTGCCATCAGGCAAACTGCTCGGCTTCATGGTGTCACATCGCGGCATTGAAGCCAATCCAGAAAAAATCAATGCTATCCTGAGCATGAAGCCCCCGAGTAACGAGAAGGATGTCCAAAAGCTCACTGGCTGTATGGCGGCGCTAACCGATTCATCTCTCGACTTGGCGAAAGAGGCATGCCCTTCTTCAGGTTACTAAAGAAAACGGATGACTTCTAGTGGACTACGGAAGCCCACAAGGCCTTTGAAGATTTTAAAGAATTCCTCACAACGCCGCCCGTCCTAGCCTTACCCCAGCCCCAAGAGCCCCTGCTACTGTACGTTTCAGCCACTCACCAAGTGGTTAGTACGGTTCTCGTGGTCGAGTGCGAAGAAGGGCGGGCCCAGAAGATTTAGAGGCCGATCTACTTTGTCAGCGAAGTGCTGGCAGGAGCCAAAATTCGCTACCCTCAGATACAAAAGTTGTTGTACGGTATTCTGATAACCGCGAGGAAATTGGCGCACTATTTTCAAGGCTACTCGGTCACCGTCGTCACTTCCTTTCCACTCGGCGATGTCATCCACAACCGGGAGGCAACTGGGCGTATCGTGAAGTGGGCCCTGGAACTGATGCCGCTGGACTTAACTTTCAAGGCGAGGACGTCTGCGAAGTCACAAGCTCTGGCGGATTTCTTGGCTGAGTGGACCGAACAGCAAGAAGATGTACCTCGAGAAGACCTTCGATACTGGACCATGCACTTCGACGGATCCAAGAGGATCACCGCCCTGGGAGCAGGAGTCGTGCTAATCTCCCCGACTGGGGAAAGGCTAATATATGTTTTCCACCTTCACTTCTCCGCCTCACACAACGTCGCCGAGTACGAAGCCCTGCTACATGGACTGCGGCTTGCAGTTTCACTCGGGATTCGTCGGCTCGTCGTGAAAGGAGATTCCCAGCTGGTCGTCAACCAAGTCATGAAAGACTGGTCCTGTCTTAACGACACCATGGAGGCTTACCGGCAAGAAGTTCACAAACTTGAAGACAGGTTTCACGGACTGGAACTATCCCATGTCCTAAGACATAATAACGAGGCGGCTGACGAGTTGGCGCAGTTCGGGTCTAAGCGAGAAGCCGCTCCAACAGACGTTTTTGTAGAGCATCTCTACGAACCAACTATTGCAGCCAAACCAACTCCAACGAGAAAGCTGCAAACGAAGCCGCCATGATCGACGTCAACTGGAGGACACCACTCATCAATTTTTTAACTCAGCAAGAGCTGCCGGAAGACCGGGATGAGGCAGAACGTGTCCGACGTCGTTGTCAGGCTTACGTCATGGTTGATTCCGATTTATACAAGAGAAGTCCCTCCGAAGTCCTGATGAGATGCATCACACCTGAGGAAGGACGACAGCTACTCCAAGATATCCACTCGGGCATATGCGGAAGCCACGCGGCAGCACGCACCTTGGTGGGCAAAGCCTACAGACAAGGTTTCTTCTGGCTCATGGCGGTCTTCGACGCCGACAAAGTGGTACGAAGTTGTGAAGGTTGCCAGTTCTTCGCCCGGCAGAGCCATGTCCCAGCCCAAGAGCTACAAACAATTCCATTATCCTGGCCATTTGCGGTATGGGGCTTAGACATGGTCGGCCCTTTCAAGAAGGCTCTAGGAGGATTCACACACTTATCCGTCGCAATTGACAAATTTTCCAAGTGGATCAAGGCTAAGCCGATTGCTACAATCACCGCTGACAAGGCACGAGACTTCATCCTCAACATCGTGCACCGGTTCGGTCCCAAACAGAATAATAACCGACAATGGGACTCAATTCACTGGAGACATTTTCAAGGAATTCTGTGAAGATTTCGGCATAAAAATCTGCTATGCATCGGTCACGCACCCCAAAAGCAACGGGCAGGTTGAGCGTGCCAACGGCATGGTCCTTCAAGGCATCAAGGCCCTAGTGTTTGATCGCCTAAGTCCTTATGCCGGCAAGTGGGTTCAAGAGCTCCCCTTGGTTCTATGGTCTCTGCTGACTACGCCCAATCGGGCTATCGGCCAAACTCCTTTCTTTTTGGTCTATGGCGCAGAAGCCATGTTGCCAAACGAGATGGAGTATGAATCTCTCCGAGTCCGCAGCTTTAACGACGAACGCTACGATCAAGACCGAGTGGATGACCTCACCCGACTGGAAGAGGCCCGTGAGGCAGCCCTGATCCAGTCGGCAAGGTATCTTCAAGGACTCAGACGATACCATAGTCGCAACGTTCGAGCACGAGCTTTTATTGTTGGCGATCTGGTTCTACGCAAAATTCAGACCACCAAGGACCGTCACAAGTTGTCTCCACTATGGGAAGGACCGTATATAATTGCTGAGGTGACTTAGGCAGGAGCATATCGACTAAAACATGAAAACGGATCCATGGTGGAGAACTCCTGGAACATCGAACATTTTCGATGATACTACGCTTAAATTGCCTTAAGTTTCATACTCTTCTTGACTGCCAAACTCAAGCAAGATGACTTCTTGAGTTAGCAGTCGGGGGCTGTACATATGTCAATAAAGAATAGTTTTCTTCAGCAACTTGTGCATATTCGGTTTATCACTGTTTAATGTTCCTTGATTCGAGTTCAACGTATAAGGACTAAGAATTTTTTGATGACCTAATCAAGCTTAGGCTTGGTGACAGTCGGACAAAAATTACCTAAGAAATTTTACATAAAAACTCGGATCAAGGCATTAATATAAATAAGCTAAATATTTACAAGTCTACATCAGAAAGTTGCATACAATGTTCACAAGACAATCAGGGTCGGAAGTTGTTTACTACATCAGCAGCCACCTTTTTGGTTGATTCCTGTGCCTCACTAATCAAGTCCAGGGCCTGCTCATCTGAAGTACCGTCGACGAACCCTTCCCCGATTGAATCAATATCCACCCGGGGGTAGAGCGACTTGGTCTGTGCAAGGGCGAACCCTGCTCCCATAATGACTGCTTCAGAAATATTAGCTAAGTACTGATCAGGGGCCCTCCGGAGCTTGTCAAAGATCTCAACCGGGTCCAACGAGCTGGTCCCGAGTCCGTTATGGAACAGTGACAAAAACATCGGCGTCGCCGCATTAGCAACATCCTCCCTAACGCTCTCAGCCTTTTTGACCCTCTCAATCAAGACGTCGTACTGAGCTCAGATCTTGATCTTATAAACTGCCAAAGATACACGATCACACAAAATACCTAAAGATGAAGTGAAACAAAAGACGCGGCTTTGAAAGAACTCACCTTCAAACTCGGTCTCCAGCTCGGCCTTGGTGATGTTGGCTTCTTCCAACTGGGCCTGAAGCAAGTGGACCTCCGACGAGTTCTCTACAACAAGAAAAGCTATCAACAACCAAGATCAGCATAGACTACAATTGAAGATATAAAGAGACCGAGAGGGTTAAGCTTACTCCCGATTGAACCCTGGAGATCGAGGTTCTCCTCCCGGAGTGCGGCTATCTCTCTCCTTAGAGCTGCTTCCCTCGATGTAGCTTCCTCTCGAGTGGTCTTCAGCTCTTGCTGGATGTTTTCCAGAGAGTTCACATGCGGGACTAACTTCTCGGGTGCATCGGACTTAGGCATTGACTGGCAGTATACCCTCTGCATGCAAGTTCTGAAGTTGGTCGACTGAAAAGAGATGATGAAGCTACAACAGAAAAGGATCATGACTTACATTTAACAACCGAGTCGCTTCATTCAGGCTGTCTACAAGCGCATCTCTTTCTTCATTTTCCATTTGTTTGTTCAAGATGATGCCTTGTTTCTGGCCTTCGGAATCCCGCAACTCAATTCTGATCGGAGGAACCCAGGATTCAGAGGACTGCAACCTGGGAATCTCTTCCACTTTGGCTGAATGGATCAGAAGGAGCAGATGAAGATACAGAAAGATTAAACCGAAGAATAAAAGCTAGAGACTGATTCAAGACTTACCGATTTCGGTGGCTGAATCTTTAAACGGCGCTTCCCGGCTGCTTTTCCCTTCTTGGCTCTTGCCCGGCTGGTCTTCAGTCGGGGCCTTTCGAGTAGCGGCCGGGGGCTTTTCTGCGGTCGACTGGTTTCTAGTCGGGGCACCCCGGCTGGCGGTCGGGGGCTCCTTCCTTGGGGTGTCCTCACTGGGAGGTGAAGGCCTTCCACCCGGAGCGCTCTCGCTCGGGAGAGGGCTCCAGGGTTTTGGCTCCGCAGGTTTTGATGCCTCGGCTGTTGCGGCTGGCGTTGGTCCCTCACTCTGCCCAGCGGGGTCTATGTCTTGAGGCCTCCTGCCAAAAGAAAAACAGGAGCAATCAGGATGAAGACAAAGAAATTTTCAACAAAGAGCTCGATTTCGGTTGTAGGGCTTACCTGGTTGATCGACGGATCTTGGACGCCGCTTTCGGTGACGGCCTCAAAGGGGTCACATCAGCTCGAGGGGCTGGGACATCATCGTCCGAGTCATCAATAATCAGCCTCCTCTTGTTCGCCCGCTTACTGATGTCTTCACTCGGGGCCGCCCTCTTCCCGGCAGGATCGCTCTAGATCTTCATGCTATCGGCTGGCTTCTTAGCAGGCCGAGCCGACACGTCGTCATGATGGATTTTATACGGCTTTGAGATGATGGCGGCATTTTCCTGCAAGAAAGATTCTTTCAACACTAAGAAGTGCGATATCAAGATTGAAAGACAATGAAGGAGTTAAGTCAGCTTACAGGAGGAGGAGGTCGATATAGACTGTACGGGAGGACTGGCAGCATGAGGCTGCGTTCGACTACAATCCCAATCGAGAAGACCTTGTACATACGAATCTTCAAGATCTCGAAGCTGAGGGAGTCGAGGTCTTCCCGATTGAGGTCTTTCTCACCCTCGTATTCAAAGGCAGGCTTGGACCGCTCCTTGATCGGAGCCAGTCGGCTCCTGATGAAGTGCCGATGATCTGCTCGCCTCGAAGACCTTTTGTCACGCCCAGAAATTCACACCAGAATTTCTGTAGCTAATTTGTGCATTACATCCTTGTCCAGGAATCAGCCGAGGTACACAAATCGACGTTATTGATAATACGAATCCTCGTCTTAGAAAGAATATAAAAGAGTTACACAAATGCGGCGGAAAGGAAAATAAAACCGACTTAAGCTAAACTTGACACGAGCGAAGCGAACACCAACTCCACAGCTAAACCTTGACGAGAACAAGCCTACACCTCCTCGGAGACCTCGACCTCAACCTCTGGCACTGAAGGGGGAAAAAGAAGCAAGACAGAGTACAACCACCGTACTCAACAAGTCACACCGGAAAAGGGTACATGATGCGAGATAAATAACAAGGAAGGGTCAAGGGGCTCAATTTGCATAAACAGCATTTGCGGTATATAATAATAATATTTGAAGAAAGTAAAACAGTAGTAATATTTAAGCAGTATTAAATAAACACTGTCCAACGCTCAAACCACGTTGCAACAGGCCCATCCATCCACCTGCACTAGTCAAGCTTCCACAATCCATTCGAATAAATAAATGAGACTAATCAAGGTGAATCTGGTCGATCGCCCGTAACCGTGGGCATGGCTATTCGAATAGTTTTTACTCTGATCAGAGGTGTACAACTGTACCCACAAGACACAATCCCACAACACATTACCGAGCGCCGATGCACCACCACGGTGCCCCGGAAAGGAATTGTGATAGGACCCTTCACATAACCCCCTCTAATCAATCGTACCACACCAAGGTTTCGCCCCCATTCCCATCGGGCAATGGGCAGCCCTCTAGTGCCGCGGTGAATCCGAAGCTGATCAACCCTTAAAACCGGGGCCGACCCAACTCCATCACGCTCGCCCTCTCGGGATACGTTAACTAGAGACGGCTACGCTACGGGCCCGACCATTACCCATCTTTGGCTTGTGGTATGCACGACATTTCTTCCAGGGTTTCCCGAGAACCGGTCCTTAATCGTCATGAGCATGCTAACCAAAGTCCAACCATGTGCTCACGACCCACCTTTCTCATAATTCAATATTATTAAGAACAAGGTCATATCTTAATATCACCGGGAGGTCAACTTTAGTATTAAACTTAGTGTGATTCCCTTAAGTGAGCTAGTTGTGCTAAGCATGACTAAGCAACCTTAAACTATCATCTAGTCGCATTGGACCCCAAGTTATCAATGGTATAAGGTAAACAATCCTATAGTTGAGTATAATAGGTAAAAACATCCCATGAAATGACATTCTAAAACATATGCAGTATTTGAACGAAAAAGAGGTATTTACATAAAATAGGTACAATATGGTCAATGTAAGGTATGACTTGCCTTGCTCGGAGCGAGGAACCTCGGCGACTACTTCGAAGAGAACGGGCTCGCGGAAAACTCGGGATCTACACAACAAACAAAGCACTCAACAAACACCCTAAAAAGTCTACTGAAACAGCACTGAAAAGTATGTTTAATGGATTCTTGACATTTTCTGGATTTAATGAAATTTGAATGGACTAAAACGGAGCTCGGATTCAAAAGATATGAATTTTAGAAGTTTAATTGCGATTTTTAAACTAAACGAAAAGATTAAATTATTTATTGCGCAATTAAGTCCCTGGTGACGTCATCCACGCGCGGCTCGGGGCTAACGTCAGCATGACGTCGGCGGGCGTCGGCCCTAGGGTGGCGTCGCGCCGCACGGCGCACACGCGGAGGCGGGCGCGCGGCCGGATTGCCGCCACGTGGCGCGTCCAGCGGCCGGATTGCGGCGGCGTGGCGCGATCCGAGCGGCCGGACGGCGCGATCGGACGGCGCGGATCCGTCGCGATCGGACGCGCGGATCCGTCCGATCCGCAAGATCGGACGGCACGAGGAGGCGGCGCTAGGGTTAGGTTAGGGTTGGGACGCGGTGGCGGCGGCTCAAGTTCGCTCGCCGGCCATGGCGCGCGGCGCCGGCGGACTTCGTCGGCACGGGAACAACGACGGCGGGCGGCGCGATGCACGGGAAACGACGGCGGAGAGTGCTGCGGCTCGTGACAAACGGCTCGGGGCAACGGCAACACGGGAAACCGAAGGGGGAGCGGCGGCGAACTCACGGAGATGGGGAAGACGACGACGGCGGTGACGATTTTGGGGCTAGGCGAACGGGAAACAAAGGGAAACGCGGTGGCGCATGAGGGGACTTTATAGGGGCGGAAGAGGCCGGATTGCGCACGGGTTGAGCGCGAATCCTCGCCGTCGGTTTCGGACTCGGAGAGAGAGCGAGATATTCGGCGGCGTTCGGGCGACGACGGCCGTTTCGGCGTGCGGGAAGCGGCACGGGTGCGGCGGCGCGGGCCGGAGCTGGCGTGGGGCCCACGCGACGCGAGGCGCGCGGAAACGGCACGAGAAAGAGGCGGGCGGCGCGGCTATGGCGGCGGCGGCGGTTGGGCGGCCGGGCGCGAGGGAGGCGGCTCCGGACAGTGGGGCCCACACTGTCGGTGGCCGCGGCGCGAGGGAGGGGCGGACTTGCGCGGCGCGCGGGGACCGTGGGCCTCGGCCACGCCGGGAGGAGCGGCGTGCGCGGGTGCGGCTCGGGCGAGCAGTGTCGGGCCGACGGCCCGGCACGGAGAGGGCGGGAAAAACCGTACGGGCGTACGAAAAAGGAAAAAAAGAAAAAGAAAAAGAGAAAGGGATTTAGGGACTTAATTAAATTCCTATTTTCTTATTTAATTGATTAAAAATACTTAGAGTGCTCTAAAAATTCCGGTAAAAATCCTGTTAGCGTATTTTGACATGAAGAATTCAAGAAAAATCCTACCATGTCATTTCCATTTATTATTTGCATTTTAAAATTATAGGTTGACTCCGAGGTTAATTTCGAAATTCCGATTATTTAGGGTAAATTATTTTAAATGCATTAGGGAAAAACCCAGGATGTGACAACCTACCCCCAAACGGAATCTCGACCCCAGAGATTCGGAGGTGCCGCGAAGAGGTGCGGGTGCGCGGCTTTTAGCTCATCTTCTCGTTCCCAAGTAGCTTCTTCCTCGGAGTGATGAGTCCATTGAACCTTGCAAAACCTAATAACCTTGTTCCGAGTCCTTCTCTCACTGACCTCAAGAATACGTGCTTGGTCTCTCTACATAGGTTAAGTCCTCTTGGATTTCAATGAGTCCGGACTCGCTTTGCTCTTACGGTACCCTTAAACACTTCTTTAAGCGGGACACATGAAACACGTCGTGAATACCGGTCATGTTGGAGGAAGCTCTAGGTGATAGGCCACTTCTCCTCGACGTTCCCGAATCTGTATGGTCCCACGAAACGTGGTGCCAACTTACCTTTGGTTTGGAAACGGTGTACTCCGGAGTGGTGTAACGCGAAGATACACAAAATCCCCGCTTCAAAAGCGAGATCTCTTCGACGATTATACGCATAACTCTTACGTCGGGCATGCGCAATCTTCAACCTTTCCCGAATCACTCGGACCTTTTCCTCTGCTTCGCTTATTACTTCCGTGCCAAACAATTGGCGCTCACCCGTCGATCCCGGAATAGGGGTGTGCGGCATTTCCGTCCATACGAGTGCTTCATACGGTGCCATTTGAATGCGGCACAGTAGCGTTGTTGTAAGAGAATTCTGCATAGGGCAAGCTTTTGTCCCATGCTTTTCCAAACTCGAGCGCGCATGCTCTTAGCATATCTTCCAAAATCTGATTCACTCTCTCGGTTTGGCCGTCTGTTTGCGGATGATAGGCCGTGCTGAAATTCAAACGGTGCAGAGTTCTTCTTGCAACTTCTTCCGAATTTGGAAGTAAGCGACTTCCCTATCGGACACGATCTTCTTAGGCACGCCATGCAAACACATGATCCTTGCGAGATAAAGCTCGCCAACTTCTTCCCGAGTAGGTAGTATGTCGGTATGAAATGGGCCACCTTGGTGAGTCGGTCCACCACGACCCAAATCGAGTCATATCCTGACGTTGTGCGGGGTAAACCCGTGATGAAATCCATTCCAATTTCTTCCCATTTCCATTCGGAATCGAAGTGGTTGCAACGATCCCGGCGGGCCGTTGATGTTCGCCTTCACTCGCCGACAAACATCACAAAGTGCAACAAACTCGGCTATCTCCCTCCTCATGCTGACCCACCAAAACCTTTCTTTAAGATCTTGATACATCTTTGTACTGCCCGGGTGAATTGAGTATTGGGTTTGGTGAACTTCCGTAAGGATTGCCTTTTTCAAATCCTTGTCTTCCGGCACACACAATCTCTTTCCCATCCAGTTGTGCCATGTTCGTCTTAGTAAAACCATGAGCTTTTCCGACTCTCATGTTCTTCTTGAGTTCGGCCATTTCGGGATCGACGCTGAGCAGCCCGAATTTGATCAATGAGAGTGGGTTGGGCTTCCGGAGCAGCCACAAAACCAAAATCCACCACTCGTAGATTTAGATTCTCGAATTCTGCTGCAACCGGTCACACATTCCTTCGACACGAGAGTGGTGCGGTAACTCTTTCGGCTCGTGCGTCGCAACCACATTAGCTTTGTAGGGATGGTAATGTATCCCTAAGTCATAATCTTTGATCGTTCCAACCATCTCCTTTGTCGGAGGTTTAAATCCGGTTGGGTGAAAATGTACTTAAGACTTTTGTGATCGTATACACTTCACAACGATTACCAATTAGGTAGTGTCGCGGATCTTCAATGCATGAACCACTACGGATAACTCCGGATCATGAGTGGGGTAGTTGTTTTCATGTGGGCGCAATTGACGAGATGCATATGCGACCACTTTGCCTTCTTGCATCAACACACATCCCAACCCTTGGCGAGATGCATCACAATAAACTTGGAAGTCCTTTCTTTGGGTGGGCGGTATCAACACGGTGCGGACACCAACTTCCTCTTGAGCTCTTCAAAACTCTTGTTACATTCCGCCGACCACTTAAACTTCTCATCTTTCTTCAACGGTTGAGTCATTGGCTTGGCGATTTTGGAGAAGTTCTCAATGAAGCGGCGGTAGTAACCCGCAAGTCCAAGGAAACTTCGGATCTGCGTGGATGTTTTAGGCGGGGTCCACTTAGTAAGCGATTCCACATTTGCTGGATCCACGGCTACTCCTTGGGCATTCACAATGTGGCCGAGGCTGTGCCTCCTTTAACCGAGAAAGCACACTTGCTAAACTTGGCGTAGAGTTGATGGTCTCTCAACTTTTCGAGCACTTTGTCCGAAGATGTTGCTTGATGATCCTCCTCGACTTAGAGTAGACCAAAATGTCGTCAATGAACACCACCACGAATTTATCCAAGAACTCCATAAACACCTTGTTCATCGATTCATAAAGAAAGCCGGTGCATTGGTTAAACCAAAAGACATGACCGTACACTCGTCAGTCCATACACAGTGGTGAAGGCGGTCTTGGGAATGTCCTCTTCCCGAATCCTCAGCGATGATAGCCCGATCGCGAGATCTATCTTGGAAAATACCTTGGCCCCTTTGAGTTGATCGAATAAGTCATCAATCCGTGGTAGGGGATACTTGTTCTTGATAGTAACCTCATTGAGGGCTCGATAATCCACACACATTCTCTTGGTCTTGTCTTTCTTTTCCACAAAAATCACCGGAGCACCCCAAGGCGACGTGCTCGGGCGAATATACCCTTTTTGCAACTATTCATCCACTTGCTTCTTTACTTGACCAACTCGTTGGCTCCCATCCTATATGGCCTCTTGTGTATTGGGGCGGTCTCGGGTACTAGGTCAATCCGGAATTCGATTTCCCTTTTTGGCGGCATCGAGTTAAATCCTCGGGAAAACTTCGGGTATTCTCGACGATGGGGATATCCTCTAACTTCACAGGGGTCTTGGCCGCCATTTCGGACGATTCCCCGGTGGAAACATGATTCAAACTTGCTACGGGCTTGACTTGCATGGGAGAGCGAAAAACAACTCTTTCTCCTTTCGTATTAATTAAAGTAATGGTGCGACTAGCGCAGTCAATTACTCCCTTATGTCTGGACAACCAATCCATCCCAAGAATGACATCTATGCCTTTGGGTGAAGGAGGATAAGGTTGGCTAGAAACATAGATCCTTGGATTTCTATGGTCACTGAAGGACAATGCGAGTGGTCTCCAAGTGGTTTCCGGGGTTTGAACCCGCATAGGTATCTTAAGTCCCACTACCGACAACCCATGTGCCCCAACAAATTGCTTTGAGATAAAAGAATGTGTAGCGCCGAATCAAATAATACTGTGGCGGGAGTATAGTTTACGGAAACATACCCAGTATAACCGGGAGCGGTCAGTGCTTCCTCGGCGGACGCATGATTGACTCAAGCTGGATGAACCTTGGCCCGCGCGTCTTGGCCGGACACTTGTCGCAAAATGCCACAGGTCACCACGGTTGAAACAGACTCGGCTTTCCTCCGAGTCCTTCCTTGGAGGTGGTGGCCTGGATCTTTGGGATGGCGCCGTTGGAGGGCGCGGGCGGAGTGCTGTTGCGACCACGCCCACTGCCGGTTGGAAATTCCACTGGGTGATAAGGTCGATGCGACGAACAATCATGGTGGTGGGTCCACTCGACTTCCGGGCATGAAACGCGGCCTCTGCTGATTTCCCTGCTGTTGAGGAGGTCGTGTCTGGAATACTTTTCTCTTCTTGATCATCTTGTTGCGCTGATCTTCCTGTCGAATGGCCTTGTCAACCAGCTTCTCAAAGTTAGCATACTCTCCAGGAGATAAGCTTGTCCGTGAGTTCATCATCCAAACCACCAAAAACTTTTCCGCCTTTCGCATCGGTGCGCACATCTTCGGGGCATAACGGGCAAGACGGTTGAACTCGTGCGGATACTCGATGGCGATCGTTACCTGCTCAAGAGAACGGAACTCACGCTTTTACGTGCAACTATTCCCGCAGGAATATGTGCGGTCCTGAAGCTGCGACGAAACTCTTCCCAGTAACTTGCTCCCCGGCGAGTAACCAAATAGTTGTCCCACCAAGCTGAAGCGGGACCCCATGGCGATGAGTGGCAAAAGAGACTTTCTCTTGATTCGTGCACCTGCAGCGAGATCCAACTTCTTCTCTATGGCATGAAGCCAATCATTAGCCTCCATGGGATTAGTGGTCTTGGAGAAGGTCGGCGGTCGGACACGAAGAAACTCGCGGCTTGGGTGGGGTGGTGGGGCGGCAAGGCGATTGTTTCTGCTGTTTGCTTGCATTTCTTTGCGGCATCTCGCTGTTGCATCCGATGGTGTTGTTGTTGCATTTGCTGCATCATTGCAGCCATCATCGTGTCGTGAAGCGAGCACTTGAGCAATGGTGGGATTCTCGGGTGGCGGTGGAGGAGCATTGCCATTGGCGTCGTGAGCCTCGTGGTTGTCGGCACTGCGCCCATTGTTCTTGTTCGCCCGTGGTCACGGTGTTCACCATCGAAGGAGACGACCGACCAAAGAGAGAGAAGAGAAGAAAAACGAAGCAGACTTAGAACTAATCTTTGTTATTTGAATTCAAATGCATTGTTCGATCTTGGCTAAAAACAAGGAAAAGCACCAAACATCCTTAATTGGTCGGTCATATCACACTTGATATCGGCGCCGCTATCCACACACAGGACCTAACACAAGCAACTACCAAGAAGACAAACTAAGGTAAACGGTAAAACTAAAGAGGGCAACTAGAACGATCCACGAGACGAGGAGTCGCGCTTCCTTCGGAAGATCCCCATTCTTCCGAACGGCTCTGGAGTCCTCGGGCGTCACCTCGAACTTGGACTCTTCGAATCGGTTGCCGTAGCCCAACCGATCCTGCCTCTTCCCTCCGAGGAATCTTGAGTCTCTTCCGAGTCCATGTCTTCAGCGAATTCTCGAGCTCGAGTCACTAGAGACGGAGATCCAACCATTACGCCACCTCCGCCTTGATTTGCGAAGGCTGGAGCAAAGGTGAGGCGGGACTGCGAGCGGAGGAAGCTGGAACCGGCGGAGCCGGAGCGGGTGGAGGCTGGAGAAGGCGGTGGAATCCGAGGTGCCAGTGGATACGGACGGGCGCGGTGGTGGTCTTTCGAGGCGTAGTGCGGAGTCGACCCAAGGCGGTGGCGGGAGTCCCTTCAACTCAGCTACCTCCTTCTTCGGACGAACCACTTCGTCCTGCGATCGCGCGATCCTTAGCATCTTCTTGTCGTTCGGCTCTTTGGTCGCCTTGTGTAGGTCGAGTGCATCGATCCAGTCCTTTGAGCACGGTGCACATGTGCTGAAGGTAGTGTCATTCTCCTCTGCCGTAGACTTGAATGCACCGACCTCGGAGGAACTACCTCGACGGGGATGGTAGCGGTAGGAGGAGGTGCGAAGGTCGGCATCATGCGGCTCCCTCATCTGGCCAACATCGGGCGGGCGGCTTCTTGACAAGCGTGATCGACGTGCCTCGGAAGCTGTGACCTCCATGTTGGGAAGACACGTTCCCACAAACCCGTGAACCTCCAACCGAACACGGTATGGCAACTCGCCACGAGAGGCGCAAGCGTTGTATACTCGGTGCTTCGGGATATCCAAGCGCAAGGGCCATATGCGCCGGCTACGCCACGAAACCTGTCATCCCTTTTCCGTGCGTGCGCGGGGAACCTGCCATCTATAGAAACAAAGGAGTGGGAAAATCAAAACATGCTCAAAAACCCACAACCAACATCCCATTTTTCGCAATTCGTAAACCCTAGACTGACACCACTTTTCAAAACCCCTTTTTTCAAAACATATGCACATGAAAAGAATTAGAGGGCTCTTAAGGTTTCCGGTTGGCTTGTCCTACGATCACGGGAAGGCTCGATACCAACTTGTCACGCCCGAAATTCACACCGAATTTCTGCAGCTAATTTGTGCATTACATCCTCGTCCGGGAATCGCCGAGGTACACAAATCGACGTTATTGATAATACTGAATCCTCGTCTTAGAAACAATATAAAAGAGTTACACAAATGCGGCGGAAAGGAAAATAAAACGACTTAAGCTAAACTTGACACGAGCGAGCGGAACACCAACTCCACGGCTAAACCTTGACGAGAACAAGCCTACACCTCCTCGGAGACCTCGACCTCAACCTCGGCGAAGGGGAAAAGAAGCAAGACCGAGTACAACCACCGTACTCAACAAGTCACACCGGAAAAGGGTACATGATGCGAGATAAATAACAAGGAAGGGTCAAGGGGCTCAATTTGCATAAACAGCATTTGCAGTATATAATAATAATATTTGAAGACAGTAAAACAGTAGTAATATTTAAGCAGTATTAAATAAACACTGTCCAACGCTCAAACCACGTTGCAACAGGCCCATCCATCCACCTGCACTAGTCAAGCTTCCACAATCCATTCGAATAAATAAATGAGACTAATCAAGGTGAATCTGGTCGATCGCCCGTAACCGTGGGCACGGCTATTCGAATAGTTTTTACTCTGATCAGAGGTGTACAACTGTACCCACAAGACACAATCCCACAACACATTACCGTGCGCCGATGCACCACCACGGTGCTCCGGAAAGGAATTGTGACAGGACCCTTCACATAACCCCCTCTAATCAATCGTACCACACCAAGGTTTCGTCCCCATTCCCATCGGGCAATGGGCAGCCCCCTCTAGTGCCGCGGTGAATCCGGAAGCTGATCAACCCTTAAAACCGGGGCCGACCCAACTCCATCACGCTCACCCTCTCTGGGATACGTTAACTAGAGACAGCTACGCTACGGGCCCAGCCATTACCCATGCTGGCTTGTGGTATGCACGGCATTTCTTCCAGGGTTTCCCGAGAACCGGTCCTTAATCGTCATGAGCACGCTAACCAAAGTCCAACCATGTGCTCACGACCCACCTTTCTCATAATTCAATATTATTAAGAACAAGGTCATATCTTAATATCACCGGGAGGTCAACTTTAGTATTAAACTTAGTGTGATTCCCTTAAGTGAGCTAGTTGCGCTAAGCATGACTAAGCAACCTTAAACTATCATCTAGTCACATTGGACCCCAAGTTATCAATGGTATAAGGTAAACAATCCTATAGTTGAGTATAATAGGTAAAAACATCCCATGAAATGACATTCTAAAATATATGCAGTATTTGAACGAAAAAGAGGTATTTACATAAAGTAGGTACAATATGGTCAATGTAAGGTATGACTTGCCTTGCTCGGAGCGAGGAACCTCGGCGACTACTTGAAGAGAACGGGCTCGCCGGAAAACTCGGGATCTACACGACAAACAAAGCACTCAACAAACACCCTAAAAAGTCTACTGAAACAGCACTGAAAAGTATTTTTAATGGATTCTTGACATTTTTCTGGATTTAATGAAATTTGAGTGGACTAAAACGGAGCTCGGATTCAAAAGATATGAATTTTAGAAGTTTAATTGTGATTTTTAAACTAAACGAAAAGATTAAATTATTTATTGCGCAATTAAGTCCCTGGTGACGTCATCCACGCGCGGCTCGGGGCTGATGTCGGCATGACGTCGGCGGGCCGGCGTCGCCCTAGGGGGCGTCGCGCGCAGGCGGCACACGCGGGAGGCGGGGCGGCGGCGGATTGCCGCCACGTGGCGCGATCCAGCGGCCGGATTGCGGCGGCGTGGCGCGTCGAGCGGCCGGGCGGCGGTGATCGGACGGCGCGGATCCGTCGCGATCGGACGGCGCGGATCCGTCCGATCCGCAAGATCGGACGGCACGAGAGGGCGGCGCTAGGGTTAGGGTTAGGGTTAGGGACGCGGTGGCGGCGGCTCAAGTTCGCTCGCCGGCCATGGCGCGCGGCGGCGGCCGGACTCGTCGGCACGGGAACAACGACGGCGGGCGGCGCGATGCACGGGAAACGACGGCGGAGAGTGCGCGGCTTGGGACAAACGGCTCGGGGCAACGGCAACACGGGAACCGAAGGGAGAAGCGGCGGCGAACTCACCGGAGATGGGGAAACGACGACGGCGGTGACGATTTTGGGGCTAGGCGAACGGAAACAAAGGGAAACGCGGTGGCGCATGAGGGGACTTTATAGGGGCGGAAAGAGGCGGATTGCGCACGGGTTGAGCGCGAATCCCTCGCCGTCGGTTTCGGACTCGGAGAGAAAGCGAGATATTCGGCGGCGTTTCGGGCGGCGACGGCCGTTTCGGCGTGCGGGAAGCGGCACGGGTGCGGCGGCGCGGGCGGAGCCGGCGTGGGGCCACGCGACGCGAGCGCGCGGAAGCGGCACGAAAGAGGCGGGACGGCGCGGCTATGGCGGCGGCGGCTGTTGGCCGGCCGGCGCGAGGAGCGGCTCCGGCAGTGGGGCCCACGTCGGTGGCCGCAGCGCAAGGGAGGCGCCGGACTTGCGGCGCGGCGGGACCGTGGGCCTCGGCCCACGACCGGGGAGGAGCGGCGTGCGCGCGGGGTGCGGCTCGGGCGGACAGTGTCGGGCGACGGCCGCACGGGGAGGCGGGAAAAACCGTACGGGTGTCACGCCCGAAATTCACACCAGAATTTCTGCGCTAATTTGTGCATTACACCCTCGTCCGGGCATCGGCCGAGGTACACAAATCGACGTTATTGATAATACAGAATCCTCGTCTTAGAAACAATATAAAAGAGTTACATAAATGCAGCGGAAAAGAAAATAAAAGCGACTTAAGCGAAACTTGAGACGAGCGAGCGGAACACCAACACCACGGCTAAACCTTGACGAGAACAAGCCTACACCTCCTCGGAGACCTCGCTCTCAACCTCGGCTTGAAGGGGGAAAAAGAAGCAAGGCGAGTACAACCACCGTACTCAACAAGTCACACCAGGAAAAGGGGACATGATGCAAGATAAATCACAAGGAAAGGTCAAGGGCTCAATTTGCATAAACAACATTTGCAGAATACAGTAATGATATTTGAAGACAGTAAAACAGTAGTAACATTTAAGCGGTATTAAATAAACACTGTCCAACGCTCAAACCACGTTGCAACAGGCCCATCCATCCACCCGCACTAGTCATAATCCAACATTTCATTCGAATAAAGTAAAATGAGACTAATCAAGGTGAATCGTCGATCGCCCGTAAGCAGTGGGCACGGCTATTCGAATAGTTTTTACTCGATCGAGAGGTGTACAAGCTGTACCCACAAGACACAATCCCACAACACATTACCGTGCGCCGGTGCACCACCACGGTGCCCGGAAAGGAATTGTGACGGGACCCTTCACATAACTCCCTCTAATCAATCGTACCACACCAAGGTTTCGCCCCATTCCCATCGGGCAATGGGCAGCCCCTCTAGTGCCACGGTGAATCCGGAAGCTGATCAACCCTTAAAACCGGGCCGACCCAACTCCATCACGCTCACCCTCCGGGATACGTTAACTAGAGGCGGCTATGCTACGGGCCGCCATTACCCATCTGGCTTGTGGTATGCACGGCATTTCTTCCGGGGTTTCGAGAACCGGTCCTTAATCGTCATGAGCACGCTAACCAAAGACCAACCATGTGCTCACGACCCACCTTCTTCATAATTCAATATTATTAAGAACCAAAATCATATCTTAATATCATCGGAAGGACCACTTTAGAAATAACCTTGTTTAGTGTGATTCCCTTAAGTGAGCTAGTTGCGCTAAGCATAGTTAAGCAACCCTAAGCTAACATCTAGTCATATTGAACCCAAGTTATCAATGGTATAAGGTAAACAATCCTATGGTTGAGTACAATAGGTATAATCATCCCATAAAATGACATTCTAAAACATATGCGGTATTTGAACGAAAAGAGATATTTACATAAAATAGGTACAATATGGTCAATGTAAGGTATGACTTGCCTTGCTCGGGGCGAGGAACCTCGGCGACTACTTCGAAGAGAACGGGCTCGCCGAAAACTCGGAATCTACACGACAAACAAAGCACTCAACAAACACCCTAAAAGTCTACTGAAACAGCACTGAAAAGTATTTTTAATGGATTCTTGACATTTTTCTGGATTTAATGAAGTTTGAATGGACTAAAACGGAGCTCGGATTCAAAAGATATGAATTTTAGAAGTTTAATTGCGATTTTTAAACTAAACAGAAAAGATTAAATTATTTATTGCGCAATTAAGTCCCTGGTGACGTCACCCTTGCGCGGCACGTGGCGACGTCGGCATGACGTCGCCGGTGGCGTCGGCCCTAGGGTGGACGTCGGCTGCCTGGCATAGCGCGGCGAGCGGCAGGCGCGGCGGCGGATTGCTACCACGTGGCGCAATCGGCGGTCGGATTGGCGGCGACGTGGCGTGATCTGGCGGCCGGATGGCGGCGATCGGACGGCGCAAATCCATCACGATCGGACGGCGCGGATCCGTCCGTCCATAGATCCGGACGGCACGGGCGGCGCTAGGGTTAGGGTTAGGGTTAGGGTTAGGGTTAGGACGCGGCGGCGACGGCGTTGCGGCGCGGCGCTGACCATCCGAGCGGCGGCGGGGCGCGGCGGCGGCCGACGGACGGCGGCGGCGCGGCGACAACCCGACTAGCGGCGGCGTGCGCGCGAAAAGAAAAAAAGGACGCAAACGAAACAAAATGGAACCCGAGGACGGCGGCGAGCTCACCGGCGGAGGGATCGACGGAGAACGGCGGCGACACGGGCTAAAACCGGCGATCAAAGGGGAAACGAGGCGGAGCTCGGGGTTTTATAGGGGAGAGAGGAGGCCGAAACGGGCGGCGAACGACGGGGATAAGGTCGCCGGAAAACTCGGACTCGGAGAGAGAGAGAAGATACGGCGGCCGTTTCGGGCGGCGGCGGCCGTTGCGGTGCGCGAAGTGCGGGCACGGGTGCGCGGCACGGGCGGAGCCGGCGTGGGGCCCACGCGGCGCGAGGCGGAAGCGGCCGGGTAAGCGGCGGGCGGCGCGGCTATGGCGCGCGGCGGCGGTTGGCGGCCGGGCGCGGGAAGCGGCTCAGACAGTGGGGCCCACATCGGTGGCCGCGCGCGAGAGGCGCGAAGCCAGGACTTGCGTGGCGCGGCGGGGCCGTGGGCTTCGGCCCACGTCCAGGGAAGGAGCGCGCGCGGGAGGCGGGCGCGACGGCCCGTTAGGGCGATGGGCGGGAAAGGGAGGCCGTACGGCGTACGGAAAAAGGAGAAAAAGAAAAAGAAAAAGAAAAAGGAAAAAGGGACTTAATTAAATTCCTGTTTTCTTATTTAATTGATTAAAAATACTTAGAGTGCTCTAAAAATTCCAGTAAAAATCTGTTAGCGTATTTTGACATGAAGAATTCAAGAAAAATCCTATCATGTCATTTCCATTTATTAATTGTATTTTAAAATTATAGGTTGACTCCGGTTAATTTCGAAATTCGATTATTTAGGGTAAATTATTTTTAAAAGCATTTAGGGAAAAACCCGGGATGTGACAACCTACCCCCTTAAACGGAATCTCGACCCCGAGATTCGGAGGTGCGAAGAGGTGCGGGTGCGCGGCCTTTAGCTCATCTTCTCGTTCCCAAGTAGCTTCTTCCTCGGAGTGATGAGTCCATTGAACTTTGCAAAACTTGATAACCTTGTTCCGAGTCCTTCTCTCACCGACCTCGAGAATACGTCTTGGTCTCTCTACATAGGTTAAGTCCTCTTGGATTTCCCACGATCTGGACTACTTTGTTCTTCGGTACCCTTAAACACTTCTTCAACTGGGACACATGAAACACGTCGTGAATACCGAGTCATGTTGGAGGAAGCTCCGGTGATAGGCCACTTCTCCTCGACGTTCCCGAATCTGTATGGTCCCACGAAACGTGGTGCCAACTTACCTTTGGTTTGGAACCGGTGTACTCCCGGAGTGGTGTAACGCGAAGATACACGAAATCCCCGCTTCAAAGCGAGATCTCTTCGACGATTATCGGCATAGCTCTTACGTCGGGGCTGCGCAATCTTCAACCTTTCCCGAATCACTCGGACCTTTTCCTCTCGCTTCGCTGATTACTTCGTGCCAAACAAGCGGCGCTCACCCGTCTGATCCCAGAAGAGGGGTGTGCGGCATTTCCGTCCATACAGTGCTTCATACGGTGCCATTTGAATGCTGGCCTGATAACTGTTGTTGTAAGAGAATTCTGCATAGGGCAAGCTTTTGTCCCACGCTTTTCCAAAATCGAGCGCGCATGCTCTTAGCATATCTTCCAAAATCTGATTCACTCTCTCAGTTTGGCCGTCTGTTTGCGGATGATAGGACGTGCTGAAATTCAAACGGGTACCGAGTTCTTCTTGCAACTTCTTCCAGAATTTGGAAGTAAACTGACTTCCCCTATCTGACACGATCTTCTTAGGCACGCCATGCAAACACATGATCCTTGCGAGATAAAGCTCTGCTAGCTTCTTCCCTGAGTAGGTAGTATGTACTGGTATGAAGTGGGCCACCTTGGTGAGTCGGTCCACCACGACCCAAATTGAGTCATAACCTGACGTTGTGCGGGGTAAACCCGTGATGAAATCCATTCCAATTTCTTCCCATTTCCACTCGGGAATCTGAAGTGGTTGCAACGATCCGCGGGCCGTTGATGTTACGCCTTCACTCGTGACAAACATCACAAAGTGCAACAAACTCGGCTATCTCCCTCCTCATACTGACCCACCAAAACTTTTCTTTAAGGTCTTGATACATCTTTGTCTTGCCGGGTGAATTGAGTATTGAGTTTGGTGAACCTCCGTAAGGATCGCCTTTTTCAAATCCTTGTCTTCTGGCACACACAGCCTCTTTCCCATCCAGATTGTGCCATGTTCGTCTTCCGAAAAACCACGAGCTTTTCCGACTCTCATGTTCTTCTTGAGTTCGGCCATTTCGGGATCGGCCTGAGCAGCCCGAATTTGATCAATGAGAGTGGGTTGGGCTTTCGGAGCAGCCACAAAACCAAAATCCACCACTCGTAGATTGATTCTCGAATTCCTGCTGCAACTGGTCACACATTCCTTCGACACTGAGGGTGGTGCAGTAACTCTTTCGACTTAGTGCATCCGCAACCACATTAGCTTTGCCGGGATGGTAATGGATCCCTAAGTCATAATCCTTGATCAGTTCCAACCATCTTCTCTCTGGAGGTTTAAATCAGTTGGGTGAAAATGTACTTAAGACTTTTGTGATCCGTATACACTTCACAACGATTACCAATTAGGTAGTGTCGCCGGATCTTCAATGCATGAACCACTGTGGATAACTCCGGATCATGAGTGGGGTAGTTGTTTTCATGTGGGCGCAATTGACGAGATGCATATGCGACCACTTTGCCTTCTTGCATCAACACACATCCCAACCCTTGGCGAGATGCATCACAATAAACTTGGAAGTCCTTTCTTGGGTCGGGCAAGTATCAACACGGTGCGAGACACCAACTTCCTCTTGAGCTCTTCAAAACTCCTATTGCATTTCTCGCCGACCATTTAAACTTCTCATCTTTCTTCAACGGTTGAGTCATTGGCTTGGCGATTTTGGAGAAGTTCTCAATGAAGCGGCGGTAGTAACCCGCAAGTCCAAGGAAACTTGGATCTGCGTAACCGTCTTAGGCGGGGTCCACTTAGTAACGATTCCACATTTGCTTGGATCCACGGCTACTCCTTGGGCATTCACAATGTGGCCGAGGCTGTACCTCCTTTAACCAGAAAGCACACTTGCTAAACTTGGCGTAGAGTTGATGGTCTCTCAACTTTTCGAGCACCTTGTCAGAAGATGTTGCTCATGATCCTCCTCGACTTAGAGTAGACCAAAATGTCGTCAATGAACACCACTACGAATTTATCCAAGAACTCCATAAACACCTTGTTCATCGGGTTCATAAAGAAATTGGTGCATTGGTTAAACCAAAAGACATGACCGTACACTCGTCGGTCCATATCAGTGGTGAAGGCGGTCTTGGGAATGTCCTCTTCCGAATCCTTAGCGATGATAGCCGATCGCGAGATCTATCTTGGAAAATACCTTGGCCCCTTTGAGTTGATCGAATAAGTCATCAATCCGTGGTAGGGGATACTTGTTCTTGATAGTAACCTCATTGAGGGCTCGATAATCCACACACATTCTCTTGGTCTTGTCTTTCTTTTCCACAAAAATCACGGAGCACCCCAAGGCGACGTGCTCGGCGTATATACCCTTTTTGCAACTGTTCATCCACTTGCTTCTTTACTTGACCAACTCGTTGGCTCCCATCCTATATGGCCTCTTGTGTATTGGGGCGGTCCCGGTACTAGGTCAATCCGGAATTCAATTTCCCTTTTGGCGGCATCCGAGTTAAATCCTCGGGAAAAACTTGGGGTATTCTCGACGATGGGGATATCCTCTAACTTCACGGGGTCTTGGCCGCCATTTCGGGCGATTCCCGGTGGAAACATGATTCAAACTTGCTATGGACTTGACTTGCATGGGAGAGCGAAAAACAACTCTTTCTCCTTTCGTATTAATTAGAGTAATGGTGCGACTAGCGCAGTCAATTACTCCCTTATGTCTGGACAACCAATCCATCCCAAGAATGACATCTATGCCTTTGGGTGAAGGAGGATAAGGTTGGCTAGAAACATAGATCCTTGGATTTCAATGGCTGCGAGGGACGGCCTTGAGTGGTCTCCAAGTGGTTTCCGGGGTTTGAACCCTCATAGGTATCTTAAGTCCCACTACGACAACCCATGTGCCCCAACAAATTGCTTTGAGATAAATGAATGTGTAGCGCCGGAATCAAATAATATCGTGGCGGGAGTATAGTTTACGGAAACATACCAGTATAACCTTGGAGCGGTCGTGCTTCCTCGGCGGACGCATGATTGACTCGAGCTGGATGAACCTTGGCCCAGCGCGTCTTGGCCGGACACTTGTCGCAAAATGCCACAGGTCACCACGGTTGAAACAGACTCTCGGCTTTCCTCCCGAGTCCTTCCTTGGAGGTGGTGGTGTTATTCTTTGGGATGGCGCCGTTGGAGGGCGCGGGGCTGGAGTACGTTGTTGCGACCACCGCCACTCTGCCGGTTTGGAAATTCCCACAGGTGATAAGGTCGATGCGACGAACAATCATGGTGGTAGGTCCATTCGACTTCCGGAATGAAACGCGGCTCTCTGCTGATTTCCCTTTGTTGAGGAGGTCGTGTGCGGAATACTTTTCTCTTCTTGATCATCTTGTTGCGCTGATCTTCTTGTCGAATGGCCTTGTCGACCGGCTTCTCAAAGTTAGCATACTCTCCAGGAGATAAGCTTGTCCGTGAGTTCATCATCCAAACCAGCCAAAAACTTTTCCTGCCTTTACGCATCGGTGCGCACATCTTACGGGCGTAACGGGCAAGACGATTGAACTCGTGCAGGTACTCGATGCGATCGTTACCCTGCTCAAGGGAACGGAACTCACG
This sequence comes from Oryza australiensis, assembly GCA_019925245.2. Lineage (NCBI taxonomy): Eukaryota > Viridiplantae > Streptophyta > Magnoliopsida > Poales > Poaceae > Oryza > Oryza australiensis. The sequence goes on from JAIFGZ020000499.1 coordinate 259,088, forward strand.
TTTTTAGTGCAACTATTCCCGCAGGAATATGTGCGGTCCCAAAGCTAGACGAAACTCTTCCCAAGTGCTTTTGCTCCATGGCGAGTAACCAAATAGTTGTCCCACCAAGTGAAGCGGGACCACATGCGATGAGTGGCAAAAGAGACTTTCTCGATCCGTGCACCGAAGCAGATCCAACTTCTTCTCTATGGCATGAAGCCAATCATTAGCCTCCATGGGATTGGTGGTGCTTGAAGAAGGTTGGCGGTCGGACACGAAGGAACTCGGCGGCTTGGGTGGGGTGGTGGGGCGGCAAGGCGGTTATTCTGCTGCTTTATTCTTTGCATTTGTTGCATCTATCTATTGTTGCATCAGTGGTGTTGTTGTTGCATTTCTTGCATCATTGCAGCCATCACTGTGTCGTGAAGCGAGCACTTGAGCAATGGTGGGATTCTCGGGTGGCGGTGGAGGAGCATTGCCATTGGCGTCGTGAGCCTCGTGGTTGTCGGCACTGTGCCCATTGTTGCTGTTCGCCCCGCTAGTCTGGTGTTCACCATCGAGGGAGACGACCCAGGCTGAGAGAGAAAAGAAGAAAAAGAGCAGACTTAGCACTAATCTTTATTATTTGAATTCAAATGCATTGTTCGATCTTGACTAAAACAAGGAAAAGCACCAAACATCCTTAATTGGTCGAGTCATATCACACTTGATATCGATGACTATCCACACACACGGCCTAACACACGCAACTACCAAGGAGACAAACTAAGAAAAATGGTAAAACTAAGGAGGGCAACTAGAACGATCCACGAGACGAGGAATCAAAACCGCTTCCTTCGAAGATCCCCATTCTTCCGAACGGCTCCTGGAGTCCTCGGGCGTCACCTCGGACTTGGAATCTTCGAATCGGTTGCCGTAGCCCAACCGATCCTGCCCTTCCCCGAGGAATCTTGAGTCTCTTCGGAGTCCATGTCTTCCGAATTATCGAGCTTGAGTCACTTGGAGACGGAGATCCAACCATTGCGCCACCTCCGCTTGGATTCGCGAAGCTGGAGCAAAGGTGAGGGCGGGACTGCAGCGGAGGAGCTGGAACCCGTGCTGGAAGGCTGGAGCGGGTGGAGCTGGAGAAGGCGGGGGAATCCGAGGGGCTAGCTGGATACGGACGGGCGCGGTAGTGGTCTTAGGCGTAGTGCGGAGTCTAACCCCAGCGGTGGCGGGAGTCCCTTCAACTCGGCTACTTCCTTCTTCGGGCGAACCACTTCGTCCTATAGTCGCGCGATCCTCGGCGGCTTCTTGTCGTTCGGCTCCTTGGTCGCCTTGTGTAGGTCGAGTGCATCGATCCAGTCCTTTGAGCACGAGTGCACATGTGACCGAAGGTAGTGTCATTCTCCTCCGCCGTAGACTTGAATGCACCGACCTCGAGGAACTACCTCGACGGGGATGGTAGCGGTAGGAGGAGGTGCGAAGGTCGGCATCATGCGGCTCCTCATCTGGCCAACATCGGTAGGCGGCTTCTTGACAAGCGTGATCGCGTGCCTTCGGAAGCTGTGACCTCCATGTTGGGAAGACACGTTCCCACAAACCCGTGAACCTCCAACCGAACACGGTATGGCAACTCGCCACTGAGAGGCGCAACCGTCGTATACTCCGGTGCTTCGGGATATCCAAGCGCAAGGGCCATACGCGCCGGCTACGCCACGAAACTGTCATCCCTTTTCCGCAGTGCGTTTTGGGGAACCTGCCATCTATAGAAACAAAGGAGTGGGAAAAATCAAAACATGCTCAAAACCCACGACCACATCCCGTTTCGCAATATAAAAGAGTTACATAAAAGAGTTACTGGAATCCTCGTCTTAGAAACAATATAAAAGAGTTACATAAATGCGGCGGAAAAGAAAATAAAAGCGACTTAAGCGAAACTTGAGACGAGCGAGCGGAACACCAACACCACGGCTAAACCTTGACGAGAACAAGCCTACACCTCCTCGGAGACCTCGCTCTCAACCCTCGGCTTGAAGGGGAAAAAGAAGCAAGGCGAGTACAACCACCGTACTCAACAAGTCACACCTGGAAAAGGGGACATGATGCAAGATAAATCACAAGGAAAGGTCAAGGGCTCAATTTGCATAAACAACATTTGCGAGAATACGGTAATGATATTTGAAGACAGTAAAACAGTAGTAACATTTAAGCGGTATTAAATAAACAACGTCCAACGCTCAAACCACGTTGCAACAGGCCCATCCATCCACCTGCACTAGTCATAATCCAACATTTCATTCGAATAAAGTAAAATGAGACTAATCAAGGTGAATCTGGTCGATCGCCCGTACAGTGGGCACGGCTATTCGAATAGTTTTTACTCCGATCGAGGTGTACAAGCTGTACCCACAAGACACAATCCCACAACACATTACGTGCGCCGGTGCACCACCACGGTGCCCCGGAAAGGAATTGTGACGGGACCCTTCACATAACTCCCTCTAATCAATCGTACCACACCAAGGTTTCGCCCCCATTCCCATCGGGCAATGGGCAGCCCCCTCTAGTGCCGCGGTGAATCCGGAAGCTGATCAACCCTTAAAACCGGGCCGACCCAACTCCATCACGCTCACCCTCTGCGGGATACGTTAACTAGAGGCGGCTATGCTACGGGCCCGACCATTACCCATCTGGCTTGTGGTATGCACGGCATTTCTTCCGGGGTTTCGAGAACCGGTCCTTAATCGTCATGAGCACGCTAACCAAAGACCAACCATGTGCTCACGACCCACCTTCTTCATAATTCAATATTATTAAGAACCAAAGTCATATCTTAATATCATCGGAAGGACCACTTTAGAAATAACCTTGTTTAGTGTGATTCCCTTAAGTGAGCTAGTTGCGCTAAGCATAGTTAAGCAACCCTAAGCTAACATCTAGTCATATTGAACCCCAAGTTATCAATGGTATAAGGTAAACAATCCTATGGTTGAGTACAATAGGTATAATCATCCCATAAAATGACATTCTAAAACATATGCGTATTTGAACGAAAAGAGATATTTACATAAAATAGGTACAATATGGTCAATGTAAGGTATGACTTGCCTTGCTCACGGAGGCGAGGAACCTCGGCGACTACTTGAAGAGAACGGGCTCGCCGGAAAACTCGGAATCTACACGACAAACAAAGCACTCAACAAACACCCTAAAAAGTCTACTGAAACAGCACTGAAAAGTATTTTTAATGGATTCTTGACATTTTTCTGGATTTAATGAAGTTTGAATGGACTAAAACGGAGCTCGGATTCAAAAGATATGAATTTTAGAAGTTTAATTGCGATTTTTAAACTAAACGAAAAGATTAAATTATTTATTGCGCAATTAAGTCCTGTTGACGTCACCCTTGCGCGGCACGGGCTGACGTCGGCATGACGTCGGCGGCGTCGCCCTACGGTGGCGTCGCCACGGCTATGCAGCGCGGTCGGCGGGCGCGGCGGCGGATTGCTACCACGTGGCGCAATCCGGCGGTCGGATTGGCGGCGACGTGGCGTGATCTGGCGGCCGGATGGGCGCGATCGGACGGCGCAAATCCATCACGATCGGACGGCGCAGATCCGTCCGATCCGCAAATCGGGCTCCGGACGGCACGGGGCGGCGCTAGGGTTAGGGTTAGGGTTAGGGTTAGGGTTAGGACGCGGCGGCGACGGCCGTTGCGGCGCCGGCGGCGACCATCCGGCGGCGGCGGGCGGCGCGACGACCGACGGGCACGGCGGGCCGGCGGCGACAACCCGACTAGCGGCGTGCGCGCGCGAAAGGAAAAAAAGGACGCAAACGAAACAAAATGGAACCCGAGGACGGCGGCGAGCTCACGGCGGAGGGATCGACGGAGAACGGCGGCGACACGGGCTAAAAACCGGCGATCAAAGGGAAACGAGGCGGAGCTCGGGGTTTTATAGGGAGAGAGGAGGCGAAACGGGCGCGAAACGACGGGGATAAGGTCGCCGGAAAACTCGGACTCGGAGAGAGAGAGGAAACGGCCGGGTAAGCGGCGGGCGGCGGCGCGGCTATGGCGCGGCGCGGTTGGCGGCCGGCGCGGGGGAGCGGCTCGGCAGTGGGGGCCCCACTGTCGGTGGCCCGCGCGCGAGGGACGCGAACCGGACTTGCGTGGCGCGGCCACGTCCGGGGAAGGAGCGCGGGGGCGGGCCGACGGCCCGTTAGGGCGATGGGCGGGAAAGGGAGGCCGTACGGCGTACGGAAAAAGGAGAAAAAGAAAAAGAAAAAGAAAAAGGAAAAAGGAAAAAGGGACTTAATTAAATTCTGTTTTCTTATTTAATTGATTAAAAATACTTAGAGTGCTCTAAAAATTCCAGTAAAAATCTGTTAGCGTATTTTGACATGAAGAATTCAAGAAAAATCCTATCATGTCATTTCCATTTATTAATTGTATTTTAAAATTATAGGTTGACTCGAGGTTAATTTCGAAATTCCGATTATTTAGGGTAAATTATTTTTAAAAGAATTTAGGGAAAAACCCGAGGATGTGACAACGGGTGTACGGAAAAAGGAAAAAAAAAGAAAAAGAAAAAGAGAAAGGGATTTAGGGACTTAATTAAATTCTGTTTTCTTATTTAATTGATTAAAAATACTTAGAGTGCTCTAAAAATTCCAGTAAAAATCCTGTTAGCGTATTTTGACATGAAGAATTCAAGAAAAACCCTACCATGTCATTTCCATTTATTAATTGCATTTTAAAATTATAGGTTGACTCCAGGTTAATTTCAGAAATTCCGATTATTTCCGGGTAAATTATTTTAAATGCATTAGGGAAAAACCCAGGATGTGACACCTTTCTGCTTCATTTCCAAGATCTTAGCTAACAGCTTGTTGGCTTCATCCCAGTCTTGGGCCATTGGCACGGTGCTCCAGTTGGGCCTAGGCACAGGGGGAAGGCCAACGAAGTTTGGCAGGCTGGGTTCAAGGTTGGCGATATAGAACCAGCTCGCGTGCCAGCCCTTGTTAGAAGATTTCAAGGGAAGAGAAAAGTACTCTTTGCGGAGGAATCCACGGAGTTGGAAACCCGCCCCACCAACGACGCAGGGCTGGTCTTTGTTCGGATGCGGCTTAAGATATAACATGCGTCGGAAGAGTTGAAAGTGGGGGAGGATGCCAAGGAAAGCATCGCACACATGGATGAAAAGCGCTATGTGGAGCATGGAATTTGGGTTCAAATGATAAAGCTGAAGACCATAGTAGTCAAGAAGCCCCCTAAAGAACTCAGAGGTAGGGAGGCTGAAACCGCAATAGAAAAAAGAAGTGAAGACAACGAGCTCACCGGTGTTCGGAGTGGGGAACTCCTCACCGGCCGCCGGACGCCAGCCCACGATCTCCTTAGGAGGAAGGACTCCGTGTTTCACCATCTCCTTGAGGGTGGACTCCTTGACATCCGAGGTAGCCCACTGCTCGAAAGGGATCTTTTTCTCACCTGCCATGAAGGTGGTTTGTGGGGGAGTAGATCTGGCTTGGAAGATGGGGATTTGGGATGGGAATTTGTGAAGATGGATGCGGAGGCTAGCTGGCGGCGAAGCACGAGCTTCTGGATCGGTGGATTGGGTTCGTGCGAGAGCTTAGGGTTCTCCGCTGCAAGCTGATGAACAGTGTTGCGAATGGGGAATTTTTCTGGGAAGACGAAGTGGCGGGGATGACCTCGAGGCTTTGTAAGAGATTTGAGGGTTGCGCTAGGTTTTCTCGTGATTGGGCCGAGCCCATGAGAGACCTGCGGCTCATCTATGGTGTGGCCTGACACGTGTCCTTAGGGACTTAAGTGGATGAACTTAAGCAGATTTGTTTTGGCAATATGCGCGTGTCCGAGTGCCCCGTACCTTTGGAAATCCTTTCATACCGCAGTTTGCACAACTTCATGAGAAGTTGGCACGATGCAATTTGAAAGGTGACAAACAGTGAAGCTTTTCATGGCTGTCTTGATGACAGGGACTGTTTGATTTTTAAGCATTTGATTAGATGATTATATCAATGTTGTTTTTCCACCTTGGTGAAGACCTTTTTAGATTGGGACCAATATTATGGCAGGAGCTATTTAATATTTTGGTCGTATTTTTCAGATGACTGAAAAACTTGTTTATCCATGAGGGATAATTAAAATATTTGTTTTGAGATGACTCGATCAGATCCATTCGGATAAACATGAGTTTACCGAGTGCTTTTTACCCACGAGGGTTGATTGAGTTATTTGTTCTGAGATGACTCGGGCAAATTTACTCGGACAAGCACGAGCTTGTCGAGTGATGAGATTTTTATGGTTGTTTTAGCCTGAGCTAAGCATCTATGTGAGAATGATTTTTTATAGTTCTTGATTATATGATTAGTCTGTTTTTGACTAACCACATAGTCGGGGGCTACACCTAATTAGGTGCATCAGGAGATGCACCTAGATATTTATTTTTGAGAATTTTTTGGATATTTTCCAGCCCTTCATAGTCTTTGGAGCTACTCGGAAGATTCAAGAAGAGGTGATAGAATCACTCGGTGCCAGAAGCACTTGGCCAAAGGTTTGTTTGGCTGTGTGATTTTTTGGTTTGAAGCCGAGCAATCTCGTCGACTGCAAAGAACTCGGGGCTACTGTGGAGATTATGGCAATCGGATATCCACATGGCAAGCTTATCCGACTGGAGATAGGGATAGGTTGCGCCTGCTAATTATGTAAACCAACTATGACTTGGGTGTTACGTTGTCGATTAGATAAGGCAACGGCTCATAGTCACAGTTTGGTAAGATTGAGGAAACTGACTTAGAGTAAGATAGGGTTTCCAACTTATAAGCCTACCTCCCAAGACTATATAAGGGGGGTAAAGGGGAGTCCCTTGAGGGATATGAGTTTTCTGAGCTACAGATCTTGAGATTAATATACACTCAGCGGATCGAATCCCCGAAACAGGAGTAGGGTATTACCGCACGAGAGGGCCTGAACCTGTCTAAACCTTGTTTTCCACCTAACCCATCGAGCTTGGCGATCTTGACTACACCCTCAATTTTTTATTGCCGAAACCGAGTTTCGACATTAACAGATCAAACCAACTGGCACGCCCTGCACAGCACAGGTAGCCAAGAAGGACCTGCACTGGAGTTAAGCAGATCTCCCAGGCCAGCGCGTGAGAGAAATTTCTCATCAACAACCATTCCTATGTTAAGCGCATATAGACCCCTATATGCCTAGAACACGTTATAATTTGTAAAATGCATAAGAAATTCATAGTAACTCCAAAAGTTATGAAACCTAAGGTGTTAGTCTTAGGAAACATATCTCTTCACCTCTCTAAAGTCAAAGTTAGAAAAAATCAATTTATAGGAACATTTTAGAACAATACCTAATAAATACTACCTTATCCGAATAAAATTCTAAAATTAATAATTTCTAAAATAAAAAGGGATAAAATAGAAAATCTTTCGCCAAAAATCTTATCCACACACAACACCTACCCACACTAAGTGAACTCATGCATTTTAGAGCATTTTAGAGTTTTAGATGTCTTGATATTTATTCATTACCGTTATTCTCTTTTAGTGGATGAAATTGCAACGGTGAGGAGATTGGTATTATAAATCAACCCGGGAGGTCTTATATAACCCATGGCAAGTTTATACCCCTCCTTTGAACACATTGAATCTCATGTTTTCGGGCTAACTGTTTTGATTATAAAGTTGCATGCGTATTTCACACTTTGAGGCTTTTAAAGCTATAAATTAGATATGTCCTGAAAATGCATGAATTTCCTTTTGAAAATCACTCCCTTGTTGTTTTGAACCTTAGGATTAATTAGAGTACTTTAATGGTGCTCATATGACTATACCATGTTATGTTTTTATAAGATTTGCAAATGCTTAGCCTTGCTTAGTGATAAATAAAAAACATGGTTATGGATCACTTACTATATTCTTTGAAAATCCTTTTTGAACATTTTGGACAGAGGTGAATCTCTGAATTTTTTTGAAATAAAATGAGATAAAATGTGATTTTAGATTTGGGCGACAAGAGACATGCAATTGATGTATTTGTATGCCGAAAGAGGGAGTGTTCACCTGAGTTGATTAAGGACTGAACTTCATATCATCCATTATGTTTATCGTATATCCACATGTGTTAGTATGGGATGACCTAAGCTGATTAATCTACTTAGCACCTAGCCTTGTATTATGGTAGGCCGAAATGTATGGGTTCGGATAACCCAAAGGAACTTCCTATTTACCCCGATGTGGTAGTTTAGGTGACTAAGTCTGTCCAATACAACGGTATTATGCCACGTGAGTGGGTTCCTGTCGTGTCCGCCACCACGACGTTAAGTTTAAGGCGAGGCCACGCCACTTAACGGTTCCAGGTCATATTCCAATATGCCTAGGATGGAGGAAACACATATCGTGCGGGTGCAAGGCTAGAGATTAAGTAGTGTAAAGGCTTCGTTGTGACCTCTAGACTATACTCAATGTGTAGAGTATGGTGGTACTGACGGGTACCGGACAAACTAGAGCAATTCACATCATGTGGGTGAAGCTGTACAAACTCTGCAGAGTTCTAAAAACTAATCGATTAGCCATGCTCACGGTCATGAGCGACATGATGATGTGCTATGAGTATAATTTTGTGTTTCCTAAATGTTTCCGAAACTAAATGATTTGCGTTGAAGATGATATTGATTTATGCGATGTGTTTGCCTTACTCTCCGACGTGTGTAAGGGAAAGATGTCTATCTATTTATGTTGAGATCATGCCATGATTAAAAAGCTTTACACATTGTTAAAATGATTTGCTTAATTTCGTTGCAAATGGCTTGTGAACTAAAATTAGCTTCATGTTGAAAATGGAGACTACAATAGCCTTCCTTTGACTTAGAGCTTTATGTATGTAGGTTTGATTGTGCGCTTGCCAGTATATTATTTTTAATAATGCACTAACTCTTGCTATTGGATTAACCATTTGCTTGAAGGTCTTAGACTTAGTTGTTTGAGTGATGTGGGTAATCGACTGCTTCTTCTAGGTCTTGAACTTAATAGGGTAAAACCATAGTCGGTGTGCTTGAGGATTGGGTAGTCAAGCTTGCACTGTTCTCTGATTTATATATATATATATATTCGGCCGGTCGACCTATGTAATTATTAATGTGTAATTCTTTAAGTTCCTTTCAACTTAAGTGTATTCACTATGTATATCCATGCTTAAGATGAAAGTGTGAATCTAGTGCATATCTTGGGAATTGATTTACATGAGTAAGAGTTAAGGATATTTGTGATGTTGTACATCTTTAGCCATCTTTGGTCAAGTCTCGTGAATGTGTAACACATCTGGTCGCCGCCTTCTAGTGGTTTGACGGGCACATATCAGGCTAGAGTTGACTGGCAGGCTAAAGGTCCAGCAATGTCTCCAATATCTTTCTCTCGAGGCTCTGGATGTTCCATTATGTTTGTTAGATGAGTTGAAGCGTTTCATTTCATCTTGCAATTATAATGGAAGGTCTGGGTGCCTTTGATAGTAGTGGTATCAGAGTAAATACCAACTATAGGAGCCCCTTAAGTTGGTCGTTTAGAATGGATACTCAAAATTATTTTGAAGGCTTCGCTCTCAGCTACAAATTATTTGCGAAAACCATATTTAATCTTATATCTCATCCCTCTCTAGAGATTTATTCTTCTCTATATCTCTATTTCAAGTTTTAAAACTCTTATCTTGCTCTATAGGGCCGAAATCTTCTGGAAGTTTGTGTTTTTATCAAAAAGGAGTTTGAAAATACTAAATTAACTAACCAATCAGTACCAAAGAGCCTTTGAAAAATTATGAAAACCATTTGCAAACTATTCCTATGTGCTAGTGTGATTTTGCAAAATATCGGGTTAGAAGTAGCCTCTAGTGAATGGGTTTTGAAAATGGTTGTAGAAAACTTAAAATTTGAGAGACACTATAGGGATTCCATCTCCTCATGTTACCTCTGCACCAAAAATAAATTGGGAAAAATTTTGAGCTCCTCATTCTCAACTTTTCAGAATTTTACCGGTATGGCTTAAAACAAGTAAATTGAATAGAATAAGTTTGTGATGCTTCAACCTCTAGATTGTTTGCTTAGATGGACCACTCAAAATTCATATAGTTTCTGGACTACTCTAACATAATGCATTTAAAAAGATAATAAATTTAAACACCATAAAACTGGTGTAAAGTTTCATTTTGTGCCGGTTGTTTTTCTGAAATTTTGAGTCAGTCTGATTATAAAATTTGCGTAGGATAAACCATAGTTCCTAAATCTGAGAAATTTTACAGACAACAAATAAACTAACTCAGTAAACTTCTTGAAATTTTGTATAATTTTTAGACCCCTGCATCATGGCGAAACCATCAAATTAACTAACATAATCATGTTTTGGAAATTTGTAGCAGTTGCATTCATCTCTTCATATAGCCCAAACCTTAATTGATAAAATGTACAACTTTTTACCGAAAATTGCATACCTAGCCAGTGGACTCCACAAATTTTGGTTGAATTTTGGAGTCATTGCATCCTGGCATAAAAATTCACATAGCATTCCATAGTCCTGTCCTGGAATCCGTAGGTCATCTGTTTCGCAAATTTGTGTAGCCTAAACCATGGGTGATAAAATCTTGATTTCCTCAGGGTATCTCACAATCCTACTCACCTGCCTCTATGATTTTTTCTCAAATTTTTGTACCTTTAGAACCTGGCCTAATGTGCCGGTAAGTACAGCGAAACCAACACTTTCCAGCACTGCATCACTTGTCTGGACCATTTTCTCTAAAATAATCCACTTTTCCAAAAATTACCATCTCTTCTCAGATTGTAGATCACATACTTAGGAGGTTAAATATAAAAAAATTAGTTAACACCTCTCTAGCATATCTTTTTCTTCAGATTGTACCTCAGACTTGTGTAAAACAGCACCTATGTCGGATTAGCTCTTTCCCATCAAGACTTGTTGATAAACCCCAAAGCAAAACTTTATTTTTATTTAAGGGAGATAGTTTATCATGACCTTATAAATCCAGAGACAAAAGTGTAGCCTTTGCAAGCCCCCACAAGCCTAAATGGAAAAAAATTATACTATGAACAAGTCATAACCAAACTATGTAAACCATGTTGAGATGGCTCAATGCACAAAATTTTGTGCCCCTTTATGGTCGGATGCAAGATTTGAACATTGAAGTAACTCGTAGCCATGGTTTGAGAACTTGACTTGTAGATTTTGAAAGCTTCTCTAAGATGATTCATTTATTTTAAAATTGCTATCTTTCTCTGGAATTAGAAGAGCTTTGTTGCGAGTCTGAGTAATTTTGTCACTTCAACGTAGCAGATAATCTAACCTATACGAACCTCGGGTAGGATCAATAGGCTCACAAACACCCTTTGAGAAAAAATTTTGTTCTTGAGACGGATACCACCACAACCTATTGATCAGTTGGACATTAGGCTCGATTCTCACCAATCAGTGTGTAGACAGATCTGAGACTACCAAACTAGCTTATCTTCTATTTCACAAATCCTCCTAGCCAAAAACTTTTAAAATTTGAAGGGGGATAGCATAGCGTGTTAGCCTCAACCATTCAAAACAGTGCCTATGTTACCATTACCCGCCTTCGCTGTGAACTACCCGAGTGGGGAGAGTTCTACCGCTATATTTCATCTTTAGCTGAAGGAACTGTGTTGTAGAATATATGTAATATGGCTACCATGTCGCCCTGTATGTAAGGACCCAATGGATTATGTGTAATAATAGTCCGGAACCTGTTAAACTTCAATTTTAAAACTACTATGCTTGCTGTCCGAAAATCTAGTTTTTGAAGATGTAAGCTAAACAGAAGTAAAGCTTGACGTTATACTCCCAAAATTATGCCCCGTAAGGTAGCTTGATAAAACCAAACCCTCTTTTGCTAATCCCTCGTCATCTACCAAATCACCGAACCACCACCCTACCATGTAGTATCACTATCCATCTATCAAATAAAAGTCTCTACCGATTTGAAGGAGCAAGTCTATTATATAACTTAGGAAAAACTTATCTTAAACATATTAAATCTTGTAAGTTTGAAAAGATTTTATAATAACAAGAAGCTGATAAAACCACATTATCAGAAACCTAGAGCTTCACTGCAGTTGTATCCATTACACTGTATTCGGATCATCCTTTCATGCCCCACATCAAAATCTAGAACATCCAACCCAACAACATCATCCACACAAATAAATCTGAAATCTTCTCCAACATAATTATATTTCTATTATTTACAAAAGGAAACTGGTTGGAGTACAACTAGCAATCAATATCGTCCAACCACCCATCCGACAAGCAACCTAAACCACCTGAGCACCAATCAACGCTAAAAATCCACTGTGCTCCTAGTACAAAGGCAAAAGAGAGATTCCAGCAGAGACCCGTCAGATTTAGGCACAAAGCATAGATTCTAGGGGACCAGCCGCAACTGCCTAATCTTTCAGCAACCCCAGAAAAGAGAGAAAGACAATAGGTGCCAACGCGACGAGAAGACAAACCGCCTAACAAAGGAAATCCTGGAAACCATCCTCTGTCGCATCCCACCATAGCCTCCAAACTAAGACTAGTGGGTATAATACCCAAGCCAGCAAAGTACAAATAGCCGTTCCAACGTACCGCACACCTGCCCACACCCATCGCCAAGCGGCAACCACTTTCGCCAGAATGTAGCTTCGGCGACCGAAGCGCCTCAACACCACTATCATCCGAGCATCGTCTCCGACAACGAATCCATCCATCCTCTGAGCAGTTGAGGAAACTTCTCCTTTCATCCTGGACCCTACGACTGCAATCCCTAATCGTCGACGAAGGCCGCCCTTACCAGCAACACCTCGCTTTGCTTCGCCTTCGTCATGAAACCCTCGCTCCATTCCTTCTTCTCTAGAGCTATTCCGCCACCGCTCACCCCCAAATCCGATAGACGTAGCAAGTGAAAGAAAAGCCACCTCTCTCACTTTTCCTTTTAAGCAAAGAAGTGACACACACCCAAAAATTCCCTTACTGAAATATTAGATTATTGGGACTACTAAGTCTAGGGTATATAGATGGGTTTAGTAGGCAGAAAAAGGTAGTATTGTTATATGATTAGAAACAAAGAATATCGAAGACATTACGTGAATTCCCGCTTGGAATAAAATGATAGGTCCCTACCCATCCTAAGCGAAGGTTTTAAACCTCACCTGGATAATATAAAGACTTGGACATGACAAATCTTGTAACCTGGCGAACTTCCAACCATAACCCAACCCAAATCTCGGGGACAAGATTTCTTTTAAGGGGGATAGAGCTGTCACATACCCAAATCCGAGGGTCAGGGAAAATTTTGTCATAACTAATTGAAAGTAAAGGTTTTCAATTTTGTGACCCCGAAATTTTCCTTTTCTAACTTAGGGTGTGGGTACAAACATAACATGTGCACATACATATGCAACAAACATGATTTGACATTTAGACTTTGTGCATCTGGGTTTTGAACTCTTATTTCATCGTAAAGTCATCCCTTCAGTTCTATAAAATTTAAAATGGACCCTATACCCATACTAGATGCATATACACAGTGGGAGCACCTAAACAAAGAAAAGTCATCCTATATTTCCAAAACAATCCATACTAGATAAATAATAGAAAAATTCTCTTAGGAAATAAAAATCATATTGAAACAAAATATAAATTTTTGTACAAATTAGTAACTAAGATTTAAGCCCCAAACAAATTGGGCAAACAGTTAAATAAAGGGGATCAATAATATCCATATCGGCTAAAATGAATTTTGCCTCAAAGGTCATTAAAATGCAACTAACGTATATAGGAAATAATTTATCCAAATACTAGGTTAAATAAAAATAAAATAATTTTTCTAGAATTTTTCTTCTCTGTCGAGGTTTTCTAAAAATTCAAATGAGCTTCCAAATACCCCATCTTTGTTGAATTTCGTGAGCAATCCGCACACGATTTTTCTGTGCAACCAAAGAAAATGGAATCTACGTTTACTCCCCTACCTCCAAAAAAACTTTCATCAATTTATCAAGCTCACACATGAAGTTATGAGGCTGCAAACATAGGGGAAAAATAATTCGAAAATACAACCAAAAAAATCAATTGTACTCCATTTTCTACCCATCCCTCTCATTCCAACCTAGTGTACCACGGCCTGGACCCACATGGCAGCCTCCATGCCTTGCTTTTCCTCTGTTCCTCTCTCCTAACCGACAAAGAACACCAGGGAGCGTGGGAGCACGAGCCGACAGCGTGCAGGACACCGGCGACGCGTGGCTTCGGCGTGTCAACCCCTAGGCTCCATCTCTAGCGTGTCAATCGAGAGAAAAGAGCTCTAGCTGTCCTCCTCGCCTTCATTCCCATTGTCGGCCGCCAAGAAGATAGCATCGCAGATCATCATCAAGCCATCATCTTCTCTACTTTTTCCTCGTTCCATACTCTCCTCACAATGCCGAAGAAATTCCGTTTTGGCCCCATCTCATTTTGTCCACTGCAGCAACGGGAACACCGCCATGCTATCGCCGGCCCTTGAGCACGCTCTGGAGCACCGCCACCAAGACATCATCCCCGTGTCCATCAATCTGGACCACGCTAAGCCGTGCCACTGCGCTATCGTCTTTGCCTAGGCCTCCTCTTCATTACCCCTCAAAAATCCCGGAGAATGGCGCACCGAGGAGGGATATCGGCCTCCATCCTCTTCAACTCCGGCCACCGTCGCCATGGCCAAATTCTCCTTTGCCGATGAGCCCCCGTCGATTCTTTCCCACATGCACCATCCTTGGGACCTAATCAACCTCTTGGACATGCATGCATGGCAGCTCTTTATGTAGATCGAGTCGTTGCCGTCTTCCCGGAGTGGGGCGCCACCGCCGAGGAGTTTTGCAAGCTGCCACCGACAACCGAGCTTCGCCACCCCTTTGCAACTGCACGGTGAGCATCCTAGAGCCCCTAAGCCCGCATTCATGCACTCCTTTAGTCCAAAACGAGATCCACAGCGACATGTAAAGCCATCCAAAAACCCTCTCCACTGTTCGTCGTTGTACGAGCTTTGTAGTTGACCATTTACAAAAAATCCACCTCCCCTGTGTCCGTATCGATGTGGGACACACTTTTTCTTTTTACCCCGATGCTGTCTGAGCCACCGTTCGTCACCGTTGGCCATGGCTGCCTTCCCTGTCCAGGGCACAGGGACCTCGCTTTGAGAAGAAACCAAACATTTAGGTACTACTTTGTAAAATTCCCTGGGACTGACAATAGACCAAGGACCTATTCATAATTATGTAAAACTTTGAAGGACTCTTAACCAAAATTGAATTCAACATGTGCTTTTAGGCTGCGGGTTGATTTTTAAAGACTCTAAGGGTTTTTCTGCAAAACTTCATAGAATGACATGTGGACCCAACTAATTGAAATCTGGAAAATTTAAAACAAAAACTCAAACTAATATATATTCCATAGAAAAATCATGCCAACTTGTAAATTCCATATAAAATAAAATATAGCTCCTTTTGAGGTGATTTAAGTTGCTATGGATTGTCAAAGATATGAAGTTTAGGTTGTCTCCAATAGGAGATCTATATGGCTACCCAAACCCAAAATAGGTCTCCAGCAGTGTTATAACAGCCTCCAACAGAGTACCTATATAGGAGACCCATTTTGAGTATCAGAAGAGACACAACCCAAATATGAGTATTCTCTCTCCTGGAGACCCAATTGCAGAAAGGGTTATCTTCTGGGTCTTATTGTTGGAGAAGACAACAAATAGGTATTGAATCATTTACCTCTACTACTACCCAAATATAAAATGGGTCTTGTATTTTGGGTATTATTGTTGGAGATAGCCTTACTTTAGGAACATAAAACTTGGCACCCACTGTACAAATTTTATCTCTAAAATTTAAATAAGGAAAATCACACATAAAGCTTGCACCAACTTATTGAATGCATGAAAAATTCAATTTGACTCATTTTTGGGCAAACTTGAATCCTGCAGATTCCTCAACTTACCCACTCTAAATTAGGAAAAATAAAAATACATAGTTACTTTGGACCTAGTACCTTAAAGATTAGTAGCATTAAAATGATGCGTTAAATGTAGGCTGAAATTTAGAAATTTATATAAAATTCATTATAACTCCTTTTTTAGTAAACTTAATTTCTCTAGAATCACCAAAACATGTACTTTACAATTTAGAATAAAAATATATGCTTAATGTATAGTAAAGTCTCTTAAATATTTACATAAGGAATAAACCACTCAGTACACACTTCAACTTGCAAAATTTATAGAAAATTCATCTTTAAACCTTTTTGAGTGAACTAAGTTTCTATAAAACCAGAAGGTAATGAACTTCCATTTGGTAAAATAAAATATGGCAACTCATATACTAAATATGTCAGAAAACACCTTAAGTAGCTAACATAGGTGCTAATCACCGTAATAAGTTAAGCACTATATGTATAGGTGTATAAATATATCCTAGTTCTAAGTAAATCAAAGTAAAACTTGTTAGACCAAATAAACTTTAGGTTCGTCTTCTTTCCCAAAAATTTTTTGCACTTAGCTTATACAACTAGCTTTGGATTAATATAATGTATGGCTAGTCTAGACTCAAGCACCCCTAGTTTATAAAGTATGAACCATGAAAATAAAGATCATGAACTTGTGAAATAAAAATGGTTTATTTAACCAAATTATTCCTTTTATTCAACTAAAAATAAAACAACATGTTCTGAATATACCATTCCTAAGTTAAGCGCATATAGACCCCTATATGCCTAGAATACGTTATAATTTGTAAAATGCATAAGAAATTCATAGTAACTCAAAAAGTTATGAAACCTAAGGTGTTAGTCTTAGGAAACATATCTCTTCACCTATGTAAAGTCAAAGTTAAAAAAATCAATTTATAGGAACATTTTAGAACAATACCTAGTAAAATACTACCTTACATCGAATAAACTTCTAAAATTAATAATTTCCAAAATAAAAAGGGATAAAATAGAAAATCCTTCACCACAAATCTTATCCACACAGCACTTACCCACACAGTGAACTCATGCATTTTAGAGCATTTTAGAGTTTTACATGTCTTGATATTTATTCGTTATCGTTATTCTCTTTTAGTGGTTGAAATTGCAACGGTGAGGAGATTGGTATTATAAATCAACCAGTGAGATCTTATATCAACAAAGGCAAGTTTATGTCCCTCCTTTGAACACATTGAATCCCATGTTTTTGGGCTAACTGTTTTGATTATAAAGTTGCATGCTTATTTCACACTATCGAGGCTTTTAAAGCTATAAATTAGATATGTCCTGAAAATGCATGAATTCCCTTTTGAAAATCACTCCCTTGCTGTTTTGAACCTTAGGATTTATTAGAGTACTCTAATGGTGCTCATATGACTATACCATGTTATGTTTTTATATGATTTGCACATGCTTAACCTTGCTTAGTAATAAATAAAAACATGGTTATGGATCACTTACTATATTTTTTGAAAATCCATTTTGAACATTTTGTACAGAGGTGAATCTCTTATTATTGTGAAATAAAATGAGATAAAATGTGATTTTTGACCTTGGTGGCAAGTGGCATGCAATTGATGTATTTGTATGCCGATAGGGGGACTGTTCGCCTGAGTCGATTAAGGACTAAACTTCATATCATCCATTATGTTTGACGTACATCCACATGTGTTAGTATGGGATGACCTAAGCTGATTAATCTACTTAGCACCTAGCCTTGCATTATGGTAGGCCGGAGTGTATGGGTTCGGATAACCCAGAGAAACTTTCTATTTACCCCGATGTGGTAGTTTAGGTGACTAAGTCTGTCCAACACAACGGTATTGTGCCACGTGGGTGGGTTCCTTTCATGTCCTCCACCATGGCATTAAGTTTAACGCGGGGCCACGTCACTTAAAGGTTCTAGGTCATATTCCAGTATGCCTAGGATGGAGGAAACACAAATCGTGTGGGTGCAAGGCTAAGGATTAAGTAGTGTAAAGGTTTCGTTGTGACCTCTAGACTGTACTCGATGTGTAGAGTATCGTGGTACCGACGGGTACCGGACAAACTAGAGTGATTCACATCATGTGGGTAAAGCTGTACAAACTCTGCAGAGTCCTAAAAACTAATCGATTAGCCGTGCTCACGGTCATGAGCAACATGATGATGTGCTATGAGTATAATTTTGTGTTTCCCAAATGTTTCCGAAACTAAATGATTTGTGTTGAAGATGATATTGATTTATGTGATGTGTTTGCCTTACTCCCCGATGTGTGTAAGGGAAAGATGTTTATCTATTTATGTTGAAACCATGCCATGATTAAAAAGCTTTACACATTGTTAAAATGATATCTTAAATTACGTTGCAAATGGCTTGTGAACTAAAATTAGCTTCGTGCTGAAAATGGAGACTACAAATAGCCTTCCTTTGACATAGAGCTTTCATGTATGTAGGGTTGATTGTGCGCTTGCCAGTACATTATTTGTAATAATGTACTGATTCTTGCTATTTGATTAACCATTTGCTTGCATGTCTTAGACTTAGTTGTTTGTGTGATGCGGGTAATCGACTACTTCTTCTAGGTCTTGAACTTAATGGGGTAAACCCAGAGTCGGTGTGCTTGAGGATTGGGTAGTCAAGCTTCCGCTGTTCTCTGATATATATATATATATATTTCGGTTAGCCTATGTAATTATTAATGTGATATAATTTTTTAAGTTCCTTTCAAGTTAAGTGTATTCGCTATGTATATTTATGCTTAAGATGAAAAATGTGAATCTAGTGCACATCCATGAAACTAGATTTACATGAGTAAGAGTTAAGGATATTTGAGATGTTGTAGATCTTTACCCATTTTTGGTCAAGTCTCCTGAATGTGTTACACATCTGGTCGCCGCCTTCAAGTGGTTTGACGGGCACATCTCAGGCTAGAGTTGACTGGCAGGCTAAAGGCCCAGCAATGTCTCCAATATCTTTCTCTCGAGGCTTTGGATGTTCCATTATGTTTGTTAGATGAGTTGAAGCATTTCACTTCATCTTGCAATTATATTGGAAGGTATGGGTGCCTTCGACACGTAGTCTCGTTTCATGGCTTGATTCGGGCACCCCGATGGACTCAATGACCTCCTTTGTTCCATATCCCTTGGCGATGCTGGCCTGTGGACGAGAACGGTTATGGACGTACTTCTTTAAAACGCCCATGTACCTCTTGAAAGGGAACATGTTGCGTAGGAATACTAGACCGAGGATACGGATCTCTTTGACAAGGTGGCATAGGAGATGTGTCATGATATTGAAGAAGGAAGGCGGAAAGATCATCTCAAAGTTGACAAGACATTGCACGACATTGTTTTAAAAGGCTTGTAGTCTGTCTGGATCGATGATTTTCTACGAAATTGCGTTCAGGAAAGCACATAGCTTTGTTATTATTGCCCGGACATTATCGGGAAGGATACCTTGAATTATAATGGGAAGCAGCTGTTATCATTAGAATGTGGCAGTCGTGAGACTTTAGGTTTGTGAACTTCTTATCCTTCGTGCTTATTATTCCCTTTATATTCAAGGAGTATCTAGATGGTACCTTGATGCTCTCCAGGCATTCAAACATGCTTTCCTTCTCTGCCTTCCTCAGACTATAGCTGGCTGGACTCAAGTAGTGGCTTCCTTTCTCCTTTGGTTCCGGGTGAAGGTTGTCGTGTTATGCCATATGCTTCAGATCATTACGTGCCTCAAGTGTATCTTTTGATTTTCCATATACACCTAGGAAGCCCAGCATGTTGATGCAAAGGTTCTTAGTGAGGTGCATCACATCGATTGCGTGGCGGACGTCCAATACTTCCCAATAGGGTAACTCCTAAAAAATGGACTTCTTTTTCCACATCACCACATGACCATCTTCACTTGCTATAGGTTGGTTGCATGGTCCCTTTACAAATACTACTTTGAGGTCTTTCACCATTGCAAACATGACCTTTCCGTTGCGATGCTTTTGCTTAGAACGGTGATCTGCCTTCTGTTCAAAATGTTTGCCTTTCCTCCAGACAGGGTGGCTAGCAATAAGAAAACAACGATGACCCATGTGCACTACCTTCTTACACTGTTTCAGGTACGTACTTTTGGTTTCATCCATCCAGTGGGTGCAAGCCTTGTACCCCTCATTTGACTGTCTGGATAGGTTGCCAAGTGTTGCCAATCGTTGATGGTAACAACGCTTGTAGGTTAAACTACTCCTATTTGTCCTCATCCCACAAGGGGACACCTTTTTTCTTCCATAGCAGTTTCAGATCTTTGACCAGTGGTCTCAGGTACACATCAATGTCGTTACCAGGTTGCTTTGGGCCTTGAATAATAATTGGCATCTGAATGTACTTCTGCTTCATGCATAGCCAAGGGGGGAGGTTGTAGATACACATCGTTAAAGGACAAGTATTGTGGCCATTGCTCATCTCTCCAAAAGGACTCATGCCATCCGTACTTAAACCAAACCTTATGTTTCGTGTATCCTCGCCAAAGTTTTTAACTGTTCTATTAATATTTTGCCACTGCGACCCATCGGTGGGGTGTCTCAGCATGCCGTCTTGTTGGTGTTCTTTTGCGTGCTAGCGCATCATTCTTGCATGCTCTTTGTTCCTGAATAGATGCTTGAGCCGTGGTATTATAGTAGAATAGCACATAACCTTAGCAGAAACTCTCTTCTTCGAAGGCTGTCAGTCAACTTCGTGTGGATCATCTCGTCTGATCTTGTATCGAAGTGCTTTACAAATCAGACATGCTTCTAGGTTCTCGTACTCCTCACCGTGATAGAGGATACAATCGTTAGGACATGCATGTATCTTTTGTACCTCATGTCCTAGAGGGCATACTAACTTCTTAGCTTCGTACGTTGATTCCGGCAATTCGTTTACCTCTGGAAGAATGTTCTTCATGAGTTTTAGTAAGTCGCTAAATGCCTTGTCACTGACACCATTTTTGGCCTTCCATTGCAAGAATTTCAGCGTGGTACCAAACTTTTTGTGCTCCTGTTCGCAACCTGGGTACAAGGACGTTTTGTGGTCCGCCAACGTACGCTCCAATTTCTGCACCTCCTATTCACCTTCGTAGTCCTCCTATACGTCACGCAACATCTGATCATGGTCATCTGCACCATTGTTTTCATCAACATCCCCGTCCACCTCGCCTGCTGTATTCTCTTCAAACCCACCGTATTGACCACTGTCCAGAATGTTGTCGTCTTCTTCTTCATGTTCTTCGATTGCAGCCCCTGCCTCTCCATGCGATGTCCAGCATTTGTAGTGAGACATGAATCCTGACTGAAAAAAGTGGTCATGAATAATTCTTGATGAATAATTCTCGTTTTTGCACTTTTTGCATGGACAACGTATAAAGCCCTTATACGTGTTGACATTGGCCACACTCAAAAAATAATGCACGCCTTGAATAAACTCTGTCGACCGTCCGTCCGTGGTGTACATCCATTGCAAATCCATCTACATGAAATGCACAAAAATCGTAAAAAGAATTCACGAAAGTCAAACCATTTAAATAATATGACAATAATTATATATGTAATCAGACAATAATTTTATAATAATCCAACATATGTAATGTGTTGTACTTAAAAATTTAGAATTATTTTTAAAAGTTCTTTTAAAGTTCTACGTAGTGTTTTTATTTCTAACTGTTTTAACAATTTTTAAATTACCTTAGTTTTCGAATCTACTATCAAATTTTTTATACTTTTTCCTTTTGTCATCTATTTTATAACATTTTTGTCCACAAGTTTCTCTCTCATCATTTTCCATAAATAGTTTTAGAGATAAAAGTGCATGTAAAAATACCTAAAAATGTAATATGCTAAGCATACTTAGAGGATGGAGTTGTGGATTTTAAAAAGTAAAATAATTTTCCCCAAACAAATTTTCTCTTCATTTTCCATGAACCTATTTAAAGATAAAAATGTATAAAAATATACCTAAAAATAATATGCTAAGCATAAATAATAAGAGGATGAAGTTGCTAACCTTGTAGATCCCTCAGATTTGTGTGTTATCACCAAAATAATTTCATAAAAAAATTTGGCAACACCTCTCTTCTTCTGCCCTTGAACACAATTTCTACAAACCTTTGAAGACACTGGCTCGAGCTGGAGGAGGAAAGAAAAACTATAAGAAGCACCTTTTAGTCTGGTAACACCAAAGACAACCGAGATCTTTAGCCCCGGTTGATAACACCAAGCGAGACTAAAGATCCTAGAGAGTCATTGTTTTTTTTAACTGGGACTAAAACTTTTTCTAGTATCGATTCATATTGAAACCGGGACTATTGTGGATTTTGGCCAGTGCAGCAAAGATCATTTCTCCAGTAGTGGTGTGATCCATCATTGGGAGTCGCTGTGTGCTCCCGAGTTTTCGACAATTGATCAGGGGGACTATTGGAGAATGGATTTCATTTAAAATCCTATAATTTCAGGATTAGGATGTATTTATAGTAACTCTTACTGATGCTCTTTGGGAATGTTTCATGTAGTGTAAGGCTCCACGCAAGCTAGTGTTAGCAACTTCGCATGCATCATTACTTTTGTAATATTTTTCTATGAAAATTATATTTTTAATGTTTTAAATTGCCAAATATAACTGCACACATTTAGATTATATAATCTTTTATGTGTAGTTTAGAATTCCTATCTAGTTACAATAATTATATAATATTTGATGAAATTCCAAAAACACCCTAGAAAATCTTTGTGTTCCAAGGACCAAATAAATTCTTTCAAGGAAATTTCATATTTCTAGCTAGAAATTTTCATATTTGTCGCAGCTTCTAGTCACCATGCCTCATGGTTGCAAAACTTGTGTAGATATCACTAATACAAATCCTTTCCTCTGTGACGGCCCATCACATACCTGAGTTTTTTTAGTTGTCACAACGAAGTAGTCTCAAACGGGCCTAAAAAGAGGCCGACAAAGATATAATCACATAGACATGTTAGATGTGCATAAAACTCAAGCCCATCATAGATGCTACCTATTTATGATGGGCACAATTCAAGGCCTGATGTGAACTAGGGTGTCCCGATCTTTCGGTGAGTTGATGATAACTACGATTTGGAAGAAACGTTGACGATCCGACTACAATCGTACGAGACGTTGTGTTGCGCCTTAGCGATCGATACACCTCTCCGTGGGTTGTTGATCTTGCCGGTGCAGATCAACCTTATTCCTGCAAGCAAATCGAAGAAACAAGCAAGAACAAGATAAAAGCAATCTGAATTGCAAATAGGAATTGAATACAAATGATAAGATGGGGTTCCGAATCAAATAGAACGGATGGTCTAGCCGACACACGCGTCTATTAGGAAGTAGCGATAGCTAAACTTACATACACAAAACCCGAGTTGTTCTATGGCAGTTAGGGGGTATATATAGGTGGGAGGATGACCTAGGGTTCCCTAGGGTCGTGCTCCACCTGGTTGGGGCGCATCCCACTTGGGCCAGGGTCCCAGATGAAGTTACAAGCCCACAGGCCCATTATAGGTGATGCAACACCTTGTTTCTGTGATTGCGGCTGATTGGGGTGGAATTTTGAGATGAGGCCAGATCCATTGGAAAGAGGACTCCAAGAGCTCTGATACCAACTGATGAGAACTAGGGTGTCCCGATCTTTCGGTGAGTTGATGATAACTACGATTTGGAAGAAACGTTGAATAACTGTTCAAAGTCAAGTACCGTGCTGGTCCTAGGACAGAACGTACTAGAGACGCGAGCCTAGACACAAACGGTACCACAAGATAGCACTAGAAACAACTATGCATAGCTTTGATAAATGAAACCAACAACTGAATTTTTTTCTCTTTCTTTTTTTCTTCTCTTTTCTTTTTTTTCTTTTCGCTTTTTTTTCTTCTTCTTTTTTGGTGCGGCTTTTTTTCTCTCTTTTTAAAGCACCTTTCGCCTTTTTGATTTTTTTCAGCAAAAACCAACTTATGGACCTCGATGTAAAATTACAAGGACTTAAATGTAAATAAAAAATTACAGGGACTCAAATGTAAAAGTCCAAACCCTAAAATTAGAAGTATATAAAAATGGAATGCGACGTTATGCCAGTTTCGTTTTCCAAACAGATCTCGAATCGACACAAAACAAAATTGTACCAAGGTGTTTGACACGACTCAAAAATTAGATGTACGTGATTAGGGAGGTAGTGGGAGTCGGACTTGTGGGGGTGGACGCTAGGAGTTCGGTTGGACCAAGAGATAAAAACAAAACCTGATTTTTAACCAATCTAATCTACTATTTTTTTCCTAAAATAAAACCAATCTAATCTAATCTAATATCTAATCTGCTATTTCTCACGTGCAACACGATGGTGGCAGCGAAGAGTGTGGTACTAGACGTGACAAGAACTCGAAACTCTAAACGAACTAGACACTAAGACCAACAACACAACGTGACGATGCAACGTAAAACTCAACAAAGCAAAGACAAAAAAGAACAATGCAATGGCACAAATATGGCTAGGTAATGGATGCAATTTTTTTTTGGCTTTTCTGGTTATAGGTGGATAAAACTCACCGATCAACTTGGCGCTCTGATACCAACTGATGTGAACTAGGGTGTCCCGATCTTTCGGTGAGTTGATGATAACTACGATTTGGAAGAAACGTTGACGATCCGACTACAATCGTACGAGACGTTGTGTTGCGCCTTAGCGATCGATACACCTCTCCGTGGGTTGTTGATCTTGCCGGTGCAGATCAACCTTATTCCTGCAAGCAAATCGAAGAAACAAGCAAGAACAAGATAAAAGCAATCTGAATTGCAAATAGGAATTGAATACAAATGATAAGATGGGGTTCCGAATCAAATAGAACGGATGGTCTAGCCGACACACGCGTCTATTAGGAAGTAGCGATAGCTAAACTTACATAAACAAAACCCGACTTGTTCTATGGTAGCTAGGGGGTATATATAGGTGGGAGGACGACCTAGGGTTCCCTAGGGTCGTGCTCCACCTAGTTGGGGCGCACCCCACTTGGGCCAGGGTCCCAGATGAAGTTACAAGCCCACAGGCCCATTATAGGTGATGCAACACCTTGTTTCTGTGATTGCGGCTAATTGGGGTGGAATTTTGAGATGAGGACAGATCCGTTGGAAAGAGGACTCCAAGAGCTTTCCATCAAGTACTTATGGACCCAAATCGGAGCACGTATGCATATTTGATGGCCGTTTGAATTCAGCTCTGTCCTGCAGTCCGAATTTAGCACCAAAACGTGTTGGATTAGATCTCTTTCTTTCCTTGGCCAAAAGTGACGTGAGAAGTACTTGGATTTGCCCCCCAATCAATTTCCTTTGTCCTCCATGTCTTCCATGTGTGTTTAACACTCTTTTTGATCCAGGTATGTATTTCTGAAAATGTAAATAAACACATATCATGGTGCAGCATCAATTCATCAAAAGCATCAAATACAATCTTGATAAAGAATTCGTGCACCTTTAAATCAAAAGCTCCCAATGTGTTTGTATCCGAGGTGGTGATGTCCTCATCAAGGCGACAAAGATAACCAATGTTATCTTTGTCGGGCCCAAAGAAGCTTATCACCAATGTTCTCATCGGTGATGGGCAAGAACTTATGGTCGACTTAGATAACAACTAGCCCGTCACCGATGCGTGTCATCGGTGATGGACTTTACTTAGGCCCAACAAAGATATTTATTGTAGCCTATAAATACCCCCATCACCTGTATTGGTTATCCCACCGTTGACTATTTTGGTGGGACGAGGAGGGGCGGATTTTTGTCTCTTTTTCAAAGAAAATCAAAAAGTGCAAAGTAATTGAAAAATAGTAGGCAATTCTCATGAAGTTCTTCATGGATTAGCATCAGGATGCGGTGCGGATGCCGACAAGATGACCAAGTTGACCTACTCCATCGATGCGACTCGCTCGAGTGTGGCATTTGCTTCCTATCTTTTGAAGCTCGAGTTTACATGGTAATCCTATAAATTGCACCATAGCATTTTGAAGAAGGCGAGACCGAGGTTGGCGAAGAAGGCATCGGGGCCTCTACACGAATCAGCAGCGGGATGCAGTGTGGATGCCGACGAGATGACCAAGGTGACCTACTCCATCGACTAAGACTCGCTCGAGTGTGGCATTTGCTTCCTGCCTTTTGAACCTCGAGTTTACATGGTAATCCTAGACATTTCACCACATCATTTTGAAGAAGGCGAGACTAAGGTGGGCGCGAAGGCGTCGGGGCCTCTTCACGGATCGCGGCGGGATGCGGTGCGGATGCCGATGAGACGACCAAGGTGACCTACTCCATCGACCGCGACTCACTCGAGTGTGGCATTTGCTTCCTGCCTTTTGAAGCTTGAGTTTACAAGGTAATCGTAGACATTGCACCACATCATTTTGAAGAAGACGAGACCAAGGTCGGCGAAGAAGGTGTCGGGGCCTCTTCATGGATCAACGGTGGGATCCGTGGGGATGCCGACGAGACGACCATGGTGACCTACTCCATCGACCACGACTCGCTCGAGTGTGGCATTTGCTTCCGCCTTTGAAGCTTGAGTTTTCATGGTAATCCTAGACATTGGACCACATCATTTTAAAGAAGGCGAGACCGAGGTCGGTGAAGAAGGCATCGGGGCCTCTTCACGGATCGCCGGTGGATGCGGTGCGGATGCCGACGATACAACCAAGGTGACCTACTCCAATCACCAAGATGACCAAGTAGTTTATATAGTGAATTTATTTAATTTGGAGAATTATTTAGTGAATTAAATAAATTGTTAAGTAATTTATATAGTTTATTTAGTTCACTAAAATATTATTTATAGTATTAATAGTATATCGACGGTAGGTCGCGAGTCCCTCCGAGGAGGGTGCCCAAGGAGGTGAGTGAGTGGTCGGGAATGCGCCCTCTCGGACCCGGTGGTCGGCTCGAGTCACTAAGATGAGCCAAAGATCAAGAGACACGAGATTTATACTGGTTCAGCCCTCCGAAGGATAATAAGCCTACGCCCAGTGTGTGGTGTTCTTTGATGGGGTGGATGATGAATAAGGTTTACAAGTGCGAGTTCTTGGGGCTTAGAGCAAGCTAGCCAAGAACAAGAGGTGAGAATGAAAATGAACTTGGAATGCTTCGATCCCCCCATCAGCTCGTCCTGCCCTCCCTTTTATAGCTCAAGGGGGGCAGTTACAAGGGACTTGGAGGCCAAGAAAGCTAAGACTAAAGCTCTAAAAAGGTGAGTACAAACAACATCTGAAAAAGGTACATAGAGATGTCCTCTGTGCCCTGCGCGCCGTGGGTGTCTTGTGCCTTATCCTGCCTTGGGGCCCCTCCTTTGCAGATTCGACCTGTACTGTGCTATCAGGTGACGTCATCCCTTGCCGGGTTGTCCCCTCCTCGTCTCCTTGCAAGCCATGTTTCGTCCCGAGAAGGCCAGAAGTCGGGTCGAGGAGTCAAGGTCGAGAAAGGAGTTCCTGGTCGGACTTGGGGGAGGTCGGGGCGACCAACGCCTAGGGGAGGTCAGGCTCCCAACCTTATCGAAAAGACTTCACAGTTCGACTCCAGCTTGACTCCAACTCCGGTCCGAGTGCTACCCTAGGGTGACACTCCCAATAGCAGCCCCCGAGCCTAAGGAGGAATGAGACATCCGTCCTTACGATCTAAGGTCTTCTCTGTCGTCTTTAGAGGGTTCCCGAAGGCGTCGCAGCAGGGCTTCAGCAGGTTCCTAGGATCTTGTAGCTCGAGCTTCAGCAGGTGCACCTGCCAGGTGTAGGCCCCGAGCCTAGGGTCAGATGGTACATCCAAGCCTAGGGTGCAGTCTGTGAAATTGCTTTTCCTCCTTTTTTTTGATTCGACCGTACCTCGGGGTCCTGCGATGCTTATTGTGTTCGATAGGTCTACTGCCTGGAAGCTCATGGTAATCCAACTTCAACCGAGGGATGGCCTGAAAGCCGTCGCCCAAGTCGGCAAAGCCACGGCTCGGAGGCCAGTGGTGGTTGGCGAGGTAATCGGGACTATCGCCGGGAGGCCAATGGTAATCCCGACATCGACCGAGGGGTGGCCCGGAAGCCATCGCCCGAGTCGGTTGAGCCATGGCCCGAAGGCCGGTGGTGGTCGCCGAGGTGATCGGGACTACCTCCCGGAGGCCTATGGTAATCTCGACCCGACCGGGGTGGCTTGGAAGCCATCGCCCAAGTCGGTTGAGCCACGGCCCGAAGGCCGGTGGTGGTCGGCGAGGTGATCGGGACTACCACCCGAGGCCTAAGGTAATCCCGATCCCGACCGGGGGTGACCGAAGCCATTGCTCGAGTCGGTTGAGCCTCGGTCCGAAGGCCGGCGATGGTCGGCGAGGTGATCGGGACTACCGCCGGGAGGCTAGATATTGAGTAGTTTGGGTCGGAAACCGAACGGCCTACGATAGTCGATGAAGTTGAAGGGCAACCCACTAACAACCTTAGGCAGAGTGCTAATCATATCATATTAAGAGGGCGAGAACCAGCGCCGCGTAACAACTAATCGAATTCCTGGTTTTTCACTCTTCCCCAGGCGACAGGGAGGGTTGCGGAACGTGTAGCGGACGCTGTTAGCTATTCCACATAACCGATGGCTCTGATTTGGTCCGAAGGTGACGTGGCATGCCGAGGAGGATGATGGACGAGGGCGCTTTGGATTCCCTGCGTCCGTTACTGATAGCACTGGGCACGTTTTCCTAGAACGACGCCACTAGGCCCATTATCATCCCTATTTAAGCCCGGTCATTCTTGAAGGGTTACGCGGAGGCTACGCTAGCCGAAAACAAAACTTTTTACCGCGCAAACCAGGAACACTTGCAAGTAAGGACCGATAGATCGTTACCGATTGGAGTAGAGTGCAGCGGAATAGCCAATCAGGGCAATCTGATCCGGAACAGTGTAGCCGATGACAGCCGATTCCTGGGGACAGCCGATTCACCAATCAACCGATTGGCAGATGCCGTAGCCGACCCGAAGCCGATCAACAGCGCGCAACGTAGCAGCGCCTCTACCGGTATCCACACGTCCGGGGACAGAACGACGAACACCCGTGTGCTAGCACGTGATGCAAGGCTAGGGTTTGGCTCGAAAGTGGGGAGGGTTTCCGTGGAGATTGATCTCGACAACTCCGTTGCACGCGATGCAATTGACATGCCGCAGCTCTCCACCCCTCCCTCCTTTATATAGAGTTGGCCGACCGAGACTAGTGGCCGATTAGGACTCTATTTTGAATCGGATCTCATCCGTATCTCATAGAGTTGGCCGCCCACACGTCGTAAGCCCATAGGACTCTATCCGATCAGATCCCTATCCGATCGAGCCGTATCCGAGTCCAACTCGAATGCCTGTTCTTATCCCCTTAAGCGTGCGACCCTGTAGGTTCAGGTATACTCGGTTTCGGCTATAGTCTAACTTAGCCGATCGTCGGCTCGAGTCTAACTCAGCCGACTGTCAACAGCGGCGCCTAGCAAGCACATATTGACACCATAGTATACAAGAATAATATCGGCTCTGAACCTTTAATGTGTACACAAATCCCTTTGCCTCACGATACCAGTTAAGCTATAGGCAAGAAGTGTGCCATCCCTTAAATAGCTTAACCATTCACTCGAACCGTATTGGATTATCGTCCGTTGATTGACTCCTCAATCAACTTAGCATGGCCATGCATTTCCATAATCCATTACCTCGAGGGCCCGAGATATCCGTCCAAAGGAGGGGCAAATTCCATCTTGATCACTCACATCCCACTCCATGTTTCATAGCAAACCCGAAAACTACCTTTATAACTACCCAGTTACGGAATAGCATTTGGTAGTCCCAAAGTAGGCTACTACACATGTTGGAATCCATGGTGATCTCAGGTCTAAGGACTTTGTACCAACACTACCTGAGACCAACTAATGGCACATTGATTCCTGTAGTGTCTCATGGTGGGTCTATCCAACAATGTGTTCTCTAACACATTTGTCCATGTTTATTGATTTGGTATCTCCATACCCATGATCCATGAGACATGATCATCAATCAATAAACATGCCGATCTTAGAATCATATTTGTTCCAACAATATGACATATGATCAGGGATCGTTTAGAAATAGATTCATACATATAGAGTCTCATAAATAAGTCACGTACTTATTGATCAATACAAGATGTCTATTTCATGGAACTGAATAACATTTTATTCATAAATACATAAATATTGACGTGATATCCAACATCTCCATGTTGCCTCTAGGGCATATCACTAACAATCTCCCACTTGCACTAGAGTCAATCATGTAAGTATCTAATACCCATTGCTCTTGTGTGCATCTCATGCTTCGGCTGAGGGAGAGGTTTTGTCAGCGGATCGGCTATGTTGAGATCCGTGTGCACTTTGCATATCTTGACATCACCTCTGTCCACTATCTCGCGGATGAGATGATATCGCCGAAGTATGTGTTTGGACTTCTGATGTGATCTCGGCTCCTTGGCTTGCGCAATGGCTCCACTATTATCACAATAGAGAGACATTGGACCAGTCGTACTAGTCATCACACCAAGCTCAGAAATGAATTTCTTGATCCAAACAGCCTCCTTTGCAGCTTCTGAAGCAGCAATGTACTCGGCCTCCGTTGTAGAGTCGCAAGTATCCTGCTTGGAACTCTTCCATGACTGCGCCTCCGTTCTGCGAACACGAACCCGCATTGCGATCTATAATCATCCTTGTCCGTTTGGAACCTAGCATCGGTGTAACTACTTACAACGAGCTCTTCTTCACCTCCATAGACTAGGAACTTATCCTTAGTTCTTCTCAAGTACTTAAGGATATTCTTTACGGCAGTCCAGTGACCTTCACCTGGATCTCGACTGGTATCTGCTCGTAGCACTCAAAGCGTACGAGACATCTGGGCGTGTACAAAGCATGGCATACATGATGGATCCAATTGCCGAAGCATATGAAACCATACCCATCTTATTCCGCTCATCATGTGTCTGAGGATACTGATTCTTGCTAAGATTAATGCCATGTGACATGGGCAAGAAACCTTTCTTGGAATCATGCATGTTGAACCTTTTCAACACCTTGTCAATGTATGTACTTTGGCTTAATCCAATTAGCCTCTTGGATCTATCTCTATAGATCCGAATGCCCAATATGTGTGCTGCCTCCCCTAAGTCTTTCATGGAAAAACTATTTTTCAATGAAGACTTGACGGATTCTAGCATAGGGATATCATTTTCAATCAACAATATGTCATCCACATATAAGATTAGAAATACAATTGCGCTCCCACTGACCTTTTTGTAAACACAGGCCTCTTCTTCGTTCTTGAGCTTCGTCAAGATGCACCCTGCTCCCACTAACCCTTCTTGAAAGAAACTCTTTCTCCAAGAAGACACCGTGTCGGGCGACAAACACTTTGCCTTGTTCCCGATTATAAAAGTAATATCCCTTAATTTCCTTAGGATATCCCACAAAGAAGCACTTGTCAGATTTGGGTGTGAGCTTGTCAGACTGTAAACGTTTTACATAAGCTTCACATCCCCAAATTTTGAGAAAAGACAAACTAGGGGTTGCCCCGTCCATATCTCATATGGTGTCTTTTCAACCGACTTAGATGGAACTCTATTTAGTGTGAGCGCGTGTTTCAAGAGCATATCCCCGAAGGATAACGGAAGATCACTTTGGCTCATCATCGACCGCACCATGTCCAACAAGGTGCGATTTCTCCGTTCGGACACTCCGTTCCATTGTGGAGTTCTGGCGGAGTTAAGCGTGAAACAATTCCACAATCTTTCAGATGATTACCAAACTCTTGGCTCAAGTATTCCCCTCCACGATCGATCGTAGAAACTTGATTGTTTTCCCTAAATGATTCTCGTACTTCATTCCGAATTCTTTGAACTTTTCAAAGGATTCGGACTTATGCCTCATTAAGTAGATATAACCATATCTACTAAAGTCATCGGTAAAGGTAATGAAGTACCGATAACCACCCTCGGCCGTTGAGCTCATTGGTCCACATACATCAGTATGTACGAGTGCCAATAAGTCACTTGCTCTCTCACTATGTCCCGTGAAAGGTGCCTTTGTTATCTTACCAAGTAAACAAGACTCACATGTCTCAAATGATTCAAAATCAAAAGAGTGAAGCAGTCCATCCTTATGGAGCTTCTCCATGCGTTTCTTATTTATATGGCCTAAGCGACAATGCCGATAAACGTGGGGTTTATATCATTAGAGAGTTGTCTTTCGTATTAATGTTATAGATGGGAGACACTTCAAGATTCAAAACGTATAATCCATTCACCAATGGAGCATGAAAATAGAACATATCTCTAAGATATATTGAACAACCATTGTCCATTGATCTAAAATCATATCCTTCCGCTTGCAAACATGAAGCGAAATAACGTTTTGACATAGTGTTGGAACACAATAACAATTATTCAATTCCAAAACTAATCCCGAAGGTAGATGAAGTGGTACGTGCCGAAAGAAGCGTAGCAACGCTTGCTCCATTGCCGACGCGCAGTTCACCTCGCCCCTTCTCAATCCTCTACTTCTTCTCATTCCCGCAACGGTTTGCAAATATGAGCTACCGATCCGGTATCAAATACCCAAGAGTCGTAGGTGAAGTAGCAAGATTAATGTCTATAACATTAATACCGAAGCGAAGTCGTACTTTGCTTCTTTTGAGCTCCTCCATGTACTTCTTGCGTTCCTCTTCCAGTGGCATGTCTCCTTGCAATAGAAGCAAACGGCATCCGATGCCGCCGACCCCTTCTTGCCCTTCTTTGCATTGGAGGCACTCGCGATCTCATCGGGAGTTAACTTCCTCTTGGTACAAAGTTTCTTGACAGTGGTTTGCGCTTAGCCTTCGCATCATCATAACATGATGACCATTCTTCGGATACTCTCCTCACTGTCTTTAGCATCCCATGCAATTCAGCCAAGGTTCTATCCATATTGTTCATGTGATAATTCAATATGAATGGCTCGAAGCTCGGAGGGAGCGACTGGAGAATCACATCAGTAGACAACTCTTGGCTAAGGGGAAAACCTAGTTTTTCCAGACTCTCAATGTAGCCAATCATTTTTATCACATGCGGACTGACGGGATTCCCTTCAACAAGCCTGCACGCAAACAAGGACTTTGAGGTGTTGAACCTCTCGGCCCGAGCTTGGTTCTCAAACATACCACGCAGTCCCTGAATAATAGTGTGAGCATCGCTGCTCTCATATTGCTTCGAAGCTCGGGGACATTGTAGCAAGCATGAGACAGCTTATATCTAGGGCATCATTAGTGTGCTTCTCATAAGCCCGCCGTGCGTTGCAAGTGGCATTATTTGGCAAATCCTCAGGATAAGGTACTTCAAGAACGTACTCCTTACGCTCTTGCTTGAGAACAATTCTCAAGTTGTGATACCAATCCATAAAGTTTGTTCCATTTAATTTTTCCTTTTCAAGAATAGATCGCAAATTAAAGATACTGGGTGTAGTATTAGCCGCCATTTATTCTACAACAGAAAAAACAAAGTTTAGCACCATGTTTATGCTATGTCTTTTGTTAAACAATTTAACATAAGACTCCCATTACGTATTTTCCACCTTCCCTCTAGGTTACGTATTGGGTCAAGATCCACATGTTAGTTAATTTTCTAGTGAGCTTTGGCATCACTGCTAGAAATTTAGTAACATCGGTAAGCAACTCCATGCTAATCACATCTCTATGTGACTCTTGTTGTTGGTGTGGCATCTCCATGCCCCGGCCCCAACCTATGCCCCAAGGCCCAAAACTGTTTTGATAGCCTTGTTAAGTAAACCAAATGCTCCGCTGTATATGTCCGACATATACCCCTCGTGTTATGATAGAGAATGGCACTCGCTTTGCGACCCACCATTGACGAGCATAACGGTGACGGGTGCAACATTTGGAAGGGCATCATTACTACTTAATTTTGTGAGGGATGCTATCCTATCAAACAAACATATCACATATGAAAACGGTAGAATAGCATATAATGAAATAGTATGGCCCCCTTCACATGGTGATCTCCATCTCCATGTCGGCGCTGAGGATCTCCATCTTCGGTACCATCTTTCAATGTGCATGATGCTTGATTTCTTCAAACTAAGCTACTACTATAGAAGCTCTAATTGAAGATTACATTGACTCGCAGGTCGTGAAAGAATATTACAAGCATTGCACGTATGAAAGAATATTACAGGGATTGCACATATGAAAGAATATTACATGCATCACATGCATCTCATACATACAATAGGGCCATACCATCTCAAAGCATTCTCTGCAAAAACAAGTTAGGCGTAGAAACGTTTTCTACCTATCGCAGAGATACGGCACCGAGACGACCTATAAGGGGTACGCACACGGCGGTCATAGATCCAATCTATGAAATCGCTTACGGAAACCATATCGGCGTAATCATATTATGCCGTCCCGATACACTATCAAGGGAGATGGTTTGCGTAGGCGCGAGGCAGCTAACAAGATCGGACTACGAGATAGCTTCGGCATAATCACATTATACCGTTCCGATACACTATCAAGGAACGCTATTTCGAAGCCGACTCAAACCGAGATCTATGGATATTGCTTCGACGTAATCACATTATGCCGTTCCGATACACTATCAAGGAACGCAATTACCATCAACTCTCCTCAACAAATCCCGTAAAACCGATTGATCTAATCAACCCGTGTGCAAAACTTGTTCCAGATCCAATCTAAAACCCGAACTAAGCAAGATTAGCTTTGATACCACTAAAGGGTTACGCGGAGGCTACGCTAGCCGAAAACAAAACTTTTTACCGCGCAAACCAGGAACACTTGCAAGTAAGGGCCGATAGATCGTTACCGATTGGAGTAGAGTGCAGCGGAATAGCCAATCAAGGCAATCCGATCCGGAACAGTGTAGCCGATGATAGCCGATTCCTGGGGACAGCCGATTCACCAATCAACCGATTCGCAGATGCCGTAGCCGACCCGAAGCCGATCAACAGCGCGCAACGTAGCAGTGCCTCTACCGGTATCCACACGTCCGGGGACAGAACGCCGAACACCCGTGTGCTAGCACGCGATGCAAGGCTAGGGTTTGGCTCGAAAGTGGGGAGGGTTTCCGTGGAGATTGATCTCGGCAACTTCTGTTGCACGCGATGCAATTGACATGCCGCAGCTCTCCACCCCTCCCTCCTTTATATAGAGTTGGCCGACTGGGACTAGTGGCCGATTAGGACTCCATTTTGAATCGGATCTCATCCGTATCTCATAGAGTTGGCCGCCCACACGTCGTAAGCCCATAGGACTCTATCTGATCAGATCCCTATCCGATCGAGCCGTATCCGAGTCCAACTCGAATGCCTGTTCTTATCCCCTTAAGCGTGCGACCCTGTAGGTTCAGGTATACTCGGTTTCGGCTATAGTCTAACTTAGCCGATCGTCGGCTCAAGTCTAACTCAGCCGACCTGTCAACAGCGGCGCCTAGCAGCACATATTGACACCATAGTATACAAGAGTAATATCGGCTCTGAACCTGTAATGTGTACACAAATCCCTTTGCCTCACGATACCAGTTAAGCTATAGGCAAGAAGTGTGCCATCCCTTAAATAGCTTAACCATTCACTTGAACTGTATTGGATTATCTGTCTGTTGATTGACTCCTCAATCAACTTAGCATGGCCATGCATTTCCATAATCCATTACCTCGAGGGGCCCAGAGATATCTCTCCAAAGGAGGGGCAAATTCCATCTTGATCACTCACATCCCACTCCATGTTTCATAGCAAACCCAAAAACTACCTTTATAACTACCCAGTTACGGAATAGCGTTTGGTAGTCCCAAAGTAGGCTACTACACATGTTGGAATCCATGGTGATCTCAGGTCTAAGGACTTTGTACCAACAGTACCTGAGACCAACTAATGGCACATTGATTCCTGTAGTGTCTCATGGTGGGTCTATCCAACAATGTGTTCTCTAACACATATGTCCATGTTTATTGATTTGGTATCTCCATACCCATGATCCATGAGACATGATCATCAATCAATAAACATGCCGATCTTAGAATCATATTTGTTCCAACAATATGACATATGATCAGGGATCGTTTAGAAATAGATTCATACATATTGAGTCTCATAAATAAGTCACGTACTTATTGATCAATACAAGATGTCTATTTCATGGAACTGAATAACATTTTATTCATAAATACATAAATATATACGTGATATCCAACATCTCCATGTTGCCTCTAGGGCATATCACTAACAATTCTCACTTCCTTCCGTCTCACACCACACTTTCGCCAAGGGAAAAAACTTCAAGGCTCGCATCCTCCTTGCTCTTCTGCTGTCTCAAAACTTTCTAAAACTCATGGAGTCCTCTCTAAGTTCCTCGAGAGCGGGAGGCGGGCGCGGCCCGATCATCATCAACCGGTGAAGTCCCGAGTCTCGGCCTTGGTCAAATAATTTCTCTCTTTTCTTGTCCTTTTTTGTTGAAACCTCACCTGCCAGGTGTTGGTGTCAATGAAGGGAGTTGGAGCCCGCCACCACGCTGTCGCAACTAGAAGTTGTGGAGATCCGCCTCCCGTTGTGACGGCAGACCCAAGGAGGAAACGAACACGTCCACTTCCCCGAGGTGGGGCCAAGTTCGTGCGGGGTGCCTGGGGGTGCAAGAGTCGAATCGGCCAGAAGACACCGCTTCGGGGTGCTATGAGGTTCATAGGTTCCACCCAGTGAGGTCAACATTTTATGTTCATAGGTTTCATTACCTTGTTGACGACGATGAAACTAACTAGAGTCTTTGACAGGGAGCCGTCGGACGTTGACCCTCACATTGAAGGGTCCTCCTCCCGAGCCGGCGCTGAGGAGCTCATGGCTTGGCGTCGGGACTCCGAGGATCTTCTCCAAGACCTTGTCACTGCTCTTGATGACGCCGAGTCAAGGGCGAAGGCGCCGAGGCGGCTAAAGCCAAAGCGGAGAGGACGCCGAAGGCCACCGAGGTGGCAAGGGACAAAGCCTTGGTCGGGATGGCCATAGACAAGACCGCACGGCGAAGCCGTCCGTAAGTTCCATTCTTTATTTCCTCCCACCGTCGGTTTCAACCTATGTCCGTGACTGATCTCTTTCTGAATAGGCCAACTTGCGACTCTCCACCGTGAGATCGGCGGCCAGCGGGCCCACCTCCAGACGGTCCAGGGCATTGGGTGATCTACGCGGACGTAGTCCGGAGCTCGCCAACATCAACCGGAGTTGTCGTCGACCGTGCCAACCGACGACATGCTCCTAGGACGTCTTCGAGCGGCGGGAGCTTCTGGGCCTATGCCTCGGGGGTGGCGAAGACGGCGGCGGCGCATGTCCTTGGGGTAGTGCAGAAACTGTACCCCCCGCGTGGAGGTCGAAGTTGTCGCTGAAGGGTGGCCTCCTGGCGTCGCCGAGTCCAATGTTGAGGGCATCTACGCCTCCGTGGAGCCTATTGTGGAGAAGATCGTCGCCAACATGGAATTGTAAATTAAGGGGGGACCTTAGGCCCTATGTATGATCATCACCCTGTTTGTATAAGAAAAAACTTTGTCTATTCTTTTGAATGCCATGCTCAATTCGCAAAGTGTCCGATATGTGTGTTGTTTTTTTGGGACACCCAACTTTTTGCTATGTGATGGACTGCGCGCGAGCGACCTCGTCCTTCAATAGTTCTTCGGAGGGCTCCTTCTCAAAGATCGTGCAAAGTTACCACTTTGGGCAGTTTGTCCCGAGCGACTCCTCCATCAATAGATCGAAACCGAAGGCTTCCGGTCAAGCTCAAGCACGTCTCTCGCTTGGAGCGGACTACGTTGAACGATCTCGGCCGTCGACAGACTAAGTCCGGAGGGCTACCGATCAAGTTCAAGCATGTCCATCACTCGGAATAAACCAGGCTGAGGAATCTCGGTCGTCAAAAGACCAAGTCCGGAGGGCTACCGATCAAGCTCACGTGGGTCTACCTTCTTCATAGCGGGTCGACGCGAAGAGACACCTCCAATTTACCTCATGACCGACCTTCGTAGCCGAGCGGCATAGGGCCTCAATAGATGGATCCGGAGTACACCCCAGCCTAACCTAGACCGACTCAGCCGTGTACAGGGTAAATAGGTGGACGGAGGAAGATCGGCGGTCACTCGGTACATGTATAACCCACATGGCCAAGCGGCTGAAGCTCCGGGATGGATCCCAAGGGCATTCGGTCGAGCAAGGTCACTTAGTTGTGTACGCAGCGAGTGAGCACGAGGTCGACAACCAACTAATCTCTGTGTGTCTGACACTCGAAGTAGAGCGGCTTGAGCCATCGACAGACATTTGTTCGGGTGACTGCAAGTCGAGCTCCTGGCGTCTTAGTCCTATACACAAGATATAGTTGTTAAGAGCCTCGAGCTCATTCACCTGGCACTTGATTGAAACACGACTGGTCCCGACCCTAGCCTTAGCGATCGATACACCTCTCCGTGGGTTGTTGA
This sequence comes from Oryza australiensis, assembly GCA_019925245.2. Lineage (NCBI taxonomy): Eukaryota > Viridiplantae > Streptophyta > Magnoliopsida > Poales > Poaceae > Oryza > Oryza australiensis. Next base: position 297,660 of record JAIFGZ020000499.1, read on the forward strand.
TCTTGCCGGTGCAGATCAACCTTATTCCCGCAAGCAAATCGAAGAAACAAGCAAGAACAAGATAAAAGCAATCTGAATTGCAAATAGGAATTGAATACAAATGATAAGATGGGGTTCGAATCAAATAGAACGGATGGTCTAGCCGACACACGCGTCTATTAGGAAGTAGCGATAGCTAAACTTACATAAACAAAACCCGACTTGTTCTATGGTAGCTAGGGGGTATATATAGGTGGGAGGACGACCTAGGGTTCCCTAGGGTCGTGCTCCACCTAGTTGGGGCGCACCCCACTTGGGCCGGGGTCCCAGATGAAGTTACAAGCCCACAGCCCATTATAGGTGATGCAACACCTTGTTTCTGTGATTGCGGCTAATTGGGGTGGAATTTTGAGATGAGGACAGATCCGTTGGAAAGAGGACTCCAAGAGCTTTCCATCAAGTACTTATGGACCCAAATCGGAGCACGTATGCATATTTGATGGCCGTTTGAATTCAGCTCTGTCCTGCAGTCCGAATTTAGCACCAAAACGTGTTGGATTAGATCTCTTTCTTTCCTTGGCCAAAAGTGACGTGAGAAGTACTTGGATTTGCCCCCCAATCAATTTCCTTTGTCCTCCATGTCTTCCATGTGTGTTTAACACTCTTTTTGATCCAGGTATGTATTTCTGAAAATGTAAATAAACACATATCATGGTGCAGCATCAATTCATCAAAAGCATCAAATACAATCTTGATAAAGAATTCGTGCACCTTTAAATCAAAAGCTCCCAATGTGTTTGTATCCGAGGTGGTGATGTCCTCATCAAGGCCCGACAAAGATAACCAATGTTATCTTTGTCGGGCCCAAAAGAAGCTTATCACCAATGTTCTCATCAGTGATGGGCAAGAACTTATGGTCTGACTTAGATAACAACTAGGCCCGTCACCGATGCGTGTCATCGGTGATGGACTTTTACTTAGGCCCAACAAAGATATTTATTGTAGCCTATAAATACCCCCCATCACCTGTATTGGTTATCCCACTGTTGACTATTTTGGTGGGACGAGGAGGGGGCGGATTTTTGTCTCTTTTTTCAAAGAAAATCAAAAAGTGCAAAGTAATTGAAAAATAGTAGGCAATTCTCATGAAGTTCTTCATGGATTAGCATCAGGATGCGGTGCGGATGCTGACAAGATGACCAAGTTGACCTACTCCATCGACTGCGACTCGCTCGAGTGTGGCATTTGCTTCCTATCTTTTGAAGCTCGAGTTTACATGGTAATCCTATAAATTGCACCATAGCATTTTGAAGAAGGCGAGACCGAGGTTGGCGAAGAAGGCATCGGGGCCTCTACACGAATCGGCGGCGGGATGCGGTGTGGATGCCGACGAGATGACCAAGGTGACCTACTCCATCGACTAAGACTCACTCGAGTGTGGCATTTGCTTCCTGCCTTTTGAACCTCGAGTTTACATGGTAATCCTAGACATTTCACCACATCATTTTGAAGAAGGCGAGACTAAGGTGGGCGCAGAAGGCGTCGGGGCCTCTTCACAGATCAGCAGCGGGATGCGGTGCAGATGCCGATGAGACGACCAAGGTGACCTACTCCATCGACCGCGACTCACTCGAGTGTGGCATTTGCTTCCTGCCTTTTGAAGCTTGAGTTTACAAGGTAATCCTAGACATTGCACCACATCATTTTGAAGAAGACGAGACCAAGGTCGGCGAAGAAGGTGTCGGGGCCTCTTCATGGATCAACGGTGGGATGCGTGGGGATGCCGACGAGACGACCATGGTGACCTACTCCATCGACCACGACTCGCTCGAGTGTGGCATTTGCTTCCCGCCTTTGAAGCTTGAGTTTTCATGGTAATCCTAGACATTGGACCACATCATTTTGAAGAAGGCGAGACCGAGGTCGGTGAAGAAGGCATCGGGGCCTCTTCACGGATCAGCAGCTGGATGCGGTGCGGATGCCGACGATACAACCAAGGTGACCTACTCCAATCACCAAGATGACCAAGTAGTTTATATAGTGAATTTATTTAATTTGGAGAATTATTTAGTGAATTAAATAAATTGTTAAGTAATTTATATAGTTTATTTAGTTCACTAAAATATTATTTATAGTATTAATAGTATATCGACGGTGTAGGTCGGCAGTCCTCCGAGGAGGGTGCCCAAGGAGGTGAGTGAGTGGTCGGGAATGCGCCCTCTCAGGACCTGGTGGTCGGCTCGAGTCACTAAGATGAGCCAAAGATCAAGAGACACGAGATTTATACTGGTTCGGCCCTCAGAAGGATAATAAGCCTACGCCCAGTGTGTGGTGTTCTTTGATGGGGTGGATGATGAATAAGGTTTACAAGTGCGAGTTCTTGGGGCTTAGAGCAAGCTAGCCAAGAACAAGAGGTGAGAATGAAAATGAACTTGGAATGCTTCGATCCCCCATCGGCTCGTCCCGCCCTCCCTTTTATAGCTCAAGGGGGCAGTTACAAGGGACTTGGAGGCCAAGAAAGCTAAGACTAAAGCTCTAAAAAGGTGAGTACAAACAACATCGAAAAAGGTACATAGAGATGTCCTCTCGTGCCTGCGCGCCGTGGGTGTCTTGTGCCTTATCCTGCCTTGGGGCCCCTCCTTTGCGATTCGACACATCTTGTGCTATCGGTGACGTCATCCCTTGCCGGGTTGTCCCCTCCTCGTCTCCTTGCAAGCCATGTTTCGTCCCGAGAAGGCCAGAAGTCGGGTCGAGGAGTCAAGGTCGAGAAAGGAGTTCTGGTCGGACTTGGGGAGGTCGGGCGACCAACGCCTAGGGAGGTGGGCTCCCAACCTTATCGAAAAGACTTCACAGTTCGACTCGGCTTGACTCCAACTCCGGTCCGAGTGCTACCCTAGGGTGACACTCCCAATAGCAGCCCCGAGCCTAAGGAGGAATGAGACATCCGTCCTTACGATCTAAGGTCTTCTCTCGTCGTCTTTAGAGGGTTCCCGAAGGCGTCGCAGCGGGCTTCGGCAGTTCCTAGGATCTTGTAGCTCGAGCTTCAGCAGGTGCACCTGCCAGGTGTAGGCCCCGAGCCTAGGGTCAGATGGTACATCCAAGCCTAGGGTGCAGTCTGTGAAATTGCTTTTCCTCCTTTTTTTTGATTCGACCGTACCTCGGGGTCCCTGCGATGCTTATTGTGTTCGATAGGTCTACCGCCCGGAAGCTCATGGTAATCCAACTTCAACCGAGGGATGGCACGAAAGCCGTCGCCCAAGTCGGCAAAGCCACGGCTCGGAGGCCGTGGTGGTTGGCGAGGTAATCGGGACTATCGCCGGGAGGCCAATGGTAATCCCGACATCGACCGAGGGGTGGCCCGGAAGCCATCGCCCGAGTCAGTTGAGCCATGGCCCGAAGGCCAGTGGTGGTCGCCGAGGTGATCAGGACTACCTCCCGGAGGCCTATGGTAATCTCGACCCCGACCAGGGGTGGCTTGAAGCCATCGCCCAAGTCGGTTGAGCCACGGCCCGAAGGCCGGTGGTGGTCGGCGAGGTGATCGGGACTACCACCCGAGGCCTAAGGTAATCCCGATCCCGACCGGGGTGACCGGAAGCCATTGCTCGAGTCGGTTGAGCCTCGGTCCGAAGGCCGGCGATGGTCGGCGAGGTGATCGGGACTACCGCCGGGAGGCTAGATATTGAGTAGTTTGGGTCGGAAACCGAACGGCCTACGATAGTCGATGAAGTTGAAGGGCAACCCACTAACAACCTTAGGCAGAGTGCTAATCATATCATATTAAGAGGGCGAGAACCAGCGCCGCGTAACAACTAATCGAATTCCTGGTTTTTCACTCTTCCCCAGGCGACAGGGAGGGTTGCGGAACGTGTAGCGGACGCGTTAGCTATTCCACATAACCGATGGCTCGATTTGGTCCGAAGGTGATGTGGCATGCCGAGGAGGATGATGGACGAGGGCGCTTTGGATTCCCCGCGTCCGTTATCGATAGCACCGGGCACGTTTTCCTAGAACGACGCCACTAGGCCCATTATCATCCCTATTTAAGCCCGGTCATTCTTGAAGGGTTACGCGGAGGCTACGCTAGCCGAAAACAAAACTTTTTACCGCGCAAACCAGGAACACTTGCAAGTAAGGACCGATAGATCGTTACCGATTGGAGTAGAGTGCGGCGGAATAGCCAATCGGGCAATCCGATCCGGAACAGTGTAGCCGATGACAGCCGATTCCTGGGGACAGCCGATTCACCAATCAACCGATTGGCAGATGCCGTAGCCGACCCGAAGCCGATCAACAGCGCGCAACGTAGCAGCGCCACTACCGGTATCCACACGTCCGGGGACAGAACGACGAACACCCGTGTGCTAGCACGTGATGCAAGGCTAGGGTTTGGCTCGAAAGTGGGGAGGGTTTCCGTGGAGATTGATCTCGACAACTTCTGTTGCACGCGATGCAATTGACACATGCCGCAGCTCTCCACCCCTCCCTCCTTTATATAGAGTTGGCCGATGAGACTAGTGGCCGATTAGGACTCTATTTTGAATCGGATCTCATCCGTATCTCATAGAGTTGGCCGCCCACACGTCGTAAGCCCATAGGACTCTATCCGATCAGATCCCTATCCGATCGAGCCGTATCCGAGTCCAACTCGAATGCTGTTCTTATCCCCTTAAGCGTGCGACCCTGTAGGTTCAGGTATACTCGGTTTCGGCTATAGTCTAACTTAGCCGATCGTCGGCTCGAGTCTAACTCAGCCGACCTGTCAACAGCGGCGCCTAGCAGCACATATTGACACCATAGTATACAAGAATAATATCGGCTCTGAACCTTTAATGTGTACACAAATCCCTTTGCCTCACGATACCAGTTAAGCTATAGGCAAGAAGTGTGCCATCCCTTAAATAGCTTAACCATTCACTCGAACCGTATTGGATTATCATGCCGTTGATTGACTCCTCAATCAACTTAGCATGGCCATGCATTTCCATAATCCATTACCTCGAGGGCCCAGAGATATCTGTCCAAAGGAGGGGCAAATTCCATCTTGATCACTCACATCCCACTCCATGTTTCATAGCAAACCCGAAAACTACCTTTATAACTACCCGATTACGGAATAGCATTTGGTAGTCCCAAAGTAGGCTACTACACATGTTGGAATCCATGGTGATCTCGGGTCTAAGGACTTTGTACCAACACTACCCGAGACCAACTAATGGCACATTGATTCTGTAGTGTCTCATGGTGGGTCTATCCAACAATGTGTTCTCTAACACATTTGTCCATGTTTATTGATTTGGTATCTCCATACCCATGATCCATGAGACATGATCATCAATCAATAAACATGCCGATCTTAGAATCATATTTGTTCCAACAATATGACATATGATCGGGATCGTTTAGAAATAGATTCATACATATCGAGTCTCATAAATAAGTCACGTACTTATTGATCAATACAAGATGTCTATTTCATGGAACTGAATAACATTTTATTCATAAATACATAAATATTGACGTGATATCCAACATCTCCATGTTGCCTCTAGGGCATATCACTAACAATCTTCCACTTGCACTAGAGTCAATCATGTAAGTATCTAATACCCATTGCTCTTGTGTGCATCTCATGCTTCGGTGAGGGAGAGGTTTTGTCGGCGGATCGGCTATGTTGAGATCCATGTGCACTTTGCATATCTTGACATCACCTCTGTCCACTATCTCGCGGATGAGATGATATCGCCGAAGTATGTGTTTGGACTTCTGATGTGATCTCGGCTCCTTGGCTTGCGCAGTGGCTCCACTATTATCACAATAGAGAGACATTGGACCAGTCGTACTAGTCATCACACCAAGCTCAGAAATGAATTTCTTGATCCAAACAGCCTCCTTTGCAGCTTCTGAAGCAGCAATGTACTCGGCCTCCGTTGTAGAGTCGCAACGGTATCCCGCTTGGAACTCTTCCACTGATCGCGCCTCCGTTCGGGCGAACACGAACCCGCATTGCGATCTATAATCATCCTTGTCCGTCGGAACCTAGCATCGGTGTAACTACTTACAACGAGCTCTTCTTCACCTCCATAGACTAGGAACTTATCCTTAGTTCTTCTCAAGTACTTAAGGATATTCTTTACGGCAGATCCAGTGACCTTCACTGGATCGATCGGTATCTGCTCGTAGCACTCAAAGCGTACGAGACATGCAGGCGTGTACAAAGCATGGCATACATGATGGATCCAATTGCCGAAGCATATGGAACCATACCCATCTTATTCCGCTCATCATGTGTCCGAGGATCGATTCTTGCTAAGATTAATGCCATGTGACATGGGCAAGAAACCTTTCTTGGAATCATGCATGTTGAACCTTTTCAACACCTTGTCAATGTATGTACTTTGGCTTAATCCAATTAGCCTCTTGGATCTATCTCTATAGATCCGAATGCCCAATATGTGTGTTGCCTCCCTAAGTCTTTCATGGAAAAACTATTTTTCAATGAAGACTTGACGATTCTAGCATAGGGATATCATTTTCAATCAACAATATGTCATCCACATATAAGATTAGAAATACAATTGCGCTCCCACCGACCTTTTTGTAAACACAGGCCTCTTCTTCGTTCTTGAGCTTCGTCAAGATGCACCCTGCTCCCACTAACCCTTCTTGAAAGAAACTCTTTCTCCAAGAAGACACCGTGTCGGGCGACAAACACTTTGCCTTGTTCCCGATTATAAAAGTAATATCCCTTAATTTCCTTAGGATATCCCACAAAGAAGCACTTGTCGATTTGGGTGTGAGCTTGTCGACGTAAACGTTTTACATAAGCTTCACATCCCCAAATTTTGAGAAAAGACAAACTAGGGGTTGCCCCTGTCCATATCTCATATGGTGTCTTTTCAAGCGACTTAGATGGAACTCTATTTAGTGTGAGCGCAGTGTTTCAAGAGCATATCCCCGAAGGATAACGGAAGATCACTTTGGCTCATCATCGACCGCACCATGTCCAACAAGGTGCGATTTCTCCGTTCGGACACTCCGTTCCATTGTGGAGTTCTGGCGGAGTTAAGCGTGAAACAATTCCACAATCTTTCGAGATGATTACCAAACTCTTGGCTCAAGTATTCCCCTCCACGATCGATCGTAGAAACTTGATTGTTTTCCCTAAATGATTCTGTACTTCATTCCGAATTCTTTGAACTTTTCAAAGGATTCGGACTTATGCCTCATTAAGTAGATATAACCATATCTACTAAAGTCATCGGTAAAGGTAATGAAGTCGATAACCACCTCCGCCGTTGAGCTCATTGGTCCACATACATCGGTATGTACGAGTGCCAATAAGTCACTTGCTCTCTCACTATGTCCCGTGAAAGGTGCCTTTGTTATCTTACCAAGTAAACAAGACTCACATGTCTCAAATGATTCAAAATCAAAAGAGTGAAGCGAGTCCATCCTTATGGAGCTTCTCCATGCGTTTCTTATTTATATGGCCTAAGCGACAATGCCGGATAAACGTGGGGTTTATATCATTAGAGAGTTGCCTTTCGTATTAATGTTATAGATGGGAGACACTTCAAGATTCAAAACGTATAATCCATTCACCAATGGAGCATGAAAATAGAACATATCTCTAAGATATATTGAACAACCATTGTCCATTGATCTAAAATCATATCCTTCCGCTTGCAAACATGAAGCGAAATAACGTTTTGACATAGTGTTGGAACACAATAACAATTATTCAATTCCAAAACTAATCCCGAAGGTAGATGAAGTGGTACTCGTGCCGACAAGCAAGCGTAGCAACGCTTGCTCCATTGCCGACGCGCGAGTTCACCTCGCCCCTTCTCAATCCTCTACTTCTTCTCATTCCCGCAACGGTTTGCAAATATGAGCTACGATCCGGTATCAAATACCCAAGAGTCGTAGGTGAAGTAGCAAGATTAATGTCTATAACATTAATACCTGAAGCGTAAGTCGTACTTTGCTTCTTTTTGAGCTCCTCCATGTACTTCTTGCAGTTCCTCTTCCGGTGGCATGTCTCCTTGCAATAGAAGCAAACGGCATCCGATGCCGCCGACCCCTTCTTGCCCTTCTTTGCATTGGAGGCACTCGCGATCTCATCGGGAGTTAACTTCCTCTTGGTACAAAGTTTCTTGACAGTGGTTTGCGCTTAGCCTTCGCATCATCATAACATGATGACCATTCTTCGGATACTCTCCTCGCTGTCTTTAGCATCCCATGCAATTCGGCCAAGGTTCTATCCATATTGTTCATGTGATAATTCAATATGAATGGCTCGAAGCTCGGAGGGAGCGGCGGAGAATCACATCGTAGACAACTCTTGGCTAAGGGGAAAACCTAGTTTTTCCGGACTCTCAATGTAGCCAATCATTTTTATCACATGCGGACGACGGGATTCCCTTCAACAAGCTCGCACGCAAACAAGGACTTTGAGGTGTTGAACCTCTCGGCCCGAGCTTGGTTCTCAAACATACCACGTGATCCCCGAATAATAGTGTGAGCATCGCGCTCTCATATTGCTTCGAAGCTCGGGGACATTGTAGCAAGCATGAGACGCTTATATCTAGGGCATCATTAGTGTGCTTCTCATAAGCCCGCCGTGCGTTGCGGTGGCATTATTTGGCAAATCCTCGGGATAAGGTACTTCAAGAACGTACTCCTTACGCTCTTGCTTGAGAACAATTCTCAAGTTGTGATACCAATCCATAAAGTTTGTTCCATTTAATTTTTCCTTTTCAAGAATAGATCGCAAATTAAAGATCTGGGTGTAGTATTAGCCGCCATTTATTCTACAACGAAAAAACAAAGTTTAGCACCATGTTTATGCTATGTCTTTTGTTAAACAATTTAACATAAGACTCCCATTACGTATTTTCCACCTTCCCTCTAGGTTACGTATTGGGTCAAGATCCACATGTTAGTTAATTTTCTAGTGAGCTTTGGCATCACTGCTAGAAATTTAGTAACATCGGTAAGCAACTCCATGCTAATCACATCTCTATGTGACTCTTGTTGTTGGTGTGGCATCTCCATGCCCCGGCCCCAACCTATGCCCCAAGGCCCAAAACTGTTTTGATAGCCTTGTTAAGTAAACCAAATGCTCTGCTGTATATGTCCGACATATACCCCTCGTGTTATGATAGAGAATGGCACTCGCTTTGGCGGACCCACCATTGACGAGCATAACGGTGGACGGGTGCAACATTTGGAAGGGCATCATTACTACTTAATTTTGTGAGGGATGCTATCCTATCAAACAAACATATCACATATGAAAACAGTAGAATAGCATATAATGAAATAGTATGGCCCCCTTCACATGGTGATCTCCATCTCCATGTCGCGCGAGGATCTCCATCTTCGGTACCATCTTTCAATGTGCATGATGCTTGATTTCTTCAAACTAAGCTACTACTATAGAAGCTCTAATTGAAGATTACATTGACTCGCAGTCGTGAAAGAATATTACAAGCATTGCACGTATGAAAGAATATTACAGGATTACACATATGAAAGAATATTACATGCATCACATGCATCTCATACATACAATAGGGCCATACCATCTCAAAGCATTCTCTGCAAAAACAAGTTAGGCGTAAAAACGTTTTCTACCTATCGCAGAGATACGGCACCAAGACGACCTATAAGGGGTACGCACACGGCGGTCATAGATCCAATCTATGAAATCGCTTACGGAAACCATATCGGCGTAATCATATTATGCCGTCCCGATACACTATCAAGGGAGATGGTTTGCGTAGGCGCGAGGCAGCTAACAAGATCGGACTACGAGATAGCTTCGGCATAATCACATTATACCGTTCCGATACACTATCAAGGAACGCTATCTCGAAGCCGACTCAAACCGAGATCTATGGATATTGCTTCGACGTAATCACATTATGCCGTTCCGATACACTATCAAGGAACGCAATTACCATCAACTCTCCTCAACAAATCCCGTAAAACCGATTGATCTAATCAACCCGTGTGCAAAACTTGTTCCAGATCCAATCTAAAACCCGAACTAAGCAAGATTAGCTTTGATACCACTGAAGGGTTACGCGGAGGCTACGCTAGCCGAAAACAAAACTTTTTACCGCGCAAACCAGGAACACTTGCAAGTAAGGGCCGATAGATCGTTACCGATTGGAGTAGAGTGCAGCGGAATAGCCAATCAGGGCAATCCGATCCGGAACAGTGTAGCCGATGACAGCCGATTCCTGGGGACAGCCGATTCACCAATCAACCGATTCGCAGATGCCGTAGCCGACCCGAAGCCGATCAACAGCGCGCAACGTAGCAGCGCCTCTACCGGTATCCACACGTCCGGGGACAGAACGCCGAACACCCGTGTGCTAGCACGCGATGCAAGGCTAGGGTTTGGCTCGAAAGTGGGGAGGGTTTCCGTGGAGATTGATCTCGACGACTTCTGTTGCACGCGATGCAATTGACATGCCGCAGCTCTCCACCCCTCCCTCCTTTATATAGAGTTGGCCGACTGGGACTAGTGGCCGATTAGGACTCTATTTTGAATCGGATCTCATCCGTATCTCATAGAGTTGGCCGCCCACACGTCGTAAGCCCATAGGACTCTATCCGATCAGATCCCTATCCGATCGAGCCGTATCCGAGTCCAACTCGAATGCCTGTTCTTATCCCCTTAAGCGTGCGACCCTGTAGGTTCAGGTATACTCGGTTTCGGCTATAGTCTAACTTAGCCGATCGTCGGCTCGAGTCTAACTCGGCCGACGTCAACGCGGCGCCTAGCGGCACATATTGACACCATAGTATACAAGAGTAATATCGGCTCGAACCTGTAATGTGTACACAAATCCCTTTGCCTCACGATACCGTTAAGCTATAGGCAAGAAGTGTGCCATCCCTTAAATAGCTTAACCATTCACTTGAACCGTATTGGATTATCGTCCGTTGATTGACTCCTCAATCAACTTAGCATGGCCATGCATTTCCATAATCCATTACCTCGAGGGCCCAGAGATATCTCTCCAAAGGAGGGGCAAATTCCATCTTGATCACTCACATCCCACTCCATGTTTCATAGCAAACCCAAAAACTACCTTTATAACTACCCGATTACGGAATAGCGTTTGGTAGTCCCAAAGTAGGCTACTACACATGTTGGAATCCATGGTGATCTCGGGTCTAAGGACTTTGTACCAACAAGATTCGAGACCAACTAATGGCACATTGATTCTGTAGTGTCTCATGGTGGGTCTATCCAACAATGTGTTCTCTAACACATATGTCCATGTTTATTGATTTGGTATCTCCATACCCATGATCCATGAGACATGATCATCAATCAATAAACATGCCGATCTTAGAATCATATTTGTTCCAACAATATGACATATGATCGAGGATCGTTTAGAAATAGATTCATACATATTGAGTCTCATAAATAAGTCACGTACTTATTGATCAATACAAGATGTCTATTTCATGGAACTGAATAACATTTTATTCATAAATACATAAATATATACGTGATATCCAACATCTCCATGTTGCCTCTAGGGCATATCACTAACAATTCTCACTTCCTTCCGTCTCACACCACACTTTCGCCAAGGGAAAAAACTTCAAGGCTCGCATCCTCCTTGCTCTTCTGCTGTCTCAAAACTTTCTAAAACTCATGGAGTCCTCTCTAAGTTCCTCGAGAGCGGGAGGCTGGGCGGCGCCCGATCATCATCAACCGGTGAAGTCCCGAGTCTCGGCCTTGGTCAAATAATTTCTCTCTTTTCTTGTCCTTTTTTGTTGAAACCTCACCTGCCAGGTGTTGGTGTCAATGAAGGGAGTTGGAGCCCGCCACCACGCTGTCGCAACTAGAAGTTGTGGAGATCCGCCTCCCGTTGTGACGGCAGACCCAAGGAGGAAACGAACACCGTCCACTTCCCGAGGTGGGGCCAAGTTCGTGCGGCTGTGGGGTGCAAGAGTCGAAGCGGCCAGAAGACACCGCTTGGGTGCTATGAGGTTCATAGGTTCCACCCAGTGAGGTCAACATTTCTTGTTCATAGGTTTCATTACCTTGTTGACGACGATGAAACTAACTAGAGTCTTTGACAGGGAGCCGTCGGACGTTGACCCTCACATTGAAGGGTCCTCCTCCCGAGCCGGCGCTGAGGAGCTCATGGCTTGGCGTCGGGACTCCGAGGATCTTCTCCAAGACCTTGTCACGCTCTTGATGACGCCGAGTCAAGGGCGAAGGCGTCCGAGGCGGCTAAAGCCAAAGCGGAGAGGACGGCGAAGGCCACCGAGGTGGCAAGGGACAAAGCCTTGGTCGGGATGGCCATAGACAAGACCGCACGGGCGAAGCCGTCCGTAAGTTCCATTCTTTATTTCCTCCCACTGTCGGTTTCAACCTATGTCCGTGACTGATCTCTTTCTGAATAGGCCAACTTGCGACTCTCCACCGTGAGATCGGCGGCCAGCGGGCCCACCTCCAGACGGTCCAGGGGCATTGGGTGATCTACGCGGACGTAGTCCGGAGCTCCTCGCCAACATCAACCGGAGTTGTCGTCGACCGTGCCAACCGACGACGTGCTCCTAGGACGTCTTCGAGCGGCGGGGAGCTTCTATGTGCCTATGCCCGGGGGTGGCGAAGACGGCGGCGCGCATGTCCTTGGGGTAGTGCGAACCGCCCCCGCGTGGAGGTCGAAGTTGTCGCTGAAGGGTGGCCTCCTGGCGTCGCCGAGTCCAATGTTGAGGGCATCTACGCCTCCGTGGAGCCTATTGTGGAGAAGATCGTCGCCAACATGGAATTATAAATTAAGGGGGGACCTTAGGCCCTATGTATGATCATCACCCTGTTTGTATAAGAAAAAACTTTGTCTATTCTTTTGAATGCCATGCTCAATTCGCAAAGTGTCTGATATGTGTGTTGTTTTTTTTGGGACACCCAACTTTTTGCTATGTGATGGACGCTGAGCGACCTCGTCCTTCAATAGTTCTTCGGAGGGCTCCTTCTCAAAGATCAGGCAAAGTTACCACTTTGGGCAGTTTGTCCCGAGCGACTCCCTCCATCAATAGATCGAAACCGGAAGGCTTCCAGTCAAGCTCAAGCACGTCTCTCGCTTGGAGCAGACTACGTTGAACGATCTCGGCCGTCGACAGACTAAGTCCGGAGGGCTACCGATCAAGTTCAAGCATGTCCATCACTCGGAATAAACCAGGCTGAGGAATCTCGGTCGTCAAAAGACCAAGTCCGGAGGGCTACCGATCAAGCTCACGTGGGTCTACCTTCTTCATAGCGGGTCAGTACGCGAAGAGACAGCCTCCAATTTACCTCATGACCGACCTTCGTAGCCGAGCGGCATAGGGCCTCAATAGATGGATCCGGAGTACACCCCAGCCTAACCTAGACCGACTCAGCCGTGTACAGGGTAAATAGGTGGACGGAGGAAGATCGGCGGTCACTCGGTACATGTATAACCCACATGGCCAAGCGGCTGAAGCCTGCGGGATGGATCCCAAGGGCATTCAGTCGAGCAAGGTCACTTAGTTGTGTACGCAGCGAGTGAGCACGAGGTCGACAACCAACTAATCTCTGTGTGTCTGACACTCGAAGTAGAGCGGCTTGAGCCATCGACAGACATTTGTTCGGGTGACTGCAAGTCGAGCTCCTGGCGTCTTAGTCCTATACACAAGATATAGTTGTTAAGAGCCTCGAGCTCATTCACCTGGCACTTGATTGAAACACGACTGGTCCCGACCCTAGCCTTAGCGATCGATACACCTCTCCGTGGGTTGTTGATCTTGCCGGTGCAGATCAACCTTATTCCTGCAAGCAAATCGAAGAAACAAGCAAGAACAAGATAAAAGCAATCTGAATTGCAAATAGGAATTGAATACAAATGATAAGATGGGGTTCCGAATCAAATAGAACGGATGGTCTAGCCGACACACGCGTCTATTAGGAAGTAGCGATAGCTAAACTTACATAAACAAAACCCGACTTGTTCTATGGTAGCTAGGGGGTATATATAGGTGGGAGGACGACCTAGGGTTCCCTAGGTCGTGCTCCACCTAGTTGGGGCGCACCCCACTTGGGCCGGGTCCCGATGAAGTTACAAGCCCACAGGCCCATTATAGGTGATGCAACACCTTGTTTCTGTGATTGCGGCTAATTGGGGTGGAATTTTGAGATGAGGACAGATCCGTTGGAAAGAGGACTCCAAGAGCTTTCCATCAAGTACTTATGGACCCAAATCGGAGCACGTATGCATATTTGATGGCCGTTTGAATTCAGCTCTGTCTGCAGTCCGAATTTAGCACCAAAACGTGTTGGATTAGATCTCTTTCTTTCCTTGGCCAAAAGTGACGTGAGAAGTACTTGGATTTGCCCCCAATCAATTTCCTTTGTCCTCCATGTCTTCCATGTGTGTTTAACACTCTTTTGATCCAGGTATGTATTTCTGAAAATGTAAATAAACACATATCATGGTGCAAGCATCAATTCATCAAAAGCATCAAATACAATCTTGATAAAGAATTCGTGCACCTTTAAATCAAAAGCTCCCAATGTGTTTGTATCCGAGGTGGTGATGTCCTCATCAAGGCCCGACAAAGATAACCAATGTTATCTTTGTCGGGCCCAAAGAAGCTTATCACCAATGTTCTCATCGGTGATGGGCAAGAACTTATGGTCGACTTAGATAACAACTAGGCCCGTCACCGATGCGTGTCATCGGTGATGGACTTTTACTTAGGCCCAACAAAGATATTTATTGTAGCCTATAAATACCCCCCATCACTGTATTGGTTATCCCACCGTTGACTATTTTGGTGGGACGAGGAGGGGCGGATTTTTGTCTCTTTTTCAAAGAAAATCAAAAAGTGCAAAGTAATTGAAAAATAGTAGGCAATTCTCATGAAGTTCTTCATGGATTAGCATCGGGATGCGGTGCGGATGCCGACAAGATGACCAAGTTGACCTACTCCATCGATCGCGACTCGCTCGAGTGTGGCATTTGCTTCCTATCTTTTGAAGCTCGAGTTTACATGGTAATCCTATAAATTGCACCATAGCATTTTGAAGAAGGCGAGACCGAGGTTGGCGAAGAAGGCATCGGGGCCTCTACACGAATCAGCAGCGGGATGCAGTGTGGATGCCGACGAGATGACCAAGGTGACCTACTCCATCGACTAAGACTCACTCGAGTGTGGCATTTGCTTCCTGCCTTTTGAACCTCGAGTTTACATGGTAATCCTAGACATTTCACCACATCATTTTGAAGAAGGCGAGACTAAGGTGGGCGCAGAAGGCGTCGGGGCCTCTTCACAGATCAGCAGCGGGATGCGGTGCAGATGCCGATGAGACGACCAAGGTGACCTACTCCATCGACCGCGACTCACTCGAGTGTGGCATTTGCTTCCTGCCTTTTGAAGCTTGAGTTTACAAGGTAATCCTAGACATTGCACCACATCATTTTGAAGAAGACGAGACCAAGGTCGGCGAAGAAGGTGTCGGGGCCTCTTCATGGATCAACAGTGGGATGCTGTGGGGATGCCGACGAGACGACCATGGTGACCTACTCCATCGACCACGACTCGCTCGAGTGTGGCATTTGCTTCCTGCCTTTGAAGCTTGAGTTTTCATGGTAATCCTAGACATTGGACCACATCATTTTGAAGAAGGCGAGACCGAGGTCGGTGAAGAAGGCATCGGGGCCTCTTCACGGATCAGCAGCTGGATGCGGTGCGGATGCCGACGATACAACCAAGGTGACCTACTCCAATCACCAAGATGACCAAGTAGTTTATATAGTGAATTTATTTAATTTGGAGAATTATTTAGTGAATTAAATAAATTGTTAAGTAATTTATATAGTTTATTTAGTTCACTAAAATATTATTTATAGTATTAATAGTATATCGACAGGTAGGTCAGCAGTCCTCTGAGGAGGGTGCCCAAGGAGGTGAGTGAGTGGTCGGGAATGCGCCCTCTCAGGACCTGGTGGTCGGCTCGAGTCACTAAGATGAGCCAAAGATCAAGAGACACGAGATTTATACTGGTTCAGCCCTCCGAAGGATAATAAGCCTACGCCCAGTGTGTGGTGTTCTTTGATGGGGTGGATGATGAATAAGGTTTACAAGTGCGAGTTCTTGGGGCTTAGAGCAAGCTAGCCAAGAACAAGAGGTGAGAATGAAAATGAACTTGGAATGCTTCGATCCCCCCATCAGCTCGTCCTGCCCTCCCTTTTATAGCTCAAGGGGGGCAGTTACAAGGGACTTGGAGGCCAAGAAAGCTAAGACTAAAGCTCTAAAAAGGTGAGTACAAACAACATCTGAAAAAGGTACATAGAGATGTCCTCTGTGCCCTGCGCGCCGTGGGTGTCTTGTGCCTTATCCTGCCTTGGGGCCCCTCCTTTGCAGATTCGACCTGTACTGTGCTATCAGGTGACGTCATCCCTTGCCGGGTTGTCCCCTCCTCGTCTCCTTGCAAGCCATGTTTCGTCCCGAGAAGGCCGAAGTCGGGTCGAGGAGTCAAGGTCGAGAAAGGAGTTCCTGGTCGGACTTGGGGGAGGTCGGGCGACCAACGCCTAGGGAGGTCGGGCTCCCAACCTTATCGAAAAGACTTCACGGTTCGACTCCGCCTTGACTCCAACTCCGGTCCGAGTGCTACCCTAGGGTGACACTCCCAATAGCGCCCCAGAGCCTAAGGAGGAATGAGACATCCGTCCTTACGATCTAAGGTCTTCTCGTCGTCTTTAGAGGGTTCCCGAAGGCGTCGCACAGGCTTCAGCGGGTTCCTAGGATCTTGTAGCTCGAGCTTCGGCGGGTGCACTGCCAGTGTAGGCCCCGAGCCTAGGGTCGGATGGTACATCCAAGCCTAGGGTGCAGTCTGTGAAATTGCTTTTCCTCCTTTTTTTTGATTCGACCGTACCTCGGGGTCCTGCGATGCTTATTGTGTTCGATAGGTCTACTGCCTGGAAGCTCATGGTAATCCAACTTCAACCGAGGGATGGCACGAAAGCCGTCGCCAAGTCGGCAAAGCCACGGCTCGGAGGCCGTGGTGGTTGGCGAGGTAATCGGGACTATCGCCGGGAGGCCAATGGTAATCCCGACATCGACCGAGGGGTGGCCGGAAGCCATCGCCCGAGTCGGTTGAGCCATGGCCCGAAGGCCAGTGGTGGTCGCCGAGGTGATCAGGACTACCTCCCGGAGGCCTATGGTAATCTCGACCCCGACCGGGGGGTGGCTTGGAAGCCATCGCCCAAGTCGGTTGAGCCACGGCCCGAAGGCCAGTGGTGGTCGGCGAGGTGATCGGGACTACCACCCAGAGGCCTAAGGTAATCCCGATCCCGACTGGGGGGTGACCCGGAAGCCATTGCCTGAGTCGGTTGAGCCTCGGTCTGAAGGCCAGCGATGGTCGGCGAGGTGATCGGGACTACCGCCGGGAGGCTAGATATTGAGTAGTTTGGGTCGGAAACCGAACGGCCTACGATAGTCGATGAAGTTGAAGGGCAACCCACTAACAACCTTAGGCAGAGTGCTAATCATATCATATTAAGAGGGCGAGAACCAGCGCCGCGTAACAACTAATCGAATTCCTGGTTTTTCACTCTTCCCCAGGCGACAGGGAGGGTTGCGGAACGTGTAGCGGACGCTGTTAGCTATTCCACATAACCGATGGCTCTGATTTGGTCCGAAGGTGATGTGGCATGCCGAGGAGGATGATGGACGAGGGCGCTTTGGATTCCCTGCGTCCGTTACTGATAGCACTGGGCACGTTTTCCTAGAACGACGCCACTAGGCCCATTATCATCCCTATTTAAGCCCGGTCATTCTTGAAGGGTTACGCGGAGGCTACGCTAGCCGAAAACAAAACTTTTTACCGCGCAAACCAGGAACACTTGCAAGTAAGGACCGATAGATCGTTACCGATTGGAGTAGAGTGCGGCGGAATAGCCAATCGGGGCAATCGATCCGGAACAGTGTAGCCGATGACACGATTCACGGGGACACCGATTCACCAATCAACCGATTGGCGAGATGCCGTAGCCGACCCGAAGCCGATCAACAGCGTGCAACGTAGCAGCGCCTCTACCGGTATCCACACGTCCGGGGGGAACGACGAACACCCGTGTGCTAGCACGTGATGCAAGGCTAGGGTTTGGCTCGAAAGTGGGGAGGGTTTCCGTGGAGATTGATCTCGACAACTTCGTTGCACGCGATGCAATTGACATGCCGCAGCTCTCCACCCCTCCCTCCTTTATATAGAGTTGGCCGACCGAGACTAGTGGCCGATTAGGACTCTATTTTGAATCGGATCTCATCCGTATCTCATAGAGTTGGCCGCCCACACGTCGTAAGCCCATAGGACTCTATCCGATCGGATCCCTATCCGATCGAGCCGTATCCGAGTCCAACTCGAATGCCTGTTCTTATCCCCTTAAGCGTGCGACCCGTAGGTTCGGGTATACTCGGTTTCGGCTATAGTCTAACTTAGCCGATCGTCGGCTCGACTCTAACTCAGCCGACTGTCAACGCGGCGCCTAGCAGCACATATTGACACCATAGTATACAAGAATAATATCGGCTCGAACCTTTAATGTGTACACAAATCCCTTTGCCTCACGATACCGTTAAGCTATAGGCAAGAAGTGTGCCATCCCTTAAATAGCTTAACCATTCACTCGAACCGTATTGGATTATCCGTCGTTGATTGACTCCTCAATCAACTTAGCATGGCCATGCATTTCCATAATCCATTACCTCGAGGGCCCAGAGATATCTCGTCCAAAGGAGGGGCAAATTCCATCTTGATCACTCACATCCCACTCCATGTTTCATAGCAAACCCGAAAACTACCTTTATAACTACCCGATTCGGAATAGCATTTGGTAGTCCCAAAGTAGGCTACTACACATGTTGGAATCCATGGTGATCTCAGGTCTAAGGACTTTGTACCAACACTACGAGACCAACTAATGGCACATTGATTCCTGTAGTGTCTCATGGTGGGTCTATCCAACAATGTGTTCTCTAACACATTTGTCCATGTTTATTGATTTGGTATCTCCATACCCATGATCCATGAGACATGATCATCAATCAATAAACATGCCGATCTTAGAATCATATTTGTTCCAACAATATGACATATGATCGGGATCGTTTAGAAATAGATTCATACATATCGAGTCTCATAAATAAGTCACGTACTTATTGATCAATACAAGATGTCTATTTCATGGAACTGAATAACATTTTATTCATAAATACATAAATATTGACGTGATATCCAACATCTCCATGTTGCCTCTAGGGCATATCACTAACAATCTTCCACTTGCACTAGAGTCAATCATGTAAGTATCTAATACCCATTGCTCTTGTGTGCATCTCATGCTTCGGCTGAGGGAGAGGTTTTGTCGGCGGATCGGCTATGTTGAGATCCATGTGCACTTTGCATATCTTGACATCACCTCTGTCCACTATCTCGCGGATGAGATGATATCGCCGAAGTATGTGTTTGGACTTCGATGTGATCTCGGCTCCTTGGCTTGCGCAATGGCTCCACTATTATCACAATAGAGAGACATTGGACCGTCGTACTAGTCATCACACCAAGCTCGAAATGAATTTCTTGATCCAAACAGCCTCCTTTGCGGCTTACGAAGCGGCAATGTACTCGGCCTCCGTTGTAGAGTCGACAACGTATCCGCTTGGAACTCTTCCAGTGGCGCCTCCGTTCGGGCGAACACGAACCCAGTTGCGATCTATAATCATCCTTGTCCGTCTGGAACCTAGCATCGGTGTAACTACTTACAACGAGCTCTTCTTCACCTCCATAGACTAGGAACTTATCCTTAGTTCTTCTCAAGTACTTAAGGATATTCTTTACGGCGATCCAGTGACCTTCACTGGATCTCCGGAGTATCTGCTCGTAGCACTCAAAGCGTACGAGACATCGGGCGTGTACAAAGCATGGCATACATGATGGATCCAATTGCCGAAGCATATGGAACCATACCCATCTTATTCCGCTCATCATGTGTCCGAGGATGCGATTCTTGCTAAGATTAATGCCATGTGACATGGGCAAGAAACCTTTCTTGGAATCATGCATGTTGAACCTTTTCAACACCTTGTCAATGTATGTACTTTGGCTTAATCCAATTAGCCTCTTGGATCTATCTCTATAGATCCGAATGCCCAATATGTGTGTCTTGCCTCCCTAAGTCTTTCATGGAAAAACTATTTTTCAATGAAGACTTGACGGATTCTAGCATAGGGATATCATTTTCAATCAACAATATGTCATCCACATATAAGATTAGAAATACAATTGCGCTCCCACTGACCTTTTTGTAAACACAGGCCTCTTCTTCGTTCTTGAGCTTCGTCAAGATGCACCCGCTCCCACTAACCCTTCTTGAAAGAAACTCTTTCTCCAAGAAGACACCGTGTCGGGCGACAAACACTTTGCCTTGTTCCCGATTATAAAAGTAATATCCCTTAATTTCCTTAGGATATCCCACAAAGAAGCACTTGTCAGATTTGGGTGTGAGCTTGTCAGACTGTAAACGTTTTACATAAGCTTCACATCCCCAAATTTTGAGAAAAGACAAACTAGGGGTTGCCTGTCCATATCTCATATGGTGTCTTTTCAGCGACTTAGATGGAACTCTATTTAGTGTGAGCGCAATTGTTTCAAGAGCATATCCCCGAAGGATAACGGAAGATCACTTTGGCTCATCATCGACCGCACCATGTCCAACAAGGTGCGATTTCTCCGTTCGGACACTCCGTTCCATTGTGGAGTTCTGGCGGAGTTAAGCGTGAAACAATTCCACAATCTTTCGATGATTACCAAACTCTTGGCTCAAGTATTCCCCTCCACGATCGATCGTAGAAACTTGATTGTTTTCCCTAAATGATTCTGTACTTCATTCGGAATTCTTTGAACTTTTCAAAGGATTCGGACTTATGCCTCATTAAGTAGATATAACCATATCTACTAAAGTCATCGGTAAAGGTAATGAAGTACCGATAACCACCCTCGGCCGTTGAGCTCATTGGTCCACATACATCGGTATGTACGAGTGCCAATAAGTCACTTGCTCTCTCACTATGTCCCGTGAAAGGTGCCTTTGTTATCTTACCAAGTAAACAAGACTCACATGTCTCAAATGATTCAAAATCAAAAGAGTGAAGCGGGTCCATCCTTATGGAGCTTCTCCATGCGTTTCTTATTTATATGGCCTAAGCGACAATGCCGGATAAACGTGGGGTTTATATCATTAGAGAGTTGCCTTTACGTATTAATGTTATAGATGGGAGACACTTCAAGATTCAAAACGTATAATCCATTCACCAATGGAGCATGAAAATAGAACATATCTCTAAGATATATTGAACAACCATTGTCCATTGATCTAAAATCATATCCTTCCGCTTGCAAACATGAAGCGAAATAACGTTTTGACATAGTGTTGGAACACAATAACAATTATTCAATTCCAAAACTAATCCCGAAGGTAGATGAAGTGGTGCCTGTGCCGACAAGAAGCGTAGCAACGCTTGCTCCATTGCCGACGCGCAGTTCACCTCGCCCCTTCTCAATCCTCTACTTCTTCTCATTCCCGCAACGGTTTGCAAATATGAGCTACGATCCGGTATCAAATACCCAAGAGTCGGTAGGTGAAGTAGCAAGATTAATGTCTATAACATTAATACCGGCGAAGTCGTACTTTGCTTCTTTTTGAGCTCCTCCATGTACTTCTTGCAGTTCCTCTTCCAGTGGCATGTCTCCTTGCAATAGAAGCAAACGGCATCGATGCCGCCGACCCTTCTTGCCCTTCTTTGCATTGGAGGCACTCGCGATCTCATCGGGAGTTAACTTCCTCTTGGTACAAAGTTTCTTGACAGTGGTTTGCGCTTAGCCTTCGCATCATCATAACATGATGACCATTCTTCGGATACTCTCCTCACTGTCTTTAGCATCCCATGCAATTCAGCCAAGGTTCTATCCATATTGTTCATGTGATAATTCAATATGAATGGCTCGAAGCTCGGAGGGAGCGGCGGAGAATCACATCGTAGACAACTCTTGGCTAAGGGGAAAACCTAGTTTTTCCGACTCTCAATGTAGCCAATCATTTTTATCACATGTGGACCGACGGGATTCCCTTCAACAAGCTCGCACGCAAACAAGGACTTTGAGGTGTTGAACCTCTCGGCCCGAGCTTGGTTCTCAAACATACCACGCAGTCCCTGAATAATAGTGTGAGCATCGTTGCTCTCATATTGCTTCGAAGCTCGGGGGACATTGTAGCAAGCATGAGACGGCTTATATCTAGGGCATCATTAGTGTGCTTCTCATAAGCCCGCCGTGCAGTTGCAGTGGCATTATTTGGCAAATCCTCAGGATAAGGTACTTCAAGAACGTACTCCTTACGCTCTTGCTTGAGAACAATTCTCAAGTTGTGATACCAATCCATAAAGTTTGTTCCATTTAATTTTTCCTTTTCAAGAATAGATCGCAAATTAAAGATCTTGGGTGTAGTATTAGCCGCCATTTATTCTACAACGAAAAAACAAAGTTTAGCACCATGTTTATGCTATGTCTTTTGTTAAACAATTTAACATAAGACTCCCATTACGTATTTTCCACCTTCCCTCTAGGTTACGTATTGGGTCAAGATCCACATGTTAGTTAATTTTCTAGTGAGCTTTGGCATCACTGCTAGAAATTTAGTAACATCGGTAAGCAACTCCATGCTAATCACATCTCTATGTGACTCTTGTTGTTGGTGTGGCATCTCCATGCCCCGGCCCCAACCTATGCCCCAAGGCCCAAAACTGTTTTGATAGCCTTGTTAAGTAAACCAAATGCTCTGCTGTATATGTCCGACATATACCCCTCGTGTTATGATAGAGAATGGCACTCGCTTTGGCGGACCCACCATTGACGAGCATAACGGTGGACGGTGCAACATTTGGAAGGGCATCATTACTACTTAATTTTGTGAGGGATGCTATCCTATCAAACAAACATATCACATATGAAAAGGTAGAATAGCATATAATGAAATAGTATGGCCCCTTCACATGGTGATCTCCATCTCCATGTCGGCGCGAGATCTCCATCTTCGGTACCATCTTTCAATGTGCATGATGCTTGATTTCTTCAAACTAAGCTACTACTATAGAAGCTCTAATTGAAGATTACATTGACTCGCAGTCGTGAAAGAATATTACAAGCATTGCACGTATGAAAGAATATTACGGGATTACACATATGAAAGAATATTACATGCATCACATGCATCTCATACATACAATAGGGCCATACCATCTCAAAGCATTCTCTGCAAAAACAAGTTAGGCGTAAAAACGTTTTCTACCTATCGCAGAGATACGGCACCAAGACGACCTATAAGGGTACGCACACGGCGGTCATAGATCCAATCTATGAAATCGCTTACGGAAACCATATCGGCGTAATCATATTATGCCGTCCCGATACACTATCAAGGGAGATGGTTTGCGTAGGCGCGAGGCGCTAACAAGATCGGACTACGAGATAGCTTCGGCATAATCACATTATACCGTTCCGATACACTATCAAGGAACGCTATTTCAAGCCGACTCAAACCGAGATCTATGGATATTGCTTCGACGTAATCACATTATGCCGTTCCGATACACTATCAAGGAACGCAATTACCATCAACTCTCCTCAACAAATCCCGTAAAACCGATTGATCTAATCAACCCGTGTGCAAAACTTGTTCCAGATCCAATCTAAAACCCGAACTAAGCAAGATTAGCTTTGATACCACTAAAGGGTTACGCGGAGGCTACGCTAGCCGAAAACAAAACTTTTTACCGCGCAAACCAGGAACACTTGCAAGTAAGGGCCGATAGATCGTTACCGATTGGAGTAGAGTGCAGCGGAATAGCCAATCAAGGCAATCCGATCCGGAACAGTGTAGCCGATGATAGCCGATTCACGGGGACAGCCGATTCACCAATCAACCGATTCGCGATGCCGTAGCCACCCGAAGCCGATCAACGCGCGCAACGTAGCGGTGCCTCTACCGGTATCCACACGTCCGGGGACGAACGCCGAACACACGTGTGCTAGCACGCGATGCAAGGCTAGGGTTTGGCTCGAAAGTGGGGAGGGTTTCCGTGGAGATTGATCTCGACGACTTCGTTGCACGCGATGCAATTGACATGCCGCAGCTCTCCACCCCTCCCTCCTTTATATAGAGTTGGCCGCGGGACTAGTGGCCGATTAGGACTCCATTTTGAATCGGATCTCATCCGTATCTCATAGAGTTGGCCGCCCACACGTCGTAAGCCCCATAGGACTCTATCGATCGGATCCCTATCCGATCGAGCCGTATCCGAGTCCAACTCGAATGCCTGTTCTTATCCCCTTAAGCGTGCGACCCGTAGGTTCAGGTATACTCGGTTTCGGCTATAGTCTAACTTAGCCGATCGTCGGCTCAAGTCTAACTCAGCCGACACTGTCACGCGGCGCCTAGCAGCACATATTGACACCATAGTATACAAGAGTAATATCGGCTCGAACCGTAATGTGTACACAAATCCCTTTGCCTCACGATACCGTTAAGCTATAGGCAAGAAGTGTGCCATCCCTTAAATAGCTTAACCATTCACTCGAACCGTATTGGATTATCTGTCCGTTGATTGACTCCTCAATCAACTTAGCATGGCCATGCATTTCCATAATCCATTACCTCGAGGGGCCCAGAGATATCTCTCCAAAGGAGGGGCAAATTCCATCTTGATCACTCACATCCCACTCCATGTTTCATAGCAAACCCGAAAACTACCTTTATAACTACCCGATTACGGAATAGCGTTTGGTAGTCCCAAAGTAGGCTACTACACATGTTGGAATCCATGGTGATCTCGGGTCTAAGGACTTTGTACCAACAGATCGAGACCAACTAATGGCACATTGATTCTGTAGTGTCTCATGGTGGGTCTATCCAACAATGTGTTCTCTAACACATATGTCCATGTTTATTGATTTGGTATCTCCATACCCATGATCCATGAGACATGATCATCAATCAATAAACATGCCGATCTTAGAATCATATTTGTTCCAACAATATGACATATGATCGAGGATCGTTTAGAAATAGATTCATACATATTGAGTCTCATAAATAAGTCACGTACTTATTGATCAATACAAGATGTCTATTTCATGGAACCGAATAACATTTTATTCATAAATACATAAATATATACGTGATATCCAACATCTCCATGTTGCCTCTAGGGCATATCACTAACAATTCTCACTTCCTTCCGTCTCACACCACACTTTCGCCAAGGGAAAAAACTTCAAGGCTCGCATCCTCCTTGCTCTTCTGCTGTCTCAAAACTTTCTAAAACTCATGGAGTCCTCTCTAAGTTCCTCAGAGAGCGGGAGCTGGGGCGGCAGCCCCGATCATCATCAACCAGTGAAGTCCTGAGTCTCGGCCTTGGTCAAATAATTTCTCTCTTTTCTTGTCCTTTTTGTTGAAACCTCACCGCGGTGTTGGTGTCAATGAAGGGAGTTGGAGCCCGCCACCACGCCGTCGCAACTAGAAGTTGTGGAGATCCGCCTCCCGTTGTGACGGCAGACTCCAAGGAGGAAACGAACACCGTCCACTTCCCGAGGTGGGGCCAAGTTCGTGCGTGGTGCTTGGGGGTGCAAGAGTCGAACCGGCCAGAAGACACCGCTTCAGGGTGCTATGAGGTTCATAGGTTCCACCCAGTGAGGTCAACATTTTACTGTTCATAGGTTTCATTACCTTGTTGACAGCGATGAAACTAACTAGAGTCTTTGACAGGGAGCCGTCGGACGTTGACCCTCACATTGAAGGGTCCTCCTCCCGAGCCGGCGCTGAGGAGCTCATGGCTTGGCGTCGGGACTCCGAGGATCTTCTCCAAGACCTTGTCACTGCTCTCGATGACGCCGAGTCAAGGGCGAAGGCGTCCGAGGCGGCTAAAGCCAAAGCGGAGAGGACGCTGAAGGCCACCGAGGTGGCAAGGGACAAAGCCTTGGTCGGGATGGCCATAGACAAGACCGCACGGGCAGAAGCCGTCCGTAAGTTCCATTCTTTATTTCCTCCCACTGTCGGTTTCAGCCTATGTCCGTGACTGATCTCTTTCTAAATAGGCCAACTTGCGACTCTCCACCGTCAGATCGGCGGCCAGCGGGCCCACCTCCAGACGGTCCAGGGGCATTGGGTGATCTACGCGGACGTAGTCCGGGAGCTCCTCGCCAACATCAACCGGAGTTGTCGTCGACCGTGCCAACCGACGACGTGCTCCTAGGACGTCTTCAGAGCGGCGGGGAGCTTCTACAGGCCTATGCCTGGGGGGTGGCGAAGACGGCGGCGGCGCATGTCCTTGGGGTAGTGCAGAAACTGTACCCCCCGCGTGGAGGTCGAAGTTGTCGCTGAAGGGTGGCCTCCTGGCGTCGCCGAGTCCAATGTTGAGGGCATCTACGCCTCCGTGGAGCCTATTGTGGAGAAGATCGTCGCCAACATGGAATTGTAAATTAAGGGGGGACCTTAGGCCCTATGTATGATCATCACCCTGTTTGTATAAGAAAAAACTTTGTCTATTCTTTTGAATGCCATGCTCAATTCGCAAAGTGTCTGATATGTGTGTTGTTTTTTTTGGGACACCCAACTTTTTGCTATGTGATGGACTGCGCTGAGCGACCTCGTCCTTCGTAGTTCTTCGGAGGGCTCCTTCTCAAAGATCGTGCAAAGTTACCACTTTGGGCGGTTTGTCCCGAGCGACTCCCTCCATCAATAGATCGAAACCGGAAGGCTTCCAGTCAAGCTCAAGCACGTCTCTCGCTTGGAGCAGACTACGTTGAACGATCTCGGCCGTCGACAGACTAAGTCCGGAGGGCTACCGATCAAGTTCAAGCATGTCCATCACTCGGAATAAACCAGGCTGAGGAATCTCGGTCGTCAAAAGACCAAGTCCGGAGGGCTACCGATCAAGCTCACGTGGGTCTACCTTCTTCATAGCGGGTCAGTACGCGAAGAGACAGCCTCCAATTTACCTCATGACCGACCTTCGTAGCCGAGCGGCATAGGGCCTCAATAGATGGATCCGGAGTACACCCCAGCCTAACCTAGACCGACTCACGCCGTGTACGGGTAAATAGGTGGACGGAGGAAGATCGGCGGTCACTCGGTACATGTATAACCCACATGGCCAAGCGGCTGAAGCTGCGGGATGGATCCCAAGGGCATTCAGTCGAGCAAGGTCACTTAGTTGTGTACGCAGCGAGTGAGCACGAGGTCGACAACCAACTAATCTCTGTGTGTCTGACACTCGAAGTAGAGCGGCTTGAGCCATCGACAGACATTTGTTCGGGTGACTGCAAGTCGAGCTCCTGGCGTCTTAGTCCTATACACAAGATATAGTTGTTAAGAGCCTCGAGCTCATTCACCTGGCACTTGATTGAAACACGACTGGTCCCGACCCTAGCCTGCCTTGGGTAGGGGACTGACGCCTATCCCAAGGGACGTCAGGTCGAGTCGTCACGTTTGATTGAAGTGGGCAAAGAATGAGCCCCCGAGTAGCTCGAGCACAGCCGGTGGTCTCCTCTTCTCATGTATCCTCAGCTTTCAAGCTGGGACCGCACTGTTCAGGGCTCGCCATAAGCGTGTTTGTGCGAGAAAGGGTCGACACGGCAGGCGATTCTGCTCGGGAGGACTACGGATCCTCGAGTAGTCCGTGGGTCGAGAGATAGGCATCCTGCAAAAAGATCAGGGGATAATCGAAATTGCGCTAGTTAAAGGAGTCAAGGACCAGGTACTTAGCTGTTCAAGCGTAGAATCGGCACAAGTGCTTGATGTTCCACAAGTTCGGCACTTCCTGTCCATCTTCTCGAACCAGCCTGTAGGAGCCCCGACGTGTGATGGCAGAGACGATGAAGGGGCCTTCCCAAGGGGCCGACAACTTGTTCATGCCAGCCAAGGTCTGCACCCTACGGAGCACGAGGTCGCCGACCTTGAAGGACCTCCCATGGACCTCCCATGGTATCGGCGGAGGGCTTGCTGGTATCAGTCCATCTGGATCACAGCGGCCATCCGTGCTTCCTCGAGGTTGCCAATATCCTCGGTCTGCGTCTATTTGGCCATGCCTTCATCGTAGAGGTGAATCCTCGGGGATTTATGGAGCATGTCGACCCGTAGGATGGCCTCCGAGCCGTAAACCAAAAAGAATGGGGTTCGTCCCGTGGCTCAGCTTGGCTGATTGTGTAGCCCCCAGAGCACGGCGAGGAGCTCGTGCAACCAGCGATCATCATACTTCTGGTGTGGGTCGAAGATTCTAGCCTTCAAACCTTGTAGAATCATGCCATGGCACATTCGCATTGCCCATTCGCCCGAGGGTGCGCCACCGAGGCATATTTGATCTCGATGCACCTTTCCTCACAGAACTCCCGAAAGTCATACCCGGTAAACTGCGTGCCGAGGTCGATGATAATCACCCTCGAGACGCCGAAACGGTAAGTTATGCCCTCAATGAACTCAGCCGCTTTCTTTGCGGTGCAGGTTTTAAAGGGCATAACTTACCGAGGCAGCCAGGGTCGCTGTGGAGAAGGAGCATCAGGCCACCGAGACCTGCCGCCAAGGTCTTGGCTAAAGGCAAGCATTCATGTCATCAGCTCCCTTCACTCCTCTAGTCTTTTTGCCCGTGTTGACCAAATACCCCTTCTTTTCCTCACATAGAGCGCCCGCCGACCTCCTACAAGCAATGGGCCCCAATGCCTTGTGGCACTAGTGAGGGACGCGGCAAAACTCATCGTGTCTCACTCCCTCGGTGTTGTGAGCAGGCTCCATCCCCAGGTGGAGATTGCAGAGATTGCCGAGGGTTGGCCCACCAGCGTGAAGCCAGAAAACATGGACAGTGTCTACGGCGAGGTCGTGCCGACCGCCGAGAAAATAGTCAATGAGATAGACATTTGATGCACCTTCTCTCAATAGACCTATCATAAACAATATTTTAATTAGGATGGGCTGAAGCCCATGACCTTGCTTTTTTTGTAATTTACAATAAAAACTATTTACTAAACATAGAAATAGTACATAAATACTATTTACTGAAAAATTCTATTGGTGACGAGCTCGAAGTCAAGCCCGATATAGATGACGCCCTCTAATCGGGCTTAAACTCTAAGCCCGTCACCGATGAGATCAATCAGTGATGGCCATAATTATAGCCTGATAGATGATGATCTCATCCGATCGGGCTTAAGCTTCAAGCCCGTCACTGATGAGATCACCGGTGACGGGCCTTAATTATAGCCCAATAGAGATGATGATCTCATCTGATCGGGCTAAATCTTTAAGTCCGTCACTGATGAGGTCATCGGTGACGTGCTTTAGTTTAAGACCGTTAGTGATGGAATTTTTCCATTGTCCTTTACATGCCAAACTAGATCTCATCTGTGACGGGCTTTATGTTAGGCCTGATTGAGATTATTCTAGAGCCCATCACGGATGTTCTTCCAAATCTTTTAACAAAGCATGTTGATTCAGATCTATACATTAGCACGAAAAATTTCTAAGTCCTAGCGCCGATTTAGAACCCTAGCACTGTCGTCGTCTCTCGGAGCCCGTCGCTGTCGTCCTCCCTCACCGCCATCGAGTGCCGCCGTCCCTAAGCCCGGCGCCGTCTTCCTCCCTTGCCGCCACCGAGTGCCACCGCCCTCTCCATGTGCTCCAGGTTAGTCCATCTCCGATATTGGTTGTTATGCTCTCTGATGTATAGATCTGAGATGAATGCCTTGTATATTGGTTGTATAACTGCTACTATGCCATGTAGAGATCTGAGATGATGAATGCCTTGTATATTGGTCACTGTTAATGTCACTGCTACCATGCCATGTTGTATATAGATCTGAAAAAATGTTGTATATTGGTTGTAGGTTTGTTGTATAATGGGACTGTTGTTTGTATAATGAGACTGTTATATTTTTCTTGGACAATTTTGAATGTTGTGGGTGTTGTATATTGGGGTTGTATAATGGGACTGTTATATATACTTTTGTATGTATATATCTTGACTGTTAATGTTGTTAATGTTGCAATGTTGTATGTATATAATGCCTACTTTTGAATATGTTGATGTGTATAAAATTTTTTTTGTGTTCATAGATTCAAAGATAAATTAAAAAATAAAATCAAATTTTGCAAGATTCAATAATAAATTCAAATATTCATTCTCTCTTTATTTATTCTCCTCTCTTTCTCCTACCTTTCAAAAATAAATCCATCTTCCTCTTGATTTAACAAACTTTTTCATTTTGTGATTTTGTAAGCCATTTAGAGGATGTTTCAGCACAACGAACCAATGTCGGTGACAACTAGTGGGTCCACAAGGACACGGACCCTTAGGAGAGAAAATAAAATATCAAAGGAATGGTACACCATGATAGAGGTGGACCTCCTAGGAGTGTTGTCCGCTCCCTCGAATGTGCCCAAAAAGTTCAGATCGATCTACGGGATAATAGGGAGGCAGACCTTTAGTATTTGGCATGCTCACATCAAAGAAGTTCTGACGTGGAGAAGGAAACTACGTGGCTGATGTTCAAGGAGAGCTTCGAGTATCATACAGCTGATGAGGACAGGCTAAAGCGGACCGCTTTCCAGACGATGGGACATGCTTGGAAGAGCTTTAAGTCCAAGCTAGTCACTGACCACGTCTTCAACCCTAGCACCCCAGAGCCATTGGAGAACTTCCC
The DNA here is from genome assembly GCA_019925245.2 of Oryza australiensis. NCBI lineage: Eukaryota > Viridiplantae > Streptophyta > Magnoliopsida > Poales > Poaceae > Oryza > Oryza australiensis. The sequence goes on from JAIFGZ020000499.1 coordinate 328,444, forward strand.
CTTCATCACGCCAGCCATGTGGGAGGAGTTCTACGTGAACAAATAAACTGCCGAATCCCAAGCCATAAGCGAGGATTATAGGGCACTCCAAGCTTGGAACATGGACCCACAAGGGCTTGGAAGCGAAGGATATGCGGGGTAGCAGGAGCAATGGAAGAAAGAGGATGAGGCGGCAGAGGCATCAAACGCGCCGCCTCCATTTGCCGATATCCCGTACCCACGTGCAAGGAGCTGGACAAGGGCAAGGGCCGGGAAGAACAGCGATGAAACATTCACTCTGCCAAATGCCCAAGATCAACAAGTTTACGAAAATATTGTAAGTGCCTCACCTTAATATGTTTAGTTTATTTACAATATTGTACACTCGATTTATACCAATCTCATTTGTGCTGCAGAAAGAGTTGGTTGCTGTGAGATAGTCCTCCCAAGAGGCCTGCTCTGCTAGACGTGAGGATGACATCTTCACGCAATCGTTGGGAACCGACGAACACCGTGGACGGACAAGGGGAGTTGGCTCTATCCTCCCCTGGAAATATAAGAAGCGGACCCTCGCGAAGACGGAAAGAGATGCACGCCTGGCTGAGAGGATTCGGGAGTAGGTCAGAGTCGAACTAAGCTCCAAATTTGACGAGAAGCTAGTCCAGTTGGACGCACGGATCATGCAGTAGGTTCGAGCCGAGCAGCAGACCGCCGAGCCCCCCGTCGCTCCTCAACGAGAAAGTCAAATGCAAAGGCGGAGCAGTTGTGCATCAAATGAGGCGATGGAAAATCCACCACCGGTCCTACACGTCGTCGATCATATAACGGTAATATTCTCAGCCAAAATGCATAACACTCTTAACAAATACATTTTCTACAAAATATTCAAAAATTATATTTGGATCTACCGCAAGAACGGACTTACTGTGTGCTAACACTTAGGGTGATTCCCTCCTTCACGGTTCCGGCGGCCGAGGGACTAGCTTTCAAGCCGAACGCCGATACAAGAGTACACAGGGCGTAACTTATGGCAGGACATGCAAAAGTGCAAGTGGACATAGTGAAGGCTGAATGGGCCCATCTGCTGCTGCAGCATCCACCAAACGACGAGATCCTAACCCTAGGAGCTGCACGTGGAAGCTTTATCCAATGGCCCAAGGAGCTCATTGACATCAAGTTAACTCTGAGGTCAGCCCCTCCATCTCCCTTGGGTGTTCCACAAGATGACGAGGTCGAGCTGGAATATGACACTGATTTTGGCGGGTCTAGCCGTGAAGGGCATGCTCGCTCTGAACCACCATCGCTGAAGAAGGGCAAGAAAGCGACAGTTTCTAACATGTCAGAGCCATCTCTAAAAGTGACAGTTGAAGTACAGGACCACTTCATTCGCATGGCAAGGTCACCAGCACGAAGAAACCAATTTTGGACTACCACCGCACGATCAAGAAAAAGAAATTGTGAGAATTTTCCTGGGAAGAGTTCGTGAAAGACATGACACAGAAGTATGAGCAAGAATCCCTGGAAAGTTCAGGGCTAAAGAGTTATACTGATGTGCACAATATTGTGAAGGGCCCCTCAGGCAGCTAAGTTCAAGTTCGGTGCTCCTTTGACCACCAATGAATATCGTAACGCCATTAGGAATTGCACTCAGTTGAGAAGGATAGAAGAGTGGTACCTACAGATGGCAAAGGAGGATAAGGAGACATTCACCATCTTTTATAGGAACGATGACTTCCATCACGAGGATGGTATAATATGGGTCCCATTTGAGTAACTATTTCAGCTATACAATCTGATGGGACTTGGACATATCGCTACTTCAGTTATGGGCATTGTAAGCATACTCGAACCCCTCGCTAGTATTTCTAAGTTGATGTCCTCGCAGAGTGTATAACTTGTTTCCATATCCAAAATGGGGACGTTTGAATGTAGAGCAACCTATAACAAAGTAGGATTCCTCGATCCAGCGGTTGTCAGTTCCAATCAGATTGATGATGGCCCAAGGTCCCAAAATGGGTGCTGGACTACCTCTACGACTCCTTTATCAAGCTTAAGGACATGAATACAATCCTTTTTCTCTACAACTTTAAGTAAGTGTGGCATTTGTTGTTGTACCTGTCATTTGTACTTTAAGGTGTTAATTGCTATCTCCCTCTGTATGCAGCCATCAATGGATCCTTCTTGCCATCCATTCAAATGATTACAAGATTGTCGTCATGGATGGATTGAGGAAACCGCAAGAAGCTTTTCAATCCGTCATTGACATCCTAAATAAGGCACGTGTGAAGTATAAGAAGAAGTACTATATTCAACACGCTCCATGTGCCGATACATTCCGGGTTTGCTGACACCGTTGGTGCCAATGTCAGGATCTAAGCACGAGCACATGTGGTTTCTACGTGATGAAATTTATATGGATTTTCATGGAGGACAGCAACTGAAACATTTTGGATTCTGAGGTTCGCCAAATTTGTTAAGACGTAAATACACGTTTCTAAACACATAGTACGTTTCCATATATTTAATCCTTCCATTTGCAGAAATTAGATCTCCCGAGGAGTAACTTGCTACCACATGTTTGCTTCTCCCTCACTAAATAACTCAGTGGATTTATCTTCCGACATGTCATCTCGTTGAGCGGCGCATATCACGTTTTGAGAGCTCCAGATGGGCTAATGGCTTTCCTTGAGGCTGGAGGCCCTAGTTACACTTTAGACGGTCGATCGACGACAAAGACTAAGCATTAGAGTCGATCCACCACAAAGGACTATGACTGAACCCCGATCCAATAAGCAATAAATGATATTATGATATTACTATAAATTATAATTTTGTCAAATGTGTTTATGTGAAATATGTGAATAATGGATGTGTACGTGAATAGATGTGTGAATGTCATATATATGTGAATGTATGTGAAAGGGGATGCAAAGGGAAAAGGGAATATATCTCTGTTTTTTGCAGCGGACATGGCTAGCAAAGGCCTGGGGCTAGCTAAAAAAGAATATATATTTTTTTGGGAAAAACTCATCGGTAACAGGCTTTAACTTAAGTCCGATGAAGATGTTAGTCATCCGTGACGGGCTTTAAAGCTCGATTGAGTTGTTAGTCACCCATGACGGGTTTAATTTAAATCCCGATTGAATAGTTAGTCATCCGTGATGGGTTTTAATTGGGGCATGTTTGAGATTATATCATCGGTGTCGGGCCCTTGTTTGACTAGTCTTCAGTGACGGGCATAAGTTTAGGCCCGACAAAGATAATCTAAAGCGGTGATGGGCTTTTGCCCGATAGAGATGACTTCTCACATCAGTGGCTTTTGCACTGTGACAGACGTCGTACCCGACACAGATGAGGGTTATCGTCTGATTGAGATGAGGGTGACCGTTTTAGTGATGCGGTGGAAGCATATATGGTAACGGTGTCAATTCACATTCTTGATAAAGTTTAGTTTATTCTATTTTTTTCATATCTTGATATGTCGTAAAATATAAATGGATTCCAAAGTTAATATTCCATGCGTATATATACCAGACAAATATGTTCATATATACGGATGATTCACCTTATTAATTGTTTATGCACAACGAAAAAAATAAGTTTGTGTTTATACCTGAAAGGTACAGAACCTCATAGCAGCTTGCATGCGTATCTATATATGACATATTAGAAGTCCATTAAATATCATCCAAAATCAGTTAGATGGCTACATAGAATATATTTTATAACACTTGTACGAAAGATATCGTTCGACTTGTTTGAATTATCTTAGTATATTTTAAAAAATCATGAAGTAATTAGATTGTTAATTTTGTCCAAATAAAGACACCAATTTTTTTATACAAAGGCTTTTTAGTTAACAAAGACACCAATGAGTCAGTTCTTTTATGCTTCGATAGTGTATATATATTTTAGTGGATATATATTTTAGCTATGCATGTTAAAGATGGTGCACCGTGTTATTGAATTATTTCATAAAAGAATCTTTTATGACAATTCAGATAACATGTAAAAAAGAGTGTTGTCTCTAGATAATATATTGTTTCATGGTTGAATTTAGACTACTGACACAAAATATTATGTGCTTGTTTAGATTATTTGAGCACATAATTTCCTTTTTTTCTCTAACTAAATGCACCGTATATCGTCTTGGACTATTCAATTTGATATTTTTAATCAACACGTTTTTTGATCGTAAAAGCTGGGGGAGGTCCCCACAGCAACGATCAATTTTATAGAAAAGAAGGAAGGAGAGCGAGTTTAGGAATACAACCTTAGGGTACACAGGCAAAGATGCCCAAGGTTAGGACTCTTAGTCGAAAAAACAACTATGCCCTAGGTCGCGGGACTCGAAAGAAAATAATCCAGCTATAAGCATCGAGCCAGGCACAGAACATGTTCTTATCTTCCATTCTAAGCCTTAAGACTTGCAGAGCGCACTGGTCTTTAAAATTCCTCTTCCAAACTTGTATGGATGGAGATGTCCTCTGGAAGATTTTGTCATTCCTTAATTTCCACAATTCCCAAGCTGCCATCAAAGCTATTTCTGCAGCATTAGTCAAGGTTGAAGTAGAGATGGTTTGAGAAAACTTGTCCAGTAGGTTGGGTGAGGTGCTCCAGTGAAGCGGTAGCGACGACCAGCATTGGGCTGCGAAGGGGCACTCGAAGAAAAGGTGGTCAGCGGTTTCCTCCACCCTCATATCACACATCTTGCAGAGATTATCATCCTGGATGGAGATATGTCTTCTTTGTAACATTGATTTTGTGTTTAACCTATCCATCACGAGAAGCCAAGCAAAGAATTTGATTCTCGGAATGCACTTTGATCTCCATATTAACTGGAAGCATTGGTGGCCATTGATTTAGCTAAACACATGGCTGTAAAATCTTCTTGAAGTGTATTTGTTCCCCCAAGACATCGACCAACTATCTGTATGGTCTTCCTCGTAGGGGAGGTCTTGAAGAGGGGTTGGAGCAATTGTAATTCATGGAAGGCCTGATCGGAGAGCGGTAGATGGAAGATGGAATCCAGATCTTGAGCATGCATGATTTCCGCCACTGCAGCATTACGATTCTTGGCAAAGGAGGCAAGGTGGGGGAAGTTCATGGGGACATTGAGGTTGTTCCAGTTATCCATCCCAAAACTTACCGAGTAACCTTTTCCAATCTGACAGGAGGCTACCATTAAGAACAAGTCGGCTAGACGCAGGACGTCCCTCTACCAGAAGGAACCAATCTCGTTGCATCGATGGGGAACTTTGTTTTGGTAATATTTGAACTAGATTTGGTTTACCCAAGGGATGTCTTCGTGGTTGTAGAACTTTGTAAGCTGCTTAATGAGGATAGCATCGTTTTGTAAGCGGAGGTTGAGAATCCCTAGTCCCCCCTTCTTTTTCGGTCTGGTTACAAGATCCCAGGCTACCAAGTGTTAGTGATATGCCCTAGAGGCAACATGGAGATGTTGGATATCACGTCAATGTTTATGTATTTATGAATAAAGTGTTATTCAGTTCCATGAAATAGACATCTTGTATTGATCAATAAGTACGTGACTTATTTAGGAGACTCGATATGTATGAATCTATTTCTAAACGATCCCTGATCATATGTCATATTGTTGGAACAAATATGATTCTAAGATCGGCATGTTTATTGATTGATGATCATGTCTCATAGATCATGGGTATGGAGATACCAAATCAATAAACATGGACATATGTGTTAGAGAACACATTGTTGGATAGACCCACCATGAGACACTACGGGAATCAATGTGCCATTAGTTGGTCTCAGGTACTGTTGGTACAAAGTCCTTAGACCTGAGATCACCATGGATTCCAACATGTGTAGTAGCCTACTTTGAGACTACCAAACGCTATTCCGTAATTGGGTAGTTATAAAGGTAGTATTCGGGTTTGCTATGAAACATGGAGTGGGATGTGAGTGATCAAGATGGAATTTGCCCCTCCTTTGGAGAGATATCTCTGGGCCCCTCGAGGTAATGGATTATGGAAATGTATGGCCATGCTAAGTTGATTGAGGAGTCAATCAACAGACAGATAATCCAATACGGTTCGAGTGAATGGTTAAGCTATTGAAGGGATGGCACACATCTTGCCTATAGCTTAACGGTATCGTGAGGCAAAGGGATTTGTATACACATTACGGTGTTCGAGCCGATATTATTCTTGTATACTATGGTGTCAATATGTGCTGCTAGGCGCCGCCGTTGACGGTCGGCTGAGTTGGACTCGAGCCGACGATCGGCTAAGTTAGACTATAGCCAAAACCGAGTATACCTGAACCTACAGGGTCGCACGCTTAAGGGGATAGAATAGATATTCGAGTTGGACTCAGATACGGCTCGATCGGATAGGGATCCGACTATCCGATCGGATAGAGTCCTATGGGCTTACGACGTGTGGGCATCCAACTCTATGAGATACGGATGAGATCCGATTCAAAATAGAGTCCTGATCGGCCACTAGTCCCAGTTGGCCAACTCTATATAAAGGAGGGAGGGGTGGAGAGCTGCGACATGTCAATTGCATCGCGTGCAACAAAAGTCGCGGAGATCAATCTCCACGGAAACCCTCCCCACTTTTGAGCCAAACCCTAGCCTTGCATCACGTGCTAGCACACGGGTGTTCGGCGTTCTGTCCCCGGACGTGTGGATACCGGTAGAGGCGCTGCTACGTTGCGTGCTATTGATCGGCTTTGGATCGGCTGCAATCGGAGCGATCGGCTGTGGTGGAATCGGCTGCGGTCGGGCGCATCGGAGCGAGGCGTGAGAACGCGGCTGGACGACTCGAATCGGCTGATTGGCGAATCGGCTGTCTCCGGGAATCGGCTACACTGTTCCGGCTCGGATTGCCCTGGTTGGCTATTCTGCTGCACTCTACTCCAATCGGTAACGATCTATCGGCCCTTACTTGCAAGTGTTCCTGGTTTGCGCGGTTAAAAGTTTTTGTTTTCGGCTAGCGTAGCCTCCGCGTAACACTTCACCAAGTTGCCTCCTTTCTTTTTCGCCTTGTTTCCCCTCCAGAGACATTGTTTTCTGGCTCTGTCAATTGCTTTGATGATGCCTCTCGGGATTTTGAGGGTACACATAGTGTAAGATGTTATTGGAGTGATTGCTGAGTTGACCATTTCCAGCCGACCCGAGTATGAGAGCAAGGTAGCACACGAAGAGAGCTTTCTTTCAATTCTGTCTAGAATTGGAATGAAGTCATGAATACGCGGCTTGGTGGTCCCCAAAGGAAGGCCCAAGTAAGTGAAGGGGAGGGAACCCATGTCGCACCCAAAAGTTTTGGCTAGAAGATTCAGTTTGACCCTGCTGAGGTTGATTGGGTACATGTTGGACTTCTTATAATTTACTTTGAGGCCCGTTGCTGTCTGGATTGAACTTAGCAAGTTCTTGAGGAAAAATAGTTGCCGGCGTCGGCCCGGAGGATGATGATGGTGTCATCGCATATTTGGACAACAGGAAGTCCCCGTAGGTTGACTTATGGGTAGGTGGAGAAGGTCATCTTGTTTTGCCTTGTTTATTAAAATTTGGATCAGTTCTGTCGCCAGGACAAAAAGCAGGGGAGAGAGAGGTTCTCCTTGCCATACTCCTCTTTTGCAGCGAAATGTTTTACCAGGGACTCCATTGAGAAGAATCGAGGAAGTTCCAGAGGAGAGGATCTCATGAACCGAATGAATCCAGGTGTCTGGGAAGCCCAGGCTTTGCATCATGAGGATAATCGTAGAGTGTTCAATGGTGTCAAAGGCCTTCTAAAAGTCCAGTTTGAGGATAATAATCTCCTTTTTGGATCGATGGCATTGATGAATGTACTCGAAGGCCCAGGCCAGACAGTCTTGAATTGTTCTAGAGCGGATAAAGCCATACTGGTTGGGGTGGATTACCGATTGTATAACGTTTTGCAATCTGTCAGCTAGGATTTTTGTTAGGACTTTCAGGGAGGAGTTGAGTAAGGAGATCAGCCGGAAGTCATTCACTGTCTCGGGGTTATCCTTTTTCAGAATTAGGATGATAAAAGTGTTGTTAATAGGCCGTAAGGAGGTGTTTCCTTGCTGAAGAGACTCGGATAGGTTGTAGAAATCCTCTTTGACAATTGACCAGCAAGATTTTAGGAATAGCCCGTTGAAGCGGTCGGGCGCATCGGAGCGAGGCGTGAGAACGCGGCTGGACGACTCGAATCGGCTGATTGGTGAATCGGCTGTCTCCGGGAATCGGCTACACTGTTCCGGATTGGATTGCCCTGATTGGCTATTCCGCTGCACTCTACTCCAATCGGTAACGATCAATCGGCCCTTACTTGCAAGTGTTCCAGGTTTGCGTGGTTAAAAGTTTTTGTTTTCGGCTAGCGTAGCCTCCGTGTAACCCTTCAGTGGTATCAAAGCTAATCTTGCTTAGTTCGGGTTTTAGATTGGATCGGAACAAGTTTTGCGCACGGGTTGATTAGATCAATCGGTTTTACGGGATTTGTTGAGGAGAGTTCATGGTAATTGCGTTCCTTGATAGTGTATCGGAACGGCGTAATGTGATTACGTCGAAGCAATATCCATAGAACTCGGTTTGAGTCGGCTTCGAGATAGCGTCCTTGATAGTGTATCGGAACGGTATAATGTGATTATGCCGAAGCTATCTCGTGGTCCGATCTTGTTAGCTGCCTCGCGCCTGCGCAAACCATCTCCCTTGATAGTGTATCGGGACGGCCGTGTGCGTACCCCTTATAGGTCGTCTCGATGCCGTTTCTCTGCGATAGATAGAAAACGTTTCTACGCCTAACTTGTTTTTGCAGAGAATGCTTTGAGATGGTATGGCCCTATTGTATGTATGAGATGCATGTGATGCTTGTAATATTCTTTCATATGTGCAATCCTGTAATACTCTTTCATACGTGCAATGCTTGTAATATTCTTTCACGACTGCGAGTCGATGTAATCTTCAATTAGAGCTTCTATAGTAGTAGCTTAGTTTGAAGAAATCAAGCATTCGGCACTCGAAAGAACGGTGTTGAAGATGGAGATCCTCAACACCGGCATGGAGATGGAGATCACCATGTGAAGGTGGTCATAATATTTCATGCTATTCTACCGCTTTCATATATGTGATATGTTTGTTTGATAGGATAGCATCCCTCACAATATTAAGTAGTAATGATGCCCTTCCAAATGTTGCACCCGTCACCGTTATGCTCGTCAATGGTGGGTCCGCCAAGCGAGTGTCATTCTCTATCATAACACGAGGGGTATATGTCGGACATATACGGCGGAGCATTTGGTTTACTTAACAAGGCTATCAAAACAGTTTTGGGCCTTAGGGCATAGGTTGGGGCCGGGGCATGGAGATGCCACACCAACAACAAGAGCCACATAGAGATGTGATTAGCAAGGAGTTGCTTACCGATGTTATTAATCTTCTAGCGGTGATGCCAAAGCTCACTAGAAAATTAATTAACATGTGGATCTTGACCCAATACGTAACCTAGAGGGAAGGTGGAAAATACGTAATGGGAGTCTAATGTTAAATTGTTTAACAATACACATAGCATAAACATTGTGCTAAACTTTGCTTTTTCTGTTGTGGAATAAATGGCGGCTAATACTACACCAAGTACCTTCAATTTGCGATCTATTCTCGAAAAGGAAAAATTAAATGGAACAAACTTTATGGATTGGTATCGCAACTTGAGAATTGTTCTCAAGCAAGAGCATAAGGAGTACGTTCTTGAAGTACCTTATCCCGAGGATTTGCCAAATAATGCCACCGCAACCGCACGGGAGCTTACGAGAAGCACACTAATGATGCCCTAGATATAAGCTGTCTCATGCTTGCTACAATGTCCCCCGAGCTTCGAAGCAATATGAGAGCGCGATGCTCACACTATTATTCGGGGGCTGCGTGGCATGTTTGAGAACCAAGCTCGGGCCGAGAGGTTCAACACCTCAAAGTCCTTGTTTGCGTGCGAGCTTGTTGAGGGAATCCCGTCGATCCGCATGTGATAAAGATGATTGGCTATATCGAGAGTCCGGAAAACTAGGTTTTCCCTTAGCCAAGAGTTGGCTCGATGTGATTCTCCGGTCGCTCCCTCCGAGCTTCGAGCCATTCATATTAAATTATCACATGAATAATATGGATAGAACCTTGGCTGAATTGCATGGGATGCTAAAGACAGTGAGGAGAGTATCCAGAAAACGGTCATCATGTGATGATGATGCGAAGGCTAAGCGCAAACCACCTGTCAAGAAACTTTGCACCAAGAGGAAGTTAACTCCCGATGAGATCGCGAGTGCCTCCAATGCAAAGAAGGGCAAGAAGGGGTCGGCGGCATCGATGCCGTTTGCTTCTATTGCAAGGAGGACAGCCACTGGAAGAGGAACTGCAAGAAGTACATGGAGGATCTCAAAAAGAAGCAAAGTACGACTTACGCCGGTATTAATGTTATAAACATTAATCTTGCTACTTCACCTACGACTCTTGGGTATTTGATACCGGATCGTAGCTCATATTTGCAAATCGTTGCGGGAATGAGAAGAAGTAGAGGATTGAGAAGGGCGAGGTGAACTGCGCGTCGGCAATGGAGCAAGCGTTGCTACGGTTGCTATCGGCACAGTACCACTTCATCTACCTTCAGATTAGTTTTGGAATTGAATAATTGTTATTGTGTTCCAACACTATGTCAAAACGTTATTTCGCTTCATGTTTGCAAGCGGAAGGATATGATTTTAGATCAATGGACAATGGTTGTTCAATATATCTTAAAGATATGTTCTATTTTCATGCTCCATTGGTGAATGGATTATACGTTTTGAATCTTGAAGAGTCTCCCATCTATAACATTAATACAAAAAGGCAACTCTCTAATGATATAAACCCCACGTTTATCCGGCATTGTCGCTTAGGCCATATAAATAAGAAACGCATGGAGAAGCTCCATAAGGATGGATTGCTTCACTCTTTTGATTTTGAATCATTTGAGACATGTGAGTCTTGTTTACTTGGTAAGATGACAAAGGCACCTTTCACGGGACATAGTGAGAGAGCAAGTGACTTATTGGCACTCGTACATACCGATGTATGTGGACCAATGAGCTCAACGGCCGGAGGTGGTTATCGGTACTTCATTACCTTTACCGATAACTTTAGTAAATATGGTTATATCTACTTAATGAGGCATAAGTCCGTATCCTTTGAAAAGTTCAAAGAATTCCGAATGAAGTACAAAATCATTTAGGGAAAACAATCAAGTTTCTACGATCGGATCGTGCGGGAGAATACTTGAGCCAAGAGTTTGGTAATCATCGAAAGATTGTGGAATTGTTCCACGTTGACTCCGCCAGAACTCCACAATGTAATGGGGTGTCGAACGGAGAAATCGCACCTTGTTGGACATGGTGCGGTCGATGATGAGCCAAAGTGATCTTCCGTTATCCTTACGGGGATATGCTCTTGAAACATTGCGCTCACACTAAATAGAGTTCCATCTAAGTCGGTTGAAAAGACACCATATGAGATATGGACAGGGCAACCCCTATTTTGTCTTTTCTCAAAATTTGGGGATGCGAAGCTTATGTAAAACGTTTACTGATCGACAAGCTCACACCCAAATCGACAAGTGCTTCTTTGTGGGATATCCTAAGGAAACTAAGGGATATTACTTTTATAATCGGGAACAGGGCAAAGTGTTTGTCGCCCGACACGGTGTCTTCTTGGAGAAAGAGTTTCTTTCAAGAAGGGTTAGTGGGAGCAGGTGCATCTTGAAGAAGTTCAAGAAACACCAGAAAACGTTTCAGCGACCACAGAACCACAACAGGAGGAGCAAAGTGTTGCGCCACCAGTTGTAGATACACCAGCCCCACGGAGGTTTGAAAGATCACGTCGTGCGCCTGACAGGTACACAGGTGTGGAACGGCGTGATATATTGTTGTTGGACAACGATGAACCTAAGACCTATGAGGAAGCGATGGTGGGACCCGATTCCAACAAATGGCTTGGAGCCATGAAATCCGAAATAGAATCTATGTACGACAATCAAGTTTGGTTTGAAGTAATCAAAGGGTTTGGTTTCATCAAAAACGAAGAAGAGGCCTGTGTTTACAAAAAGGTCAGTGAGAGCGCAATTGTATTTCTAATCTTATATGTGGATGACATATTGTTGATTGGAAATGATATCCCTATGCTAGAAATCCGTCAAGTCTTCATTGAAAAATAGTTTTTCCATGAAAGACTTAGGGAGGCAACATACATATTGGGCATTCGGATCTATAGAGATAGATTCAAGAGGCTAATTGGATTAAGCCAAACTACATACATTGACAAGGTGTTGAAAAGGTTCAACATGCATGATTCCAAGAAAGGTTTCTTGCCCATGTCACATGGCATTAATCTTAGCAAGAATCGGTGTCCTTAGACACATGATGAGCGGAATAAGATGGGTATGGTTCCATATGCTTCAAGCAATTGGATCCATCATGTATGCCATGCTTTATACACGCCTGATGTCTCGTACGCTTTGAGTGCTACGAGCGAGATACTAGTCGATTCGGTGAAGGTCACTAGACTGCCGTAAAGAATATCCTTAAGTACTTGAGAAGAACTAAGGATATGTTCCTAGTCTATGGAGGTGAAGAAGAGCTCGTTGTAAGTGGTTACACCGATGCTAGCTTCCAAATGGACAAGGATGATTATAGATCGTAATCTGGGTTCGTGTTCGCTCGAACGGAGGCGCGTCACTGGAAGAGTTCCAAGCGGGATACGCTGCCGATTCTACAACGGAGGCCGAGTACATTGCTACTTCGGAAGCCGCAAAGGAGGCTGTTTGGATCAAGAAATTCGTTTCTGAGCTTGGTGTGATGACTAGTGTGACTGGTCCAATGTCTCTCTATTGTGACAATAGTGGAGCCATTGCGCAAGCTAAGGAGCCGAGGTCACATCGAAGTCCAAACACATACTTCGGCGATATCATCTCATCCGCGAGATAGTGGACAGAGGTGATATCAAGATATGCAAAGTGCACACGGATCTCGCATAGCCGATCCGCCGACAAAACCTCTCCCTCGGCCAAAGCATGAGGCGCACACAAGAGCAATGGGTATTAGATACTTACATGATTGACTCTAGTGCAAGTGGGAGATTGTTAGTGATATACCCAAGAGGCAACATGGAGATGTTGAATATCACGTCAATGTTTATGTATTTATGAATAAAGTGTTATTAGTTCCATGAAATAGACATCTTGTATTGATCAATAAGTACGTGACTTATTTATGAGACTCGATATGTATGAATCTATTTCTAAACGATCCTCGATCATATGTCATATTGTTGGAACAAATATGATTCTAAGATCGGCATGTTTATTGATTGATGATCATGTCTCATAGATCATGGGTATGGAGATACCAAATCAATAAACATGGACATATGTATTAGAGAACACATTGTTAGATAGACCCACCATGAGACACTACAGAATCAATGTGCCATTAGGTTGTCTCGGGTAGTGTTGGTACAACGTCCTTAGACCTGAGATCACCATGGATTCCAACATGTGTAGTAGCCTACTTTGGGACTACCAAACGCTATTCCGTAATCGGGTAGTTATAAAGGTAGTTTTCGGGTTTGCTATGAAACATGGAGTGGGATGTGAGTGATCAAGATGAAATTTGCCCCTCCTTTGGAGAGATATCTCTGGGCCCCTCGAGGTAATGGATTATGGAAATGCATGGCCATGCTAAGTTGATTGAGGAGTCAATCAACGGACGGATAATCCAATACGGTTCGAGTGAATGGTTAAGCTATTGAAGGGATGGCACACATCTTGCATATAGCTTAACGGTATCGTGAGGCAAAGGGATTTGTGTACACATTACAGGTTCGAGCCGATATTATTCTTGTATACTATGGTGTCAATATGTGCCGCTAGGCGCCGTGGTGACGGGTGAGTTGGACTCGAGCCGACGATGGGCTAAGTTAGACTATAGCCGAAACCGAGTATACCGAACCTACGTGGTCGCACGCTTAAGGGGATAGAATAGATATTCGAGTTGGACTCGGATACGGCTCGATCGGATAGGGATCCGATCGGATAGAGTCATATGGGCTTACGACGTGTGGGCATCCAACTCTATGAGATACGGATGAGATCCGATTCAAAATAGAGTCCCGATCGGCCACTAGTCCCGATCGGCCAACTCTATACAAAGGAGGGAGGGGTGGAGAGCTGCGACATGTCAATTGCATCGCGTGCAACAAAAGTCGCCGAGATCAATCTCCACGGAAACCCTCCCCACTTTCGAGCCAAACCCTAGCCTTGCATCGCGTGCTAGCACACGGGTGTTCGGCGTTCGTCCCGGACGTGTGGATACCGGTAGAGGCGCCGCTACGTTGCGCGCTGTTGATCGGCCCGGATCGGCTGCAATCGGAGCGATCGGCTGTGGTGGAATCGGCTGCGGTCGGGCGCATCGGAGCGAGGCGTGAGAACACGGCTGGGCGGCTCGAATCGGGCGATTGGCGAATCGGCTGTCTCCGGGAATCGGCTACACTGTTCCGGATCGGATTGCCCTGATTGGCTATTCCGCTGCACTCTACTCCAATCGGTAACGATCTATCGGCCCTTACTTGCAAGTGTTCATGGTTTGCGCGGTTAAAAGTTTTTGTTTTCGGCTAGCGTAGCCTCCGCGTAACCCTTCACCAAGTTGCCTCCTTTCTTTTTCGCCTTGTTTCCCCTCCAGAGACATTGTTTTCTGGCTCTGTCAATTGCTTCGATGATGCCTCTCGGGATTTTGAGGGTACACATAGTGTAAGATGTTATTGGAGTGATTGCTGAGTTGACCATTTCCAGCCGACCCGAGTATGAGAGCAAGGTAGCACACGAAGAGAGCTTTCTTTCAATTCTGTACAGAATTGGAATGAAGTCATGAATACGCGGCTTGGTGGTCCCCAAAGGAAGGCCCAGGTAAGTGAAGGGGAGGGAACCCATGTCGCACCCAAAAGTTTTGGCTAGAAGATTCAGTTTGACCCTGCTGAGGTTGATTGGGTACATGTTGGACTTCTTATAATTTACTTTGAGGCCCGTTGCTGTCTGGATTGAACTTAGCAAGTTCTTGAGGAAAAATAGTTGCCTGGCGTCGGCCTGGAGGATGATGATGGTGTCATCAGCATACTGGACAACAGGGAAGTCCCTAGTAGGTTGACTTATGGGTAGGTGGAGAAGGCCATCTTGTTTTGCCTTGTTTATTAAAATTTGGATCAGTTCTGTCGCCAGGACAAAAAGCAGGGGAGAGAGAGGTTCTCCTTGCCATACTCCTCTTTTGCAGCGAAATGTTTTACCAGGGACTCCATTGAGAAGAATCGAGGAAGTTCCAGAGGAGAGGATCTCATGAACCGAACGAATCCAGGTGTCTGGGAAGCCCAGGCTTTGCATCATGAGGATAATCGTAGAGTGTTCAATGGTGTCAAAGGCCTTCTAAAAGTCCAGTTTGAGGATAATAATCTCCTTTTTGGATCGATGGCATTGATGAATGTACTCGAAGGTCCAGGCCAGACAGTCTTGAATTGTTCTAGAGCGGATAAAGCCATACTGGTTGGGGTGGATTACCGATTGTATAACGTTTTGCAATCTGTCAGCCAGGATTTTTGTTAGGACTTTCAGGGAGAAGTTGAGTAAGGAGATCAGCCGGAAGTCATTCACTGTCTTGGGGTTATCCTTTTTCGGAATCAGGATGATAAAAGTGTTGTTAATAGGCCGTAAGGAGGTTTTCCTTGCTGAAGAGACTCGGATAGGTTGTAGAAATCCTCTCTGACGATTGACCAGCAAGATTTGAGGAATAGCCCGTTGAAGCCGTCCGGTCCTGGGGCTTTATCCCTTGGCATCCTTTTAATTACCATGTCCAATTCTTCATGGGTGATCGGCTCTGCTAAGATGTCTAGACCAACATTTGGCTGGATGATGCTTTGGAGGTCGAAGACCATGGTTGGGTTGGAGGAAGTCCCTAATCTTTCCTTGAAGGCAGTCCATAAGAGGGCAGCCTTTTCCGAGTGGTCCTGGATCCATTCCCCGTCAGTGTTCTTAATCTGGGCGATCGAGTTTTTCCTGTAGGAGATGGAGGCCATGCTGTGAAAGAACTTTGTACATTCGTCCCCCAATTTGACTCTGTTAACCGTGAATCTGTTCCTCCAGTAGATTTTCCTCATTTGGAGCCAGTGTTGTAATCTTGATTTGGCTACTTTCCTCAGGTTGATTTCTGTGTTAAATAAGCATCTTTTTTCCTCTAGGGAGTCGATGAAAGCAATCACCATGTTGCAGTTTTGAATCAAAGTTTTGAGGTTAGAGAAACTTTTGATCCAGGATTTGAACCCTGCTCTTAAGGCCTTGAACTTCTTTGCAATGTTTTTTGAGGCGTTTCCCAGATTTGTGGTTAGCGTCCAACAATTGGCCACTGTCTCTATGAAGTCCGGTTGCTCAGCCCAAAAGTTCTCAAATCGAAAAACGGCTGACTTAGGGATGTTTGTGCCAATAACCACTTTGCAGGGTATGTGATCTGAGACTGTTCTGACGAGCGGGATGACTTTGGTGTCATGGAAGTCAGCAGTCCAATTGATGGAGGAGAAAAACCAGTCTAATTGCTCTAGGAGCGGGTCCTGCTGCATATTACTCCAAGTGAAGGCCCTTCCTTTGATCGGTAGCTCAGTTAGTCCCAGGTGACTGATTGCCTCATTAAAGGTGAACGTATCTATGATATTACTACCTGGTTTATTTCTATTAGCCAAGGACCGATAAAAATTAAAGTCACCTAAGAAAATCTAGTCATCATTATTCTCAATTTCATGGCTCTTGAACCAAGAGATGAACTCAGAGCGAAGAGGTTCAACACAGGGGCCATAGACTGCTGTCATCTTCCAAGTTAGGTTGCTGTGAAGGGAGGTGAGGGCAACTGAGATACCAAAACTTTGCTTATCAAAAACCAGCCCCGAGCAAAAAATCCCCTTCCAAAGAATTAGAATCCCTCCTGAGGCCCCTTCTGAGGGAACGAAATCAAAGCAATCAAAGCAACTAGGAGCAAACTTTCTGATGTAGGTTCTGTCGAAAGAGGCCCTCTTAGTTTCCTGCAAACAAATCACCGAGCAAGTGCTCTCTTCTATCTTGTTTCTAATGGCCTCCCATTTTTTGGGGGCATTAATTTCTCTGATATTCCAGCATAAGATAGTCCAGCAGCGAGATGTCATGATAACATAAGATAAGCAAGGCAAAGTAGCCCTGAGAGGCAAAGCCAATCGGTGCACGAAGTTGATCAGAAAGAGTCAAGAGGACCGGGATAAGAGAGAGCCAGCAGATAGGAAGAACCCAAATAAAGGGTGAAAGCCAAAGAGAGTTTGAACAGGCCCCCGGTTTGTTTCTGTTGGCCAGAGACTGATAGCAATTAAAATCCCCCAAGAAACTCCAGTCATCTCTTTCTTGAAAATCATGGTTCCCAAACCAGTTTATGAATATGGTGTGGAGTGGCTCGTCACAAGGGCCATAGAGCACGGTTGAAATCCAATTCGATACCATCTGGGGGGAAGTAAGGGCAATTAAGGTGCCGAAACTCTGCTTGTCAAAAACCAGGCCCGAAAACAGGTTTCCCTTCCACAGAACTAGAATTCCACCCGAGGATCCCACCAAGGGGAAAAATCAAAGCAATTGAGACTTTTTGTAGCAAAAATTCTGAAGTACGTACTTTCGAAAAACTCCCTTTTACTTTCCTGGAAGCAAGCCACTAAACAAGCGCTTTCCTCATTTTGTTCCTGAAAGCCTCCCAAAACACGGGGGCGTTGATTACTCTGATGTTCCAGCAGCGGGTAATCCAATCACGAGTGATCATGGGAAAAAAAGAACAAAGGAAGACAAATCTGAGAAACATACTAGTCAGATACCCCCAGCCAAACCAGTAGACTCTTCGGGCGGTCCCCGTGGCAGTGGCACCCCTGTAAAGATCGAGCAGAAAAATCAGGCTAAGCAAAATAGCAGGGTTCAGCAGGGCAAAAATAACGGGATTCTGAATACTGTGAATAAAGAGGTCCAGCAGAGCAGGATGGCAAGCAAGCATATTACAGAAATTGTCCACGTCACTAAAGTCATCAGCACAGTAATCAACCAGGAAGATAGATAGGGGTAGAGGATTGTTGTCAGAAACAAACAGGTCCCGCAGCCAGCGAATTCTACACCTCTTGATTTTCATCATTGTTAGTCTTGGGGTTCTGCATCAGGTTATCATCGGCGAGATCACTAGGATCTGCACCACAGTCTATTCCCCACCCTTGAAGAACTGAGAGCTGGATTGGTCCTTCCTTTCCGGTGTTTTCGCCAATTTGGATCACAGCAATTTTCTGCTTCTTGGAAGGATTTGTATCAAGTTTGACTGTTGGAAAGAAAAAACCATTGGAATTAATATTTCTTCTTGAGCTTTGTCTCACGCCATTGTGACACAAAGGCATTTGATTATTAGAAATTGACACTTTTGTAGGAAGAGCTAGGGAATTTGTACCCGGTGGGACTTTGTTCTTTTGGACCGATTCGGAGATGATGCAGGGCGAGACATCTGTTGTTAGTGCCTGGGCTGTCTCCTTTCTCGCAGCATCCACCTCCTTCCCCATGGTCCCTTTCTGATCGCCTTGTCCACCATGGGCCATAGGTGGAGAGCAATGGCATCCTTTACAGGGTACCATGGGACAATTTCTAACCCATGAGCTGAGCTGGTTTGCAGAGCAGGGGCAAGAGGTCTCCAATTTAAGGAGGAGACATCTATCCGCACTGGGTGACTTGAGGTTTCTCCAAGCTCAAAAGAGGTGTTAGGAATATCACGTCTACCTAAAGAATCCAGGTCAGCACACCTTGTTCTGGCTTCCCCCAAACGATTCCTCTCCTCAGTGACATCTGGGTAGGTGGCCTCATTAGATGAGGAGCTATCCTGATCCCCCTCACCGTTCAGGGCCTTGATGAGGTCTTCAATGGGGATGTCAGGACGCTGGGCACGGAGGTACCGCAAGGAGGAGGAAGAATGATCGAGGTCCCGATAATGCTGGGGGACGTGCGGATGCTCGAGGATTTGAGGATCCCATGCAGGCCCAATCATTGTTGTTTTCCATATTCCCCCTTCTCCCTCCATGCCTTGCTCAACTTGCTGATCATTAATTCTGGGTTGGGGGGTCGCTCGACCTGAGGCCGGCCGCCACTATGGGTGGTCGGGTTGGTTTGCCGCTGGTGGGGTCACCGCCCATCATATCCAGATGATCTCCCACTTGTTGTTCATTCCGCCAATCTAGTGCCGCGGTAGTAGGTCGCGAATAGGGTTCAGGCGGGATGCGGGCGACCCCCTGCGGCACCGGTCTTCGTCCGCCGGAACCGGGTCTAGGAAGCGCCCATTAAGAATGAAAACCGGAACCGTCCAGGATCTACCTGTGCCATCGAAGAGGGAGCCTGCTGAGAGCACGATACTTCTTGGTACCCTCTCCGGGCACAGGATCAGCATTCTCACCAGGATCCTGGAGCGGTTGGCGTCCCTGTACCAGTCTAGCAGTCTAGCAAAAGGCGCCACCACTGCCTGTATGTAGGTGTCATTCTGGAAGTCTAGCGGGAAGGCAAGCAGCATGATCCAGCAAAGACGGGTGTAGCTATAGGACCGAATGTTGATACCTTCATCATGACGAACAACCCGGATGACATGATCTTGACCCGGGTGGAAGGGGGAGTTCTGGACTAGCCTTTCCCGCTGAACTACGGTTCTGAGCCTGATTAGACCCAAACTGAGAGGCAAGAGGTGCGCCTCTAAAACTCGCACATGCTGATCTTCTTCGAGGAAATTGCATACATTGTTGAGAGCTTGCCGGAGGAGATTTGTGTCTTCTGGCATTGGATCCAAGGAGATAATGGCGAACTCCTCGTGGCCACGAGGTAATTCCCCTCCCAACGCGACCCTAGTTCTTGTTGGCCGATCCCATCCTTGTTCAATATGCAAACCACCGACGAGAAACGGCTCTGGGTTCACTAGAAAGTTGGCCATGACGGTGGGGAAGAACCTTTGCTAGTGAAGAGCGAGGGCGGATTGGGGAGCCGAAGTGTTCTTGGATGAGGAAAGCCGAACAAACGGGGAAATTGGAGTAGTAGATTGGAACTGCTCTCGAGTTGAAACCGAGAGTTGCTGATCGGTGTTGGGGGTTGGGGTTGTGACCGATGGTTTCCAGGTTGATCCCTTTGGGCACCAGGCTAGGTGAGGGAGAGAGAGTTAGTAACCCCACCTCTCAGAGACACAGGCTTTCGCGCGCCACAAAATTTTGGCCGCCACGTTACGCGCGGACCTGGAGGCTTACGAGACATGCAACACGCGACCGAGTGCCCAATGAAATTGCACCGGCTGCACCGAGTCCGACCCGGGCATTTAAAGCCGATGTGACCAGGCAGGAGGAAAACACTGCAAGTTTTGAAAATAATGGCACTAGGGTCGGAGGATGTGCGGGCGAGATTTGGAGATCTTCTTTTTTTGCCCATCGGTGTCAATAAAAGCAGACTATGATTGCTAACAGCCGACCGTTTCAAGCAAGAACGAAGAACAGATGAGCCAGCTTGAGACACCATGCGGGAAAAAGGACAAGAGAGCCGGCGGGCATGAGAACCAGATTGAACATTCTGACCTGAACTAGAAACTTCATTTCCGAAAACCAATTTGCCAGGGAACAAGCACGAAGAGGCATCAAGATTAACTTTGAAAGAACCAACGGTAATAGAGGAAGAAAGCCCAGTAGATTTGGCTGGGGATCTAAAAGAGCCGCTGGCAAACGAAACTTTCTTCAAACTCTTAGAAGCCAATTTTTTGGATCTTTTAGAGACCACTTTGATCCTCCTGCTCCAATTCCCAAAGCCGCTTCTCCCTTTCCCGGTTAGGCATTCCATTGTTCCAAAGATGAAAGTAGCAATCAAAGTTATCCATGATGACTCGGCGAAGATTGTAAATATGAAAGCCCACTTGTTTAGAGAAAACCGAGAAGCGAAAATTGTTATTTCTTAAGAAACGAACAACGAACATGAAAGCTTTCAGCCTTGCCGTCCAAGCAAGCTTGAAGGGCAAGAGCCACTGAGTCTTTAGAGAGACAAAAAAGAGAGCCATGTATATGGGATTAATTTTTTATCTAATTGAGCCATGTATATTTATGGGCTAATATCCGGAATAATCTTTGTTGTTAAATTTGTTTGTAAGTACTTTATGGCTAATTCAATGAAGTAAAAATAGCCATAATACTATTTTTAATCGAAATACATATATATGCTAACTTGTTTCTATATAGATTAAATATATGGTTTAATAGTTATAGTTAGTTTTTATGTAAAAAATAGTTTGAAGATTATTTGTTTTAAATAGTCACCGTATGTATTCAATAGAAAAGACGTAGGTATGTCGCACGAGCACTCATGTACTTACGGTAGAGGAAGGAGGGATTAGTTTTCTAATGGTTTAAAATAGCGGGTCGAGAAAACCGATGAGCGATAATTTTTCCTTAGAATTTATGTGATTTTCTCTTATTTATTATGTCGTCACACGATGTCATAGGAGCATTTACAGGATATCATGTGACGGTTTAATAGTGTTGGATGTAATTTAAAAGAATTTTATTATATAATAGATAGCACTTGTCCAAAAATATAATATTTCTACGCTTTAAAACTTATTCCAAAATATAATAATTTCTTCATCTATATTCCAAACTTATTCCATTTAATTTTTCTACCTATCTTCTCTTTTTAATCAACCATAATTTTTTATCATTTAAATCCACTAATATTCTTATTTTTAATACCCATGTCTAACCTAAAATTTATTGTATTTTATTTTACGACAAATGTAGTAGATATTACGGTAGGATAGAACAACCAGAGGGTGAATGGTTGTATCACCAAAAACCAAACTTTTTGCAGAATATAAAGTTACCCTTTAATCTCCATGGTGACTGGTCTTATCGAAGTAGATGCTGATCTAACCGCCATGCTACCGCTGGTTTGATCGGTGCGATGCCACCGGTTTGACCTTCAATTGGACTTCTGAACCGAGCAAACACAAGTCGAAGATCTTTCAAAAATATATTGAATTTTATTGCTTTTATTCATGTTTAGAGAGTATAACAATAACACTGCTCTCACAAAACATGACTAAACTCGAAACCCTAAATTTTCTCTAAACTCAATTATCATACAATCGATATCAACAGACCTCAACCTTTTTTCTATTTATACGATAAAACCTCCTACACAAAATAGAAGTAGAACTCATAGTTCCACTTTATCCCTCAATTTCCAAAATCAAATTATCTATAACTATCTATAAAGTAAATATTGTTTTCACTCAAAATTTTCGTTCGCCTGACTATTTTACAGAAAATCTCTTGAGTTTTTATGAAATTAACCCGCAGTCCCGTTCGCCCATCTATCTAGCACGTCAAAAACCCACCTCAGCGGGTCAGACCGACCGAGCCCAACGCATCGCACCGCTCAACCATAATATGTTAGTGTTCTCGTGGTTTCTGGGGCTGCTCATCATCGGCATCAACATGTACTTCCTGAGCACGAGCTTCGTCGGTTGGCTCATTCACAACGACCTCCCCAAGTACGCCAACGTGCTTGTCAGTGCCGCCGTCTTCCTGCTCATGCTCGTCTACATCATCGCCATCGTCTACCTCACCATCAGAAAGGACTCCGTCGTCACCTTCATCACCGACTCCTCCCTCGCCATCGTCGACGCCGAGAAGGTTGTCGTCTCCGATGCCAGTGACGTTGATGGTGTCGTCGGCGACGAGCCCTTGCCGTATCGCGAGGACCTGGCCGACATCCCGCTCCCTCGGTAGAGAAGAAGAGACACACGTATGGTATAGCGTATGTATACGTACGTATGTATGCATGCATACATTGTGAATATATGCTATGGATATACGTACGTACGTATATACATCCTCTATAATCACATTGCCATGTGTGTGTGTGTGTGAGCCGTTTGTTTATATTTGTACGGTCCAGATCGCTCGCAGATCGACAAGGGGGTGCAATTAATATATATGCATTTGAGGGGAGGTGGCTCTATGTGCCCTTGTAATTGTATGTATGATTTATCATAATTCATGGCAGAGCGTCCTCCAACTTTAATTTTCTGCGCTTAATTAACTATTAGCGCCTCGACTTCATCCGTTGCAACGCACGAACACAGCTGTTAGTAATTCTCTAAAAATACTATAAACAATATACCGAGTTGCTAGTAATTCTCTAAAACTACTACGGAGAATATACCGAGTTGTAATTATTTCTGTCTTCAAAATCGACGGCCAAATTCCGGCCGCACCAGATGCCGCGTCGGACTCGGTCCCCATGCCCCTCCTGCCTTGACTCTGTCCCACGACCCAACAGTACCCAACACCCTGCTGCAGCTAACAGGACTGGCCAGCGAACACGCCAACCCACATGAATGTCCCTCCAGTACAGTACGTATACGTACATGCAAGGTACAGTACCCAAATACTGTAGCAGCAACCGAACAGCAACCATACTGTTCTCCTCATTCCTTTTCCGAATTTTTTTCCAACCAATTTTTTTTCAAACACCGATGTTTGTGAAGGGTTACACGGAAGCTACGCTAGCCGAAAACAAAAATTTTTACCACGCAAACCAGAAACACTTGCAAGTAAGGGTCGATAGATCGTTACCGATTGAAGTAGAATGTAGCGGATTAGCCAATTAGGACTATCCGATCTGAAACTGTGCTGGCCGATGACAGCCGATTTGCCGACAGCCGATTCCCGGGGATAGCCGATTCACCAATCAGCCGATTCGTCGATGTCGCAGCCGATCCGAGTCATCCGACCGCGTTGTCATCGCCGATCTTCCGCAGTCGCCTCGCTCCAATTGCAGCCGATTCGTAGCCGATCAACAGCACCGCAACGTAGCAACGCCTCTACCAGTATCCACACGTCCGGGGACAAAATGACGAACACCTGTATGCTAGCACGCGATGCAAAGCTAAGGTTTCGCTCGAAGGTGGGGGGATTTCTGTGGAGATTGATCTCGCCGACATGATCTATGAGACATGATCATCAATCAATAAACATGTCGATCTTAGAGTCATATTTGTTCCAATAATATGACATGTGATCAGGGATCATTTACAAATAGATTCATGCATAAAGAGTCTCATAAATAAATAAGTCACGTACTTATTGATCAATACAAGATGTTTATTTCATGGAACTGAATAACACTTTATTCATTTATACATAAACATTGATAATGATATCCAACATCTCCATGTTGCCTCTAGGGCATATCACTAACAGTCTCCCACTTGCACTAGAGTCAATCATGTAAGTATCTAATACTCATTGCTCTTGTGTGCGCCTCATGTTTCGGCTGAGGGAGAGGTTTTGTCAACGGATCGGCTATGTTGAGATCCGTGTGCACTTTGCATATCTTGACATCACCTCTATCCACAATCTCGCGGATGAGATGATATCGCCGAAGTATGTGTTTGGACTTCTGATGTGACCTTGGCTCCTTGGCTTGCGCAATGGCTCCACTATTATCACAATAGAGAGACATTGGACCAGTTGCACTGGTCATCACACCCAGCTCAGAAACAAATTTCTTGATCCAAATAGCCTCCTTTGCAACTTCCGAAGCAACAATGTACTTGGCCTCTGTTGTAGAATCAGCAACAGTATCCTGCTTGGATCTCTTCCAGCTGACTGCGCCTCCGTTCAGGCAGAACACGAACCCAGATTACGATCTATAATCATCCTTGTCCGTTTGGAAGCTAGCATCGGTGTAACCACTTACAACGAGCTCTTCTTCACCTCCATAGACTAGGAACATATCCTTAGTTCTTCTCAAGTACTTAAGGATATTCTTTACGGCAGTCCAGTGACCTTCACCTGGATCTGACTGGTATCTGCTCGTAGCACTCAAAGCGTACGAGACATCTGAACGTGTACAAAGCATGACATACATGATGGATCCAATTGTCGAAGCATATGGAACCATACCCATCTTATTCCGCTCATCATGTGTCTGAGGACACTGATTCTTGCTAAGATTAATGCCATGTGACATGGGCAAAAAACCTTTCTTGGAATCATGCATGTTGAACCTTTTCAACACCTTGTCAATGTATGTACTTTGGCTTAATCCAATTAGCCTCTTGGATCTATCTCTATAGATCCAAATGCCCAATATGTATGCTGCCTCCCCTAAATCTTTTATGGAAAAACTATTTTTCAATGAAGACTTGATGGATTCTATCATAGCGATATCATTTCCAATCAGTAATATGTCATCCACATATAAGATTAGAAATACAATTGCGCTCCCACTGACCTTTTTGTAAACATAGGCCTCCTCTTTATTTTTGATGAAACCAAACCCTTTGATTACTTCATCAAAACGAATATTCCAACTTCAAGATGCTTGCTTCAATACATAAATGGATTTCTGTAGCTTGCATATCTTTTCAGGCGATTGTGGACCGACAAAACCCTCAGGTTGTATCATGTATACATCCTCGCTTAGGTTTCCATTTAGGAAAGCCGTTTTGACATCCATCTGCCATATCTCATAATCGAAATATGCAGCAATCGCTAGAATAATCCGAATAGATTTAAGCATTGCGACGGGCGAGAAGGTTTCATCATAATCAACACCTTGAATCTGCTTAAAACCTTTCGCCACCAATCGCGCCTTATAGATGTGAACATTTCCATCCATGTTGGCCTTTTTCTTAAAAACCCATTTGCACTCAATGGTTTTGACACCATCGGGTGGATCAACCAAGTTCCAAACTTGATTGTCATACATGGATTCTATTTCGGATTTCATGGCTCCAAGCAACTTCTTGGAATCGGGTCCCACCATCGCTTCCTCATAGGTCTTAGGCTCATCGTTGTCTAACAACAATATATCACGTTGTTCCGCACTGTGTACGTCGGGCGAACGACGTGATCTTTCGGACCTCCGTGGGGCTGGTGTATCTACAACAGATGGCGCCACATCTTGTTCCTCCTGTTGTCGTTCCGTGGTAGCTAAAACATTTTCTGGTATTTCTTGAACTTCTTCAAGATGAACCCTGCTCCCACTAACCCTTCTTGAAAGAAACTCTTTCTCCAAGAAAACACCGTGTTGACGACAAACACTTTGCCTTATTCCCGATTATAATTAGTTTCCTTAGGGTATTCCACAAAGAAGCAGTTGTCAGATTTGGGTGTGAGCTTGTCGGACTGTAAACGTTTTACATAAGCCTCACATCCCCAAATTTTGAGAAAAGACAAACTAGGGGGTCTCCCTATCCATATCTCATATGGTGTCTTTTCAACTGACTTAGATGGAACTCTATTTAGTGTGAACGCAGCTGTTTCAAGAGCATATCCCCAGAAGGATAATGGAAGATCACTTTAGCTCATCATGGACCGCACCATGTCCAACAAGGTGCGATTTCTCCGTTCGGACACCCCATTCCATCGTGGAGTTCCTGGCGAAGTCAACTGTGGAACAATTCCACAATCTTTCAGATGATTACCAAACTCTTGGCTCAAGTATTCCCCTCCACGATCCGATCGTAGAAAATTGATTGTTTTCCCTAAATGATTCGTACATCATTCGGAATTCTTTGAACTTTTCAAAGGATTCGGACTTATGCCTCATTAAGTAGATATAACCATATCTATTAAAGTCATCGGTAAAGGTAATGAAGTACGATAACCACCTCGACCGTTGAGCTCATCGGTCCACATACATCAGTATGTACGAGTGCCAACAAGTCACTTGCTCTCTCACGTGTCCCGTGAAAGGTGCCTTTGTCATCTTACCAAGTAAACAAGATTCACATGTCTCAAATGATTCAAAATCAAAAGAGTGAAGCAATCCATCCTTATGGAGCTTATCCATGCGTTTCTGATTTCTATGGCCTAAG
Source organism: Oryza australiensis (assembly GCA_019925245.2). NCBI lineage: Eukaryota > Viridiplantae > Streptophyta > Magnoliopsida > Poales > Poaceae > Oryza > Oryza australiensis. The sequence continues at coordinate 355,402 of JAIFGZ020000499.1, forward strand.
CGACAATGCCAAATAAACGTGGGGTTTATATCATTTGGGAGTTGCCTCTCTGTATTAATATTATAGATGGGAGACGCTTCAAGATTCAAAACGTATAATCCATTCACCAATGGAGTATGAAAATAGAACAGATCTCCGAGATAAACTAAACAACCATTGTCCATTGATCTAAAATCATATCCTTCCGCTTACAAACATGAAGCGGAAATAATGTTTTGACATAGAGTTGGAACACAATAACAATTATTTAATTCCAAAACTAGTCCTGAAGGTAGATGAAGTGGAACAGTGCCAATAGCAACTGTAGCAACGCTTGCTCCATTGCCGACGTGCAGGTTCACCTCGCCCCTTCTCAAGCCTCTACTTCTTCTCATTCCCTGCAACGATTTGCAAATATGAGCTACTGATCTGGTATCAAATACCCAAGAGTCAGTAGGTGAAGTAGCAAGATTAATGTCTATAACATTAATACCTGAAGCAGAAGTCGCACTTTGCTTCTTTTTGAGATCCTCCATGTACTTCTTGCAGTTCCTTTCCACTGACATGTCTCCTTGTAATAGAAGCAAACGACATCTGATGCCACCCACTAAAAGCTCTAGTTTGGTTTTGGCTAATTGATGAAACCTATGTGTAGTAACCTTTGTAATAAGTGAAATGCAAAGATAGGTTGGTACACACCAAGTGATTGAGCTAGATGATGGTCATGGTGATGAAGGTGATCAAAAGATGATATATGTGCTCCAACTCGGAAAAGAAGAAAGAGAAAAACAAAATGGGCTCAAGGCAAAGGTATTTTTATAGAGCCATTTTGTTTTGCCGCTCAAGACACCTAGTGGGTGTGAGTGGATTTAGGATAGATAACCGTACTATAAAGTGGGGAAATTTATGGTTGCAATAGTTATCTAGTGCCACTAGTATGCATTTCATTTGCATCTACTAATTTCGCTAGTGACATGGTGAGATGAGCAAGCCCGGTAAAATATTTGTGAAATGCTAACTCTAGTGACCAATTTATTTGGACTATTTTATGATGGAGTTAGCAACATGAGTTGTTTTTTTAAAAAAAATGGTGCTAAAATTTCTGTCAAGCTGCTCTATTGGAACAAGCTGCATGAAGTTGTAGCTGTTGGAATTTTATCTGTGCCGAACTGGAATTTCTGATTCAAAAAAAATGAGTAACTAGCCTGGCGACTTGCAACAAGAGAGGACAAGAAAATCATGTTGTTTGGAGTCAGAAGGACAGAAGCTGATTAGCTTTTGTGGAGCTCGTAATCTTCTGCTCATTTTTTTTAGTCGGTGCGTGATTGGCTGGGAAGCACTGCATGCATGCATGCAAGTGTTTAACATAAAAAACAAACAGCCAGCAAGTACTGTACGTGCATGCAAGTGTTTAACATAAAAAAACAAACAGCCAGCAAGTATTGTACGTGCATGCAAGGATGTTGACTTTTGCCTATCCTGTTATTAGCTATTTGGGCTGTGGCTAATTCTTTTTTAGGCGTGGCTTGCTTGCATGTTTTCCTTGAGAGGTGCAGTTTGCCACATGGGCCATTCTTGCTGGCCCAGGTCCGGTCGTCCGAGGAAGTCCTGCGTCCACGGCACGCCGTCCGTAGGAAGCTTCGCGGAAGCCGCCCGTTGTCGCTGATGCGTTTGTGCGTACGGCCTGTGTTTCTGCCCGTTGCGGTCAGCGCTGGCTGGCTGGCCGAAGAGTTAAGCCGAGTGTAACCCTTCGTTGGCCCTGGACTCCATACAGAATAGAACTCATCTCCTCCATCTCAAGAACAGCCAAGAACAGAGCTCTCCTCTCCCTCCCTCACTCCCATTGATTTGTGCTTCAATCAAGTGAGGGATTCGAATCTAAGTGCGGATCTGAGAGCTCCAAGCTGATCTCCTTCCTCTCCTCTCCTTTCTCCAAGCCTAGGGCTTATTTTTGAGAGGATTGAGGGAACCCTAGGTGCATTTGATTTTTGCATATTTGTGGCACTAGGTGATGATTGCAGCTGTGATTTCTGATTACTCTTGGTGATTGCCGTCACCTAGACGGTTTGGTGATTGATTGATTGGTGAGGGGATTTGGTGATTGTATCCGCCCCCAATCAAGGTGCTATTTGTGAGGAGTTCTTGGCCTTTCTCCGCGGGAGATCGCAAAAGGTACTTTAGTGGATTGCTCGTGTCATTGAGCTACCGCACTTGTGGTAGGTCCTTGCGGTGCTCGTGGTGAGCTTGGGTGTGGAATCCTAATTAACCGCCGGACCACAAAGTGTTGGTCGACACAACGGGGACGTAGCGTGCCGACAAGCACGTGAACCTCGATATAAAAATATTGTGTCCATCTTGTGTATGAGTGGAATTCTCCCGGTGATTGGTATTCTTATATTGTGATTGGTTCATCCTCTACACGGCGGTATAATATTCTTGACCTCTCATTTATTTTCCGGCTCTCTAGTAGTAGCAAGCTTTCTTGTGTAGTTTAAGTTGTCTTGCTAGTTTTAGCTTGCTCACTAGTTTAGGAAAGTAGCAACCTAGGATTTGTGTGACTAGAGACATTACTAACTAGAATTGTTGGATAGGTGGCTTGCAACCGTTGTAGAGCTAGAGCAAAATTGCATTACGCCATTTGTTATACTAATCTTTTGCTCTAGTGGCTTGTAGAATTTTTTAATAGGCTATTCACCCCCCCTCTAGCCATATTCGGACCTTTCAAGTGGTATCAGAGCCGTGGTCACCGTTTAAGAAGGCTTAACAACCTCGGTGTGATAGTTTGGCTCATGTTGTGTTCAACCATGTGGGGGGCAAACCACCTATGTTTGATGGCACTACAAATTTTGATCAATGGAAGAGAAAGATGAGGAGACATCTTGGTACCATCCATACCAAGGTGTGGGAAGTGACCAAGCATTATTATGCTATCATTGATCCAGACAACCTCACCGACAAGGATCAAATCAACATAAAATGCAACAATGGTGCACTCAATGCACTATATCAAGCTCTTGATTCCAAGGTGTTTGAGCAAATCAAGGATCTTGAAATGGCAAGTGAAGTATGGAAGAGATTGATTGATATATATGAAGGCAATGAGAATGTGAAGAGTTCCAAGTTGTATATGCTCAAGGACAAGTTCTCTAGATTCAAGATGGAGAAAGATGAGTCTATTTCGGACATGTTCTATAGTCTCCAAGTGATTGTTAATGACCTCAAGAGTCTTGGAGAGAAGGTGAAGGATGAGTATTTCTCACACAAGTTCCTAGTGAGCTTGCCTAAGAGATTCTCCACATTGAGAAGAATGATCTTTAGGGAAGGATTGAGCAAGGTAACTCCAAATGAGGTGCTTGGTGATGTATTGACTGATGCTCAACACAATGAAGATCTAGATGAAGAAGAGGAGGACAAGAAGGAAAAGAAGGAGAAGAGTGTAGCATTCAAGGCCTCTTCATCCTCCAAGGGCAAGAGCAAGGTAGAAGAGCCAAGTGATGAAGAAATGGATAGTGATGATGAGGCTATGGCACTTCTAGTCCGCAAGATGGGCAAGTTTATGAAGAAGAAGGGCTATGGTGCTAGAAAGAGAAGAGACTTCACCAAGGGCAACAACAATAAAAGATTGTGCTTCAATTGCAAGAGTCCCGATCATGTGGTGGCTAATTGTCCACTTGTTGATAATGATGACGACAAGAAGAAGAGTGACAAATATGAGAAGAATGACAAGAAGAAATCAAGGAAGATGACATTCAAGAAGAACAAGAATGGTGGTGGATTCATTGTCACTTGGGTTAGTGATGTTGAAAATGATGATGATGATGAGGAAGCAACCATGGAGGCCATGAAGAAGGCTTTCGGTGGCGTTGCTATCTCCACCAAGCCATCTCTCTTTGATGTTGATGGCAATGATGATGATGAGGATGAGTCTACATCGGCATGCTTCATGGCTAAGGCCACTAAGGTACAAACTAACAAATATGCATGTGATGATGATGATGATTGTAGCGATGATGATGAGGAGGACCCATCCAAGGAGGAGCTCATGGATTATTGCCAACAACTTAGTGAGGGCTTCACCAAGAAGAGGAAGGAGTGTAAGGAACTACTCAAGAAAATCCAAATTCTTGAGAAGTCCCTTAGTGACCTCCAAGCTTCTCATGAGTGTCTAAAGGAAGACCATGAGGATCTTGAGAAGGCTCATACAAAGCTTGCAAAAGCTTACTCCCTACTCCTTGACCAAGTGAAGGTGGAGGACGTGCCGGAGAAGAAGGATGTTGCACTAACTTGTGATATTATTGATGATCCTATTGTTGTGCATCATGCTAATGTTTCTTTTAGGTCATCATCCACCACAACCAACTCTAGCTCAAGTATGAGTGATGATTCATCACTTGTAGTTGAAAATGAGACCCTTAAGGGTAAGGTGGATGAGCTCACTCACGCTCTAGGCAAGGCCTATGGCGGTGAGGCCCGCTTGCTAAAGTGCTTGGGTAGCCAACGCTTTTCACTCCATAAGGAGGGATTGGGCTATACTCCCAAGAAGGGCAAGGCGACCTTTGCTACTCACAAGATTCGTTTTGTGAAGAGCAATGGACGTTATTGCACAAAATGCAAGCAAGTAGGGCACCAAGAGCATAATTGCACTAAAATGAACATGAACAAGAAAATGCCAAATGCATCCTTCATACCTTTTGATTCATGTTATTTGCTTACCAAAGGTGAGAAGGGTGTGCAAGCTAGGTTCGTTGGTACACCCATTGTTGGCCCAAAGAAGAAGGCAATTTGGGTTCCAAAGAACTTAGTCACTAACCTCCAAGGACCCAAGAAAGTATGGGTACCTAAAATGTATAAAGCCGGAGGGAGGCATTGGATCATTGATAGTGGGTGCACTCAACACATGACCGGTGATTCAGGAATGTTTCAAGAAATCAAACCAAATGATGGTGATGTGAGATCTATTACATTTGGTGACAATAGTAGAGGTGATTGCATTGGTCTTGGAAAGTTTGGAGTTTCAAATGAGTTATCCATATCAAATATCTTGCTAGTAGAGAGCTTAAACTTCAACTTGCTATCAATTGCTCAATTGTATGATCAAGGTTACAAGTGCATATTTAGTCCAAATGAGTTTGAAGTGGTTAGTCTTGATGGATCAAAAATTGCTTTCAAGGGTTTTAGATATGTCAATCTCTATCTTGTTGATTTCCATACAAATGAAGCTCAATTGTCAACATGCTTGCTCTCAAAATCAAGCATGGGTTGGCTATGGCATAGAAGGCTTGGTCATGTTGGAATGAAGCAACTCAACAAGTTAGTGAAGCATGATCTAGTTAGAGGTTTGAAGGATGTCACATTTGAGAAGAATAAATTATGTAGTGCATGTCAAGCCGGAAAGCAAGTTGGCAGCACTCATCCAAAGAAGAGCATCATGAGTACTTGCAAGCCATTTGAGTTGTTGCACATGGATCTATTTGGACCAACATCATATACAAGCATTGGGGGCAACAAGTATGGATTTGTGATTGTGGATGATTTCACTAGATACACTTGGGTGGCATTTCTTAGTGACAAGAGTGATGTGTATGACATATTCAAGTTGTTTGTCAAGAGAATGCAAAATGAGTATGAGACCACCATCAAGAAAGTGAGAAGTGATAATGGAAGTGAATTCAAAAATACAAGAGTTGATGAGTTTTGTGATGAGATTGGAATCAAACATCAATTTTCGGCCAAGTACACAGCACAATCCAATGGGTTAGTTGAAAGGAAGAATAGGACACTCATTGATATGGCAAGATCTATGCTTAGTGAGCATAATGTGAGTCAATCTTTTTGGGCCGAAGCAATCAACACGACATGTTTCTACATTAATAGACTCTATTGCCATCCTTTCCTAGAGAAGACCCCATATGAGCTCTTGAACAATAGAAAGCCCAACATATCATATTTTAGAGTATTTGGATGCAAATGCTACATTTTGAGAAAGGGCACAAGGTTGAGCAAGTTTGACAAGAAGGTTGATGAGGGATTCCTACTTGGTTATTCAACTTCAAGCAAAGCATATAGAGTATGGAATTTGGCAAGTGGTCAACTTGAGGAAGTTCATGATGTTGAATTTGATGAAACTCAAGGCTCTCAAGATGAAGAAGAAAACTTGGATGATGTGAGAGGCACACAATTGGCCGATGCAATGAAGAGAATGGAAATTGGTGATATTAGGCCAAGAGAGGTAGTTGAGATTGAAGATGACAAAAATGAAGTGCAACCACCTCCTAATGTGCAAGTAAATGAATCAAATCAAGCTAGTTCATCATCTCAAATGCAAGATCAACAAGTGGCTAGTACATCATCTCCTCCAAGTGCAAATCAAGTCCCAATACTCCAACCAAGCAATGTTGCAAGAGATCACCCATTAGATGCAATTCTCGGTGATATTCAAAGGGGTGTCCAAACAAGATCAAGATTAGCATCTTTTTGTGAGCATTATTCATTCATATCTCAAGAAGAGCCCAAGACCATTGGTGATGCATTAAAAGATCCCGATTGGGTAAATGCCATGCATGATGAACTCAACAATTTCAAGAGAAATCAAGTTTGGGAACTAGTTGAGAGACCCAAAGAGCATAATGTCATTGGAACCAAATGGGTATTCAAGAACAAGCAATATCAAGATGGGATAGTTGTAAGGAACAAAGCAAGATTAGTGGCACAAGGGTACACACAAGTAGAAGGTCTTGACTTTGGTGAAACTTATGCCCCGGTTGCAAGATTGGAAGCAATTAGGATCTTATTGGCCTATGCTTGTGCACACAATATCAAGTTGTACCAAATGGATGTGAAGAGTGCATTCTTGAATGGGTACATCAATGAGGAAGTATATGTTGAGCAACTGCCCGGTTTTGAAGATTACAAGCAACCCAACCATGTGTTCAAGCTTAGAAAGGCTCTTTATGGATTGAAACAAGCACCTAGAGCATGGTATGAGAGACTTAGAGATTTCTTGCTCTCTAAGGGGTTCACTATGGGCAAGGTTGATACTACCCTCTTCACCAAGAAGATCAAGAAAGATTTGTTTGTGTTGCAAATATATGTGGATGATATCATTTTTGGGTCAACCGATCAAGCTTATTGTGAAGAGTTTGCAAAGATGATGGCAAAAGAATTTGAGATGTCCATGCTTGGAGAATTGAGTTACTTCCTTGGTCTTCAAATCAAGCAAACAAAGAATGGTACATTTGTGAGTCAAGGCAAGTACATTAAGGACATGCTCAAGAAGTTTGGTATGCAAGATGCAAAGTCCATTAGTACACCTATGGGAACAAATCAAGCTTTGGACAATGATGAAAGTGGCAACATGGTGGATCAAAAGATGTATAGGTCAATGATTGGAAGCTTACTCTATGTGACCGCATCAAGGCCGGATGTCATGTTTAGTGTATGTATGTGTGCAAGATTTCAAGCCTCGCCAAGAGAAAGTCATTTGAAGGCAACTAAGAGAATATTGAGGTACTTGAAGCATACACAAGATGTTGGAATTTGGTATCCCAAAGGAGCAAACTTTGAATTAGTTGGATACTCGGATTCGGATTATGCCGGTGATAGAGTTGAAAGAAGAAGCACTTCGGGCACATGTCAACTATTGGGAAGATCACTAGTATCATGGTCATCCAAGAAGCAAAATAGTGTTGCATTATCAACCACCGAAGCGGAGTACATTGTCGGGTAGTTGTTGTGCACAAATCTTGTGGATGAAGGCAACATTGAGGGATTATGGATTCAACTTCAAGAAAGTGCCATTGCTATGTGATAATGAAAGTGCCGTGAAGCTCACAAATAACCCGGTGCAACATAAAAGAACAAAGCACATAGACGTAAGACATCACTTCATTAGAGATCATCAACAAAAGGGTGACATTGAAATTCAAAATGTGGGCACCGATGATCAACTTGCCGACATCTTCACCAAGCCACTTGATGAGAAGAGGTTTCACAAGCTAAAGAATGAGTTGAACATTATTGATTCATCAAATGTGTGTTGATGCACCCCACTCATATATGACATGTCTCTACTCCAAGCCCCAAGGTAAAATTGGTTGTCATGTCATTCATCCTTTGCTAAGGACTTGGTTAGTGCATCTAGTCATATTTGCATATAATAGGCTCATTCATGAAAATCAACCGAATTTGATGCTTGTATGGTACCACTAATGCTTCTATGCTTGAAATGACCTAGTGGTAGCATATGACATGTTTGTGGGCTTGTGAACCTAGTGTTTGATCTAGACAATGAGCTATAAGTGCTTAACTCAACATGGTACAAGATAACCCTTATTTTAAGGTGTGAAGAAGCTAATCCTTGGATCAAACCGAGTTAAATATCTTGGACAACTCATCTAGATTGAACAAAATTTGGAAAAATGATCTCCACTCAAACATAATGGTTTCACACAACTCCCTAAAATTTGGTCCGCCTTCTTGGTCATCGATGACAAAGGGGGAGAGAGACAAAGATTTAGAAAGATAGGGGGAGAGAAAACAAAAAGCGAGAGATTAAAATTTTTGAAGCACACAAGTAGGGGGAGAAAGCTCATAAACTTGTATGTTGCATTTCAATGTGCATTCCCATATGTATGCTTGCATTTGAAAAGTTTCAATTCAATATACATGCTTGTGTGGTGTATGCTAGTTGTAGGCTTGAATGATGAAATGAAGAACTAGCATGCATAGGTGATAGTTAGATGTGCCTTGCTTTTGTTTTCACAAGTGGTACTAGAACTTTGCTTATAACGTTGATCTCACGAGGTATCTAGTGATTGTGTTTTTCAAGAGCATCTAACTAACATGGTGCTAAGGATGGTATATTGGTGCACTCCGATTGGTATCACGCTTCAAAGGTCGTCTCTTATACCTTAGCATCATTTGGTAGACATTGTCTCCTATATTTCCTATCTAAGCATATGTGCAAGCTTCTATCCAAACTCTTAGCACATATGTAGGGGGAGCAATGCTACCAATTAGAATTCATGAAACTTGTCCAAATCCCTTACAAATGGTAAAAATGCTTGGGCAAGCAACATGGATTCAAATCTGATTTTATTTCATATCTTTGTGAAAGGGTTGTCATCAATTACCAAAAAGGGGGAGATTGAAAGCTCTAGTTTGGTTTTGGCTAATTGATGAAAGCTATGTGTACTAACCTTTGTAATAAGTGAAATGCAAAGATAGGTTGGTACACACCAAGTGATTGAGCTAGATGATGGTCATGGTGATGAAGGTGATCAAAAGATGATATATGTGCTCCAACTCGGAAAAGAAGAAAGAGAAAAACAAAATGGGCTCAAGGCAAAGGTATTTTTATAGAGCCATTTTGTTTTGCCGCTCAAGACACCTAGTGGGTGTGAGTGGATTTAGGATAGATAACCGTACTATAAAGAGGGGAAATTTATGGTTGCAATAGTTATCTAGTGCCACTAGTATGCATTTCATTTGCATCTACTAATTTCGCTAGTGACGTGGTGAGATGAGCAAGCCCGGTAAAATATTTGTGAAATGCTAACTCTAGTGACCAATTTATTTGGACTATTTTATGATGGAGTTAGCAACATGAGTTGGTTTTTTTTAAAAAATGGTGCTAAAATTTCTGTCAAGCTGCTCTGTTGGAACAAGCTGCATGAAGTTGTAGCTGTTGGAATTTTATCTGTGCCGAACTGGAATTTCTGATTCAAAAAAAATGAGTAACTAGCCTGGCGACTTGCAACACAGAGAGGACAAGCAAATCATGTTGTTTGGAGTCAGAAGGACAGAAGCTGATTAGCTTTTGTGGAGCTCGTAATCTTCTGCTCATTTTTTTAGTCGGTGTGTGATTGGCTGGGAAGCACAGCATGCATGCATGCAAGTGTTTAACATAAAAAACAAACAGCCAGCAAGTACTGTACGTGCATGCAAGTGTTTAACATAAAAAAACAAACAGCCAGCAAGTACTGTACGTGCATGCAAGGATGTTGACTTTTGCCTATCCTGTTATTAGCTATTTGGGCTGTGGCTAATTCTTTTTTAGGCGTGGCTTGCTTGCATGTTTTCCTTGAGAGGTGCAGTTTGCCGCATGGGCCATTCTTGCTGGCCCAGGTCCGGTCATCCGAGGAAGTCCTGCGTCCACGGCACGCCGTCCGCAAGAAGCTTCGCAGAAGCCGCCCGTTGTCGTTGATGCGTTTGTGCGTACGGCCTGTGTTTCTGCCCGTTGCGGTCGGCGCTGGCTGGCTGGCCGAAGAGTTAAGCCGAGCGTAACCCTTCGTTGGCCCTGGACTCCATACAGAATAGAACTCATCTCCTCCATCTCAAGAACAGCAAAGAACAGAGCTCTCCTCTCCCTCCCTCACTCCCATTGATTTGTGCTTCAATCAAGTGAGGGATTCGAATCTAAGTGCGGATCTGAGAGCTCCAAGCTGATCTCCTTCCTCTCCTCTCCTTTCTCCAAGCCTAGGGCTTATTTTTGAGAGGATTGAGGGAACCCTAGGTGCATTTCATTTTTGCATATTTGTGGCACTAGGTGATGATTGCAGCTGTGATTTCTTATTACTCTTGGTGATTGCCGTCACCTAGACGGTTTGGTGATTGATTGATTGGTGAGGGGATTTGGTGATTGTATCCGCCCCCAATCAAGGTGCTATTTGTGAGGAGTTCTTGGCCTTTCTCCGCGGGAGATCGCAAAAGGTACTTTAGTGGATTGCTCGTGTCATTGAGCTACCGCACTTGTGGTAGGTCCTTGCGGTGCTCGTGGTGAGCTTGGGTGTGGAATCCTAATTAACCGCCGGACCACAAAGTGTTGGTCGACACAACGGGGACGTAGCGTGCCGGCAAGCACGTGAACCTCGGTATAAAAATATTGTGTCCATCTTGTGTATGATTGGAATTCTCCCGGTGATTGGTATTCTTATATTGTGATTGGTTCATCCTCTACACGGCAGTATAATATTCTTGACCTCTCATTTATTTTCCCGCTCTCTAGTAGTAGCAAGCTTTCTTGTGTAGTTTAAGTTGTCTTGCTAGTTTTAGCTTCCTCACTAGTTTAGGACAGTAGCAACCTAGGATTTGTGTGACTAGAGACATTACTAACTAGAATTGTTGGATAGGTGGCTTGCAACCCTTGTAGAGCTAGAGCAAAATTGCATTACGCCATTTGTTATACTAATCTTTTCCCCTAGTGGCTTGTAGAATTTTTTAATAGGCTATTCACCCCCCTCTAGCCATATTCGGACCTTTCACCCACCCCTTCTTGCCCTTCTTTGCGTTGGAGGCACTCGCGATCTCATCGGGAGTTAATTTCCTCTTGGTGCAAAGTTTCTTGATAGGTGGTTTGCGCTTAGCCTTCTGCATCATCATCACACGATGTCTTTTTTCTAGATATTCTCCTCAACCATCTTTAGCATCCCATGCAATTCTGCCAAGGTCTTATCCATACTGTTTCATGTGATAATTCAATATGAATGGCTCGAAGCTCGGAGGGAGCGACTGGAGAATCACATCAGTAGCCAACTCTTGGCTAAGGGGAAAACCTAGTTTTTCCAGACTCTCAATGTAGCCAATCATTTTTATCACATGCATCGACGGACTCCCTCAACAAGCTCGCACGCAAACAAGGACTTTGAGGTGTTGAACCTCTCGGCCCTAGCTTGGTTCTCAAACATGCCACGCAGTCCCGAATAATAGTATGAGCATCGCTGCTCTCATATTGCTTCTGAAGCTCATAGGACATTGTAGCTAGCATGAGACAGCTTATGTCTAGGGAATCATTAATGTGCTTCTCATAAGCCCTCCGTGCAATAGCAGTAGCATTACTAGGCAAATCATCAGGATAGGGTACTTCAAGAACGTACTTCTTACGCTCTTGCTTGAGAACAATTCTCAAGTTGCGATACCAATCCATAAAATTTGTTCTATTTAATTTTTCCTTTTCGAGAATAGATCGCAAATTAAAGGTACTGGGTGTGGTATTAGCTGCCATTATTCTACAACAGAAAAAGCAAAGTTTAGCAGAATGTTTATGCTATGTCTATTGTTAAACAATTTAACATAAGACTCTCATTACGTATTCTACACCTTCCCTCTAGGTTACGTATTGGGTCAAGATCCACATGTTAATTAATTTCTAGTGAGCTTTGGCATCACGGCTAGAAGATTAATAACATTGGTAAGCAACTCCTTGCTAATCACATCTCTATATAACTCTTGTTGTTGGTGTGGCATCTCCATGCCCCGGCGCCAACCTATGCCCTAAGGCCCAAAACTGTTTTGATAGCCTTGTTAAGTAAACCAAATACTCCTACTGTATATGTCCGACATATACCCCCTCGTGTTATGATAGAGAATAGCACTCTGCTTTGGCAGACCCACCATTGACGAGCATAACGGTGACAGGTGCAACATTTGGAAGGACATCATTACTACTTAATTTTGCGAGGGATGTTATCCTATCAAACAAACATATCACATTTATTGGCGGCATGGCCAAGCGGTAAGGCAAGGGACTGCAAATCCTTTATCCCCAGTTCAAATCTGGGTGCCGCCTGATCAATAAAATACTTAGGCTTATAGTACTGATCCAACTCGACAAATTCGTACCCCGCAGAGGATCTCCATCTTTATCACCGTTCTTCTGAGTGTCGAATGCTTGATTTCTTCAAACTAAGCTACTACTATAGAAGCTATAATTGAAGATAACATTGACTCGTAGGTCGTGAAAGAATATTACAAGCATTACACGTATGAAAGAATATTACAGGGATTGCACATATGAAAAAATATTACATGTATCACATGCATCTCATACATACAATAGGGCCATACCATCTCAAAGCATTCTCTGCAAAAACAAGTTAGGCGTAGAATGTTTTCTACCTATCGCAGAGATACGGCATCGAGACGACCTATAAGGAGGTACGCACATGGCTGTCCCGTCGCCCCCTCGAGGGGGAAGCCGCCCCCTCGCGGGCTTTCGGGCAGCGCCCGGAACACCACACGAAATCCATAGATCCAATCTATGAAATTGCTTACGGAAACCATATCGGCATAATCACATTATGCCGTCCCGATACACTATCAAGGGAGATGGTTTGCGTAGGCGCGAGGCGACAAATAAGATCGGAATACGAGGTAGCTTCGGCATAATCACATTATGCCATTCCGGTACACTATCAAGGAACGCTATCTCGAACCCAACTCAAACCGAGTTCTATGGATATTGCTTCGACGTAATCACATTACACCGTTTCGATACACTATGAAGGAACGCAATTACCATCTACTCTTCTCTACAGATACCGTAAAACCGATTGATCTAATCAACCCGTGTGCAAAACTTGTTCTAGATCCAATCTAAAACCCGAACTAAGCAAGATTAGCTCTGATACCACTGAAGGGTTACGCGGAAGCTACGATAGCTAATAACAAAAATTTGTACCGCAGAAACCAGGAACACTTGCAAGTAAGGGTCGATAGATCATTACCGATTGGAGTAGAGTGCAGCGGATTAGCCAACCAGAAGCTATCTGATCCGGAACAGTACTGGCCGATGACAGCCGATTTGTCGACAGCCGATTCCCGCAAGCCGACTCGGCGAGTCGTCTGACCGCGCTCACGCGCCTCGCTCCGATGCGCCCGACCGTAGCCGATTCCATCACAGCCGATTCGTAGCCGACGAACAGCACCACAACGTAGTAGCGCCTCTACCGGTATCCACACGTCCGGGGACAGAACGCCAAACGCCGGTGTGCTAGCACAAGATGCAAGGCTAGGGTTTTGGCTCGAAGGTGGGGAGGGTTTCCATGGAGATGGATCTCGCCGACTTTTGTTGCGCCAAATCAGATTGATTTGGTTCAATGCGGTGCTATAGTTCTCCACCCCTCACCCCTTTATATAGAGTTGCCGGTTGGGCCTAGAGGCCCATCGGGACTCTATTTTGAATCGGATTATATCCGAATCTCATAGAGTTGGCTGGCCGGACTTCGTACGGCCATAGGACTCTATCCGATCTGATCCCTATCTGATCGAGTCGTATCTGAGTCCAACTCAAATGTCTGTTCTTATCCCCTTAAGCGTGCGACCCTGTAGGTACAGGTATACTCGGTTTTGGGCCGATTCGAACTCAGTCGACTGTCGGCTCGAGTCCAACTCAGCCGATCGTCGGCTTGGGTCCAACTTAGCCGATCTGTCAACAGCGGCGTCTAGCAGCACATATTGACACCATAGTATACAAGAATATAATATCGACTCTGAACCTGTAATGTGTACACAAATCCCTTTGCCTCACAATACCAATTAAGCTATAGGCAAGATGTGTGCCATCCCTTCAATAGCTTAACCATTCACTCGAACCGTATTAGATTATCTGTCTGTTGATTGACTCCTCAATCAACTCGGCATGGCCATGCACTTCCATAATCCATTACCTCGAGGGGCCCAGAGATATCTCTCCAAAGGAGGGGCAAATTCCATCTTGATCATTCACATCCCACTACATGTTTCATAGCAAACCCGAAGACTACTTTTATAACCACCCAGTTACGGAAATAGCGTTTGATAGTTCCAAAGAAGGCTACTACATATGTTGGAATCCATGATGATCTCAGGTCAAAGGACCTTGTACCAACACTATCTGAGACCAACTAATCGCACATTAATTCATGTAGTGTCTCATGGTGGGTCTATCCAACAATGTGTTCTCTAACACATATCCACGTATATTGATTTGGTATCTCCATACCATGATCTATGAGACATGATCATCAATCAATAAACATGCTGATCTTAGAATCATATTTGTTCCAACAATATGACATATCATCAGGGATCATTTAGAAATAGATTCATACATAAGGAGTCTCATAAATAAGTCACATACTTATTGATCAATAAGTTGTCTCTTTCATGGAACTGAATAACACTTCATTCATAAATACATAAACATTGACAATGATATCCAACATCTCCATGTTGCCTCTAGGGCATATCACTAACATCCAACATGTGTAGTAGCCTACTGAGGGACTACCAAATGCTATTCCGTAACTGGGTAGTCATAAAAGTAGTCTTCGGGTTTGATATGAAACATGTAATGGGATGTGAATGATCAAGATGGAATTTGCCCCTTCTTTGGAAGAGATATCTCTGGGCCCTCGATGTAATGGATTATGGAAGTGCATGGCCATGCCGAGTTGATTGAGGAGTCAATCAACAGATATGTAATGCAACACGAGATCGAGTGAATGATTAAGCTAGACATAGGATGGCACGTGTCTTGCCTATAGCTTAATTGGTATCGTGAGGCAAAGGAATTTCTGCACACATTACAGGTTCAATCGATATGATCTTCTTGTATAATTTGGTATCAATATGTTCGGCTAGGGGCCGCTGTTGACGGGTCAGCTGAGATGTACTCGGGTCGGAACCAAGTATACCTGAGCCTACAGGGCCACACACTTAATGGGATAGAACAGGCATTCATGTTTGACTCGGATATCGCTCAATCGGATAGGCATCCGACCAGACATAGAGTCCCGATGGGCCTTTAGGCCTAGTCGGCAACTCTATATGAAGGAGACGAGGGGTGGAGGGTTGGATGCGCAACCTCTAAGCCAGATCAACTTCTCCACGAAAACCATAGTCCACGTCTGAGCCAAAACCCTAGCCGTGCATTGCGTGCTAGCACACGGGTGTTCGGCGTTCCTTCCCTTGATGTATGGATACCGGTAGAGACATCGCTATGTTGTGGTGTAATTCGACAAATTGGAATGGATTCGAGAGATCAGATCGTGGTCGGCGACATGATCGAGGTGCTGGTCGGGAGATCGGAGCGAGGTCAGGCGAGGCGCTGTCCGACGTCGGCAAGTTTGGCAAAGCATTGTCCGAGGTCGGCAAGACTTCTCGACGTGCGTACGTTGGGTCGGCTACTCCAATGTAGTTTTTCCGCTGCACTGCACGTCACTTGGTAACAATCTATAGATCCTTACTTGCAAGCTTTCCTGGATTGTGCGGTAGAAAAATTTTGTTTTATGCTATCGTAGCCTCCGTGTACTCCTTCAAACACCTGCTGTATGGTTGCAATCAAATTTGTGGAGCTCTGTGTAGGCTTAAATATGTAGCAAAGAGATAGCAAATGCTCAAATCGGAAAATGCAAAGTTAAATAATCGTTCAAAGTCAAGTACCGTGCTAGTCCTAGGTTATAACGTAATAGAGACGTAAGCTTAGACACAAATGGTACCACAAGATAACACTAGAAACAACTCAAGCAAACTCTGATATATGAAAGATAATAACTGAATTTCTCTTTTCTTCTTTTTTCTTATTCTCTTTTCTTCTTTTTTTATTTTGTGTGGCTTTTTTTCTCTTTTTTTAAGGACCTTTATGCCTTTTTTCTTTTTTTCAACAAAAGCAAACTTAAGGACCTTAACATAAAATTACAGGGACTCATTTGTAAATAAAGAATTACAGTGACTCAAATGTATAGTCTAAACCCTGGAATTAAGACTATACAAAAAAGGGATGCTAACCTTATGCCAATTCCGTTCTTTCAAACAGATCTCGAATCCGACATAAAACAAAATTTTACCAAGGTGTTTCAAAACTTAGATGTAGATGATTAGGAAGGGGAGGAGGAGTCGGACTCACGTCACTTTGTGGGGGTAGACGACCAGGAGTCCGATTGGTGAAATAGATAAAAACAAAAACTGATTTAACCAATCCAATCTACTATTTTTTCTAAAGTAAAGAGAAATCAATCTAATCTAATATAATCTCCTCTCATCTTTCTCATGCGCAACAGTAAGGATAACCACAAGACATAGAACAATCCAACCCTAGATGCAACATCAAAACTGACCAACAAAAACTTCTCAAAACTATAAAAATAGAATACTCACGCGAGGCGATTCTGTTTTCAATGGTCCCGATGACAACAAATACACGGCGGCGTATGACAGTGGTACTATACGTGACATGAACTTGAAACTCTAAACTAACTAGACGCTAAGAACAGAGACATGACGTGATGATGCAACGTATAACTTAACAAAGCAAAAACTGAAAAGAACAATGCAATGGCAGAAATATGGCTAGGTAATGGAATGCAAATTTTTTTAACTTTTTCTTGTTATAGGTAGTTAAAAAAACTCATCGAGCAACGAAAGCTCTGATACCACTTGATAAACCCTGAGCTCCACTAGATAAGCTCACGGCTTTGATTGGCCCGATCTTTCGGTGAGTTGATGATAACTACGATTTTGAAGAAACGCTGACGATCCGACTACAACCGTACGAGATGTTGATGTGTTGCGCCTTAGCGATCGATACACCTCTCCGTGGGTTGTTGATCTTGTCGGTGCAGATCAACCTTATTCTTGCAAGCAAATCGAATAAACAAGCAGGAGCAAGATAAAAGCAATCTGAATTGGGATGGAATTTGGAGATGAGACTGGATCCGTTGGAAAGAGGACTCCGAGAGCTTTCTATCAAGTACTCATGGACCCAAATCCAAGCACGTATGCATATTTGGCGACCGTTTGAATTTAGCGCTATTAGAGTTGGACGAATTGGACTTCAGAATTTTTAAAGCATGATCTTGATGTCTTTCGTTGACATATGATGTGAGTAACGGTTTTATCCATAGTAGCCATCTTCACATCAAAAGCCAATTGTTCACTACAAAATATTAATAAATCACATTTTGATTTTATAATTATATCTATCTATCTATTGTGATGCAGGTTAATTAGATAGTTTTATTGGAATGGACGTAGTATATCTTAAGAGAAAAAAATAATATTAGTAGTTGTAGCCTATATAAATCCAACTCGACTTATATTTCTCGCAGATGGCTAGAATGTGGGAGGATAATTAAGAACAAAATTGAGAAAAAATTATATAAGAGGTGGTAGAGAAAAGTACATAGTCCTTTTTAATTACAAATTTTCTTTACAAAATTTATTTATTTTTGGACGGAAGTATTATGACACAGCTGAGTATGTTACTAGCCTGTAGGTTGCTAGGGATCACGGCAGAATCGGGTATTTGTGAAGTGATTAAGACATTAATTATATGCAACTATATTATATATATATTATATATATATATAGTGTCCGAGCTAACGTCACGGTTTCATTTAAGGGATACACTTAAAAACAATCAGACAGCAAGATTTATCTCATGGTAAATTATGATTTTACGATACAACTTGCTTTGACAGTGGATCTCTGGATGTATGTCTTTATTGGAAGATGGAAGAAAATATACTTTTTAATTTTGCTTATTATTCGGTTAATGTTATGTCAGCCAATATGTTTCTAACAAAAGGCCAAAATGTTAGCCTAAAAATATTAGTATACAGGCTAATATTCGCAACATATACAGGCTAAATTCGTAACATATACAGGCTAATATTTTAAGGCTAGCTAATATACACGCTAATATTAGCAACATATACTGTCTAAAATTAATATTAGCCTTATATTAGCTTATATTAGCCCTTATATTAGCTTATATTAGCATGTATATGTTGCTAATATTTTTAGGCTAATATTTTGTCCTTTTGTTAGGAACATATAGTCTGACAGAACATTAACAAAATAATAAGAAAAATTAAAAACGTATCTTCTTCCAATCAAGACATACATCCACAAATCCACTGCCAAAGCAAGTTGTATCGTAAAATCATAATTTCCCACGAGACTAACACTATGAAAAAATCTTAAAAATTATATAGTCTTGTTGTTTTTAAATGCATCTCTTAAGAAACCGTTGTGGTGGACTTATATAGATAGTATTCATTGATGGATGCATTTGTATTTGGTACTACTAAAGTTGCCAAAATATTGGTAGGGAGAAAATTGACTCCAAACCAAACAAACAAGCACTTAATTGTGCAAATTTAATGTACAACTTGTGCTAGTCTACTTTATAATTTTTGCAAGTGTAGATGTCACACCCCACTTTTTACGTATTTAAAAATTATTTAATAAATTATTTATAGAATTTTATTATGCTGAAGTGTAAATCATTTGATGTGTGATAAATAAAGGAAAATTTTCAAAAAAACATGGCCGGAGATTTTTGTGGATTTTTCCATGTCTTTAAATACTCTTGGAGTTTTAACTGAATTTTCATAGCTCAATCTATAATTTTAATAAAAAAATATTTTGTGAAATGATTGTCATGGTTCATATTTTATGATAAACCATTGGCTCTGCAAATGAGTTATTAATGAAAATTGGTTTGCAAATGAATATATGCGACTAATACGAGTCAGGGTGCCATATGTATATCTGCGCCTTGTTTCTCTATTTGTTTAGCATTTTATCAGGGGTATCAATATACTCTCATGGAAGTGGCCGCGAATCTAGAGGATATGTCAGGGCATTCCAAGGCCGTGTAAGTTATCACAGACGAAGATGCAGAAGTACTCAGTGAAGAAGAACATCGATCAATGATGCCATATTTCACTTCATCGGCTGATCATGCTCTAATACCTCAGTAATACCACCTTTCTTTTCTGCTTCTTCAGGCAGATCGCTCCTTTGATATTACTTGTTAATGTGATAAAAATGGTATTTGTTCATATGTCGTACATTTTGCAATCCATAAGTATTGTTGTTCACCAGGTTGTGCAATGTTTGACAACAACTGTGATGGCTTCTTTTCCTTTTCAATGTTAGTGAACAGTTTGTACTGTGTTGTGTTTGACAATTCCACGTGCCATCTGAAAGTGCACATGAAGTACCGGTTTCTTGTTATTATGATTCTTCGTGGTTATGATTTCTCGGGTTTTAGCTTGTGGACAGAACGATCAGTGTATTACTGCTATATAGTGTAGTTTCACATGACTTCCCCAGTGATCTCATGCACCATAGTACAATAACAGTCTGATGATAATCCTGAAATATTATTACAAGGGATTCTTCTCGCAATCAAAGACGTAAATATAAAAAAAAACATTAACATTATTGTTTCCGGATAATTTGTCCATTTATTCCCAACTTGCCCTTTCACTTTTCTTATCATGAAGCATCTTATGAATGAACAAAATATGGTTTCTTGCATAGTTCCACTGAAGCACATCGCTTGCTAAACTTAGCACCCTACTGATCGTTGGCAAGCAGCTTATTTGCTGTGCCGCTGCATAATCATCGTCTCGCTGTGGGCACGGTAGGCGGCGAGGCCCAATCGATCCCTCCACCGCTGCCGCATCCTCCTCCTCCACCGCCGCCGCATCCTCCTCCTCTCTCTGCGGCGGCCGCTCGCCGTTGCTGGTCGCCATCCTTCGGGCCTCTCCTGCAACCGCCACTGCATCCTTCTTCCTCCTCCTTTCCCTGCAGCGGCCGGTTGCTATTGCTGGTCGCCATCCTCCAGGCGGCGTGGCCTCGCGCACGGCTGAGCGCGGGCGGCTCGGCGTGGTTGGATCGAGAGAGAAAGATGATTATGGGCGCGGCGGGATCGGAGCGATGGGCGCGATGGGCATGGCTGGATCGCGATGGGCGCGTGTCATGGGGATGACGGTCCGTTGGATCATGGGTGAGTAAGAGAAAGATGATGAATCTGAACCATTGTTGAGGTATATTATAAGTGGTATATATATCTATATAATAATAACTATCTAAAAGCAAGTAGTGTTTCTACCCAAAATTTTCATCCGTCGACTATTTTGTAAAAACTCCTTAAGTGTTTATAAAATTAACCCGTAGTTCCAATCCCGAAAAGAAAGAGAGAGTTTGGATGAAAAAAAAGACCTCTTGCGTCCCTCCCTCCCTGCGCCTCTCTCTCCCGTCGCTCCTTGGAGCTCCCGCGCCGCGTCCCGCGCTGCACCTACGCCCCTCCCTCCCGTTCCCATCCACGCCGCGCCCTGACTTCACCCGTTACAACACACACATACATAGTATATATATATATATATATATATATATATATATATATATATATATATATATATATATATAAAGAGGATTAGTTAGCAACGCGTGGCGCGCGTGGTAGCTGGTACGGTTGAACTATCTTGCAAGGACATAAATTAAATAAATTAATAAATTCTATACAGAAGCGATATATCATTGCTCCTACTAATGCTGGGGCAGTGAGAATAGCATTAAATTCACATTTCTGGGACGGTGGGAATATTAAACTCAAACATGTGACATGTGCCCCTGTGCTTGCTATTTTAATTACCGCATGGGAAGTATTAAATGGATTAAGATGTGGATTTATATTTTTTATAATAGAATTAGTTCTGTCTTTACTTCCATGGGACTACAACCAATTATTATATTGTAGAAGTTGTGTGACAAACAATTAATCATATCTTAACTAAACAATAAGCATATGACCTTACAAACAGATATTATTTCTAAACAATTACTCATTACTCCTCTACTTTTCGAGACTATTTTCGGTGGGAATTGTCTTTGTATGTTATAAACAAAACTTTACAAACAATTATGTTAACAATATTTGGTCGTATTTATAAAAATATTCCCTTACCTAACTCTTTTTATTTTAAGTTACTTCTCGTAATTAGTTATATTTGTTTGGATAGTATGTTGAAGACATTTTTTCTAATATAATGTCTATCTTTTATAGTTTTTATTAAAACTACATCTCATGCAAGACACTACCACACTCACTTTCTTTTTCATTTTTTTGCCACAGTATATAAAATCCTAAGTGGCAAGAGTATAATTGGCCATGGACACATACATTGGGATCATTCCTTTAGTCCTGATGCAACGCACTATGGCTATGGTTTATGTCCTTCACGTCACCTACAAATTAATACTAGATAGCTTTAGCTTTTCCAATACAGACACTACTAACTCATTCGGCTAATTAGCGCAACTCGTGTTGCATTATGCCTCTTCGATGCCACATAAAAATAAGTTCGACGTGACTACCCATTTAGTTTTCTGGCACTAGAAAAGTTGATTGATGCTAGTTAAGAATCGATCATAGGTACCGAATTTTTTAACCGGTATCCAACAAGAGGCATAGATAAGGCGATTTACACCTATAAACTTTGCATGAGGCAAAAGGAGAAGTCTTGGGAAGCCGATCAATCGAGTAGATTGATCTCGTTCGAGTAGATTGCTTTCGAGCCCCTTTTTTCTTGGAATCAA
Organism: Oryza australiensis; assembly: GCA_019925245.2. Taxonomy (NCBI): domain Eukaryota; kingdom Viridiplantae; phylum Streptophyta; class Magnoliopsida; order Poales; family Poaceae; genus Oryza; species Oryza australiensis. The sequence continues at coordinate 377,530 of JAIFGZ020000499.1, forward strand.
CATCAACATGGTTGAGAATATACACATAATTAAAAAAAATCCATAGATTAAGAATCTCCACTGAATCCACATCGACACATTCAAAAAATTCATAGAGGCCTAAGTTTTTAAGACCGGAAACCTCATGTGTATTGCATTCTAATTTCCTAAATCAATAGCTTGGTACACACATAACAATGCTGCTGATACATTACCATTACCATCATAAAGTCTTATAACACAGTAGGGGATACAAAAAGGTTGCCCTAGAGAGGCCCAAACAGACTGACATAAACTAGCAAAATTGGAAAGATAACATAGCGGAAGCCAAGGAGTGACAGCCCTATGCCTGTCAACAGACATCAACTAAGAACTTAAATCCTATGGCACCTCCTTCGGTTCCTCCTCTTCTAAAATATGCTTGCACGGATCACTTACGATACCTAACTCTAAAATGGAAAGGGAAAGATTATCCCTCAGGCAATTTTGGATTTGGCCAAGGAAATCGGCCAAATTTGGAAGGGTGCGGCAGCGGATGAACAGGCCCGAGACTTTTTCTTCCTTAACTATTCTAGGCTGATTGGAATAGGGAGGCAAAGCAGACTTCCTGAGGGGAAATAGGCCAGGCCGGACTGAAGAGAGGGAGCGCAAACAGAGGCCAGGCCGGACTGAAGAGAGGGAGCACAAACAGACTTTCAGAATTTGGCCCAAAATCTGGGGAGAGGATTTTAATTACTTTTGTAAAATTAATTGTTCTAATGATCTTTGAATTTTCGTAAATACTTCTACTGCACAAATAATTCCAAGAAAAATCTTGAAAATAGATGAACACTTAAAGTATTTAATAAAATTATCACTAGATCATTTAAGGATTAATTTATATATTTAAATAATTTCTAAAATGCTCTTTGTATCATTAAAATTAATAATTGAGCTATGAAAAATCAAACAAATTTCAGAGAGTATAATTAATCTTGGAGATTTGAATAAAAATAAATAAGTCCATATTTGACCATGCAACTATTGTTGAAGTTTAATTTTGGCCATCCAATTATAAAACCGGGTATCGGACACCCTGAACTACTCAAACCATTTATGTTCGGATAGCCCAGGCGGTTTTGACTGTTTCCTCTTTGCCATGTGGCACCTAGGGCTGAGCCAGCCCGTGCTGCTCTTGCTGCGTCCGGCGGCGTCAAACACGCTGTCCACCTTCGCCATGGCCAAGGCGGAGTCCACTACGATAGTGTGCGCGCTGCTGCCGTCGGCGGCGTCATCGCTGCTCGTCGACCTCAATTGCACGGAGGCCAGTGGCGACCACGAGCGGCAGGAGACGTACCCATCGTCGCACCTCTTCTCCGCGCTCGTTGGCGGGGACCTCTTCCTCTGCGTCGTTGAGCCGTCGGTGGTCCGCTCCGGCGATGTCGCGATGCGGTGGTGGGATCTGTCCAAGAACCGCACGGGCTCGCCGGAGACGAACGGGACGAAGTATGGTGCAGGGAGGTCGAAGAGAGTATATCTTGGCCAGCCGATCAAGGCGCTGTCCTCACGGCGGGTATCGCGTCGCGAGTGCTTTGTCCGGCGGCGAGCTCCATTCTTTAGCGGTGGCGCGGGTGAAGATCTTGGACGGAGCTCAGGTTCGTCTCCGTCGCCGTCGGCGACTAGTTCGTGTGCGCCATCCAGGTGGGGGGGGACGGCGTCCATCCTGTGCTTCGGCAATGACACGGAGGCTGTCAGCTCCGCGCCGAAGGGCGGGAGCTTCGACGTGGTCGCAGCGCACGGCCGTGCGCGTGTGTGTTGTCCACGTCGCGCGCTCTCGTGCTGAGGCCGGGCGCGCGCGATGGCGGCGGCGGCGAGGACGTGGCCACCACTGGTACGCGGCGCCGGCATTGGGCACAGATGGCGTCGCGGGCTGCGCACCAATGGCACCATCCACGCTTCGGCGACGGCGTGGCCTCGCCGCGGGCAGCCTCGCCGGCTCCCGACATCGATGTCCAGGGCGCACGGGAGCGTCTTCGCGGCGTCCTCATGGCGAACTACTCCCTCGTCTGCTGGGGTGGCCACGAGTTCAACGCCACTAACAACCTCGTGTTCGACCGCATCCTCCAAGGCTCGTGCTTGAGCATGTCCTCGTGCAATTGCGGCGTCTTACCGGGCTCGGCCAACCTCTGCGCCTCTGGCCACTGCATCTACGTGGACTGCGTGTTCGAGCTCAACAGCGCCACGCCCAATGCGTCGCTTGGCCCTCGGCTCCGGCAAGAACAGCCAGCAAGCGTTAAGCAAAGATCATCCGGGGTCGCCGTCACCGTTGGCGCATTCCTCATGCCGCTCGTGGCATTGCAGCCTCGCGCCGCTCATGTGGTGTCGCCGGCGGCGCCAGCGCAGGGAAGGCCAAGCGAACCAAGCGGCGACGATGTCGCCGATGCTGCCACGACAAAGGAAACAGTCAAAACCGTCACGTGGCAAAGGAAATAGTCAAAACCTCCTGGGCTATCCGAACGTAAACAGTTTGAGTAGTTCAGGGTGTTCGATACCTGGTTTTGTAATTGGATGGCCAAAATTAAACTTCGGCAATAGTTGGATGGTCAAATATGGACTTATTCCTAATAAAAATTAAATCCACCCATGTTCCAATAAGAAAATTTTATCTAGCTCAATTTGATGTTCAAATTTTTCATTGATTTTATTTCAACACTTCATTTAATTAATTAAGTAATTCCTAGAATTCATTTTTCACAACGATTTATATTGAGACATTTTTAGGGTGTGACAAACAGTACTTACTCGACAATAATAGGCATGAGTCCTTAGCTTGTTTTGCCTCTTTTAAACGACTTCATTGACTTTCGAGTCTTCGTCAAGCTTTGTACTCGAGGGCTTCTGTGGGTTACACGGTACCTAGGTACCCACCGCATGGCCTTTAGGCCATAAAACATAGGGTGGGCCGAGTACTTATGGTCCATCCAACTTACTTGTATTTGAAGAAAGAGATTAAGGACATGGCAACCAATCTTATCCCAAATAAATAGATTGTAGGTACCCGGATTATAAAGGCTACCTTATCATATCTAGCTGGCTGCCTTTGTGACTACATAAGGAGGGCAGGAAAACCCAAATAGGGTAATAAAGGAAGTGATCACTCATGGATACATGGATACAGATCCAGTCTACATACAACTGGAATAGGGTATTACCTATGCCGAGGGCCTGAACCAGTATAAACATCTACGTCACCATCTCCCCTTGATCTAGTGCACCCTATAAATTATATTGCCGATCACAAGAATCGACAGTTTTATTCACACTGCAGTGCATGTACTCTTTACCCACAATTTGTCACATTCCCAACACATGAGCCTCGTCCCAACACATGAGACAAATCACGTCCCAGCTTTGCGGCACCACTCCAAAGACTATGAATCCCCATGCAACCTCTGGCCCTTCATCTCACCGCATCAGTTGTAAAGGTAGTCTTGGACCCGAGGTATGAAAGGAAAAGAAAGCGAGCAAGGGTTCATTTTACTTGCAGGTCATTAATTTTACACACTATCTTCTTTCCCCATTCTCAACACAACGCATGATGTTTAGAACAGGCCATGACTGTGGTGCCGCCCTACCACAATCACCTGGTCCGCTAGGTCTAAGCCCATATGAGAAAAGCAGTTGTAACTCTATTCGTTTCTTGCATGCTTTCTTGACTCGGTCCTTACATGGCTATGGTCAGCGCTAACCTTTTTCCATGAAGCACTCAATTCAGATTTTGCTGCCCCAGCCAAAAATAGTTTTGTTCATTAACCTTTGTTTTTCTCAAATGTTTCATAAGTGTAATGCAAGTGGCATTCTATGTCTTCACTTGAACAAATGTAATCACCCCATACCTAGAGTGATTACTCCCATTCCAAAATATCATAGTATAAAGTATGAATCATCTATTAAGCATGACTAAGCATTTGTTAATAATTGACTAGGGACATAGCATAGTGTATGGCATCAAGATACAGGGTAACAATATCAAGGGACATGCATACTGTTAACGACCAAATTTGGTAAGCCAACTATCGGATTTGGAACTAAAGCCGAAGTTGATTTGGAGGGGATCGTGGTTCTCGAAGACAGAGTGCGCATCGGCTGAGATCGAATCGGTTATTCATCGGCTAAGACCGAGTCAGACAAGGACAACCGACGTAGCCGATTCCGATAAGGAAAGCCGATCTAGCCGATCCCGGTAAAAGTGCATTGTAATCGTCATTGGATTCATTTGAAGTGCTTCATGAGGATTGTCATACATGGATAGAGTCCAAAAAAGGCAATTGTATCTATTACTTAGGTTGTTTTAAATAGTTTCCTTATAGATTGTGACCGGTAAGAGTCTACATAGGGGACTTATCCATAATTTGAATTGTAATGGACATAGAAATCGTGTCCGAGAAGGACATATCATGTATCTGGGTATAAATATGACCCAAGACCCTGTAAACAAAATAACAATCATTTCAATACAACTTCGGTGCATCGTCACCTTTTTCCTTTCAATTACTTCGACGAGTTCTTGCTTTCAAGTTGGGCTGCGTCGGGTTCGATCTCCGACGATAGGTAAAGCTTGTTATGGCGGCTTGCACTCTTGGATTAGTGCTTCCATCTTTATGACACTCTAATCCTGTTTACGTAAATCGTCGAGATATTATATATGTTATATAATCTAGATCGATATTGATGTCAAACCATAATCGTCTAGTATCTATTATCAGACAACAGCCGATAGGGTTAGGTATCAACGTTGACTTAGATTATAGCATATCCACCATCTAGAAAGGTTCTCATAGACTCGTTTAGATCTTATGCTTCTCTTTATGCTTAGTGTTGCATTATTTAAGTCTCACCTACTAAGTTTTATCCAGAATCATAATATTTATCTTGTTCCATGATCGCTATTAGAGATAGTATCAGGGTTCCAGCCGATCTTACCTGAGTTAGTTATCTTGTTTCTTACATGTTTACTTGATATGCTAAGTCTGCCCTTTATATTAAGATCTCATTATGATGAAATATGTTAAGCTTGTTATCGATCTGTTAGGTTATCTTAACACTCTATCGGCTCCTGTTTAATGTATTTGATCTATATTGGTATCTTAGTATAAACTAATATCAGAGTATTAGTATATATTAGATTTATGACATCGGCTATGCTATAAATACGTATAATCCTTGTCTTAAAGTACTTTTAGACATAAGTAATTTATACTATCTCGGCACGCTGCCGATCTTTCCCAATCACTTGGTTTAAATGTATTTTGTGCATGAAACTCCTTCATGCTGGGATAATTTATCCTGTTACCTATAGTGAGTGGGTTAGCCCAGTTCAAATAGTGCCAAAGAAGGGGGATGACGGTCGTTGCAAATTCTCAAAATGAATTAATTCCGCACCGAACTGTCACGGGATGGAGAATATGCATAGACTACCGGAATCTCAACAAGGCAACTAAGAAGGATCACTTTCCGCTTTCATTCATTGATGAGATGTTAGAGCGGCTTGCCTATCATTCCTTCTTCTGTTTCCTTGATGAGTATTATGGCTTTCATCAAATCCCCATCCATCCCGACGACCAAAGTAAGACCACCTTCACATGCCCCTATGGAACGTATGTCTATCGTAGGATGTCTTTCGGGTTCTGTAATGCACCCGCATTGTTCCAAATATGTATGATGTCTATCTTCTCACACATGATTGAGCAAATCATGGAAGTTTTCATGGATGATTTCTACGTCTATGGAAAAACTTTTGATCATTGTCTCGAGAATTTAGACAAGGTATTACAAAGGTGCAAAGAGAAGGACGTGGTACTTAATTGGGTGAAGTGCCATTTCATGGTCTGTGATGGAATCGTCCTTGGACACCTTGTGACCGAAAGAGGGATAGAGGTGGACAAAGCCAAAATCGATGTTATTGAAAAACTTCAACCTCTTGTCAATGTAAAGGGAATCTAAAGCTTCCTAGTTCATTGTAACACCCTAAAATTTGAAAGCTTAAATATCAAAATTTAAAATTTGGAACTTATAAAAATCTTTTGAATGATTGCATCGTGTCGTATTTATTGCCTCTTATTCATAAGTCTTTGTTGCCGAATTATAAATAAATGAATATTGATTTAAAAGGGAAAAAGTCCATAGAGTTTTAAAACCCTAAAAGAAAGGAAAATTGCAAAATTAATATTAGAAATAAAATTATAAAATATAAATTTCGGAAAAATTAAGATTCAATAAAAAATTTTGTGGACCAAAATGATATTTAAATTCACGGGTAAAATACAAAAATGGCTAAATATATATCAAAAGTAAATTATAAAAATAAAGTTGGGCAAAATTTAAAATTTAAGTAGATTTACATTTGGGCAAAATTTATATTCGAATTTATAGGAGAAATGCAAAAGGAATGAATGAAATATATATATATATATATATAAAGAGAGAGAAAAATAGAAAAATGCACTGTTCATTATGTGCTAGGTGTTCGGCCGCGGCCCCTGAGCACCGTGCGCGTCGAGTCGCCGCGTGCGCCGCGCCACCTTGAGCTCCGCACCCCCTCTGCCCTCGCCGCGCCACATCACATCGCCACGCCAACGTCGTTGTCGCCCCGCCGCGCTCCCCCGAGCCCCGCAACGCATGTCGCAGTCGCCGTCCCAACGCCACCACCGTGTCACGCGACCCCGTGCCCTCGCGTCACGCGCGCTGTGCCGCCCATCGCATGGCCGTCGTGTCGCTGGCCATCACGTCGCCATTTTACCCCGGCCGCGCCTATATAAAGAGCCCTCAATCCCTCTCCCATCCCCACATTTCCCTCCCCCATTCCTCCCCTTTTCCCCTCATCTCGCGCCGACGTCGCCGCCGCGCCACGCCACGCCAAGCCGAAGCTTCGCCGCCCTCGCCACCCGCGCCGCATCGGTGAGTGCCTCCTCTTCTCGCCCTGTCACCGACCGCCCCCCATGCCTGCCCTAGCCCTGGCTTGGGCAAGCCAAAGGAAAAGGAAGCAAAGGGGAGAGAAAGAAAGAAACAAAGAAAAGGGAAGGCAGAAAGAAGGAAGAAGGAAAAAAAGAAGAGAAAAGAGAAAACGAAGGAAAAGAAAAGAGAAAAAAAGAAAGAAAAGAGAAAAGAGAAAAAGAAAGAAAATAAAAAGAGAAAAAAAGAAAAATAGGAAAATATTTAGGGAAAAGTTTTAAAATAAAAATCTATTCTTTTCGTGAAATGAAGTTTTTTTAGGGGTTAATTATAATAGCTAATAATTACAATATTAGAAATTTAATTGTGATTAAACCCTAATTTCATTGTATGGATTTTGCTTTAATTCAATTCTTAAATTATTAAATACAATATTAAATTATTTTTAGATTAAATTACTTTTAACCCTCGGGCTTGTCGGCTCGATAAGATTTGGAATAGAATTAGAGTTAACCCTTTCTTTTTCGGTATAATATTTTTGAATCGACGATCGCAATATTGTTCTCCTCTTTCCTTTTCCGGATTTTTTCCAACCAATTTTTTTTTGCAAACACCGATGTTTCCACACATATCTCGTGAAACTCGTCATAAAGATCTTTCTGTATAGTGTCTATCTAGCACATGCTATCTCGTATTCAACTTCGTCACCCGACATCCTTTATTGTGTGGACCTTAACTCCTTCCTAAGTCGAGTCCCGATCCCATCATCGACCAATGTTGACCTCTAAAATTCTGACTCTAGTCACCATCCCATATGGTATCCTGACCGTACCAGACCTCTACTTCTTCCTGAGCATAGTTCTGGTCCTTTCCATTGATCAAGGCTAACCTCAAGTGATCTGCACACAATTAGACAAAACAACCGTCTTTAGTCATAGATATCACAAACTGACCCACATTAGTCGCACACACTCACACCAACATCCACACATATTCTAAAACCAATTCATCGAATAAATCATTTGCAAAGCTGATAAGCCCTGAGCTCCACTAGACAAGCTGATAACTACAATTTGAAAGAAACATTGACGATCTGACTACAACCGTAAGAGACGTTGATGTGTTGCGCCATAGCGATCGATACACCTCACCGTGGGTTGTTGATCTTGTCAGTGCAGATCAACCTTATTCCTGCAAGCAAATCGAAGGAACAAGTAAGAAGAAGATAAAAGCAATTTGAATTACAAATAGAAATTGAATACAAACAGTAATTTGAAGTTCCAAAGATGAGTAATTAGGTGGTCTAGCTGGCACATGTAACTACAAGGTAAAGAAGCAATGGCTACAACTTTAATATAACAAACCCAAGTTGTTCTATGGTGGCTAGGAGATATATATAGGTGGGATGATGACCTAGGGCTCCCAAGAGTCGTGCTCCACCAGGTTGGGGCGCACCCCACTTGGGCCCGCTTGGGCTAGGGTCCCAGATGAAGTTTCAAGCTCATAGGTCCATTATAGGTGATGCACCACCTTATTTCTATGATTGTGGTTGATTGGGATAAAATTTGGAGATGAAGCTAGATCAGATGAAAAGAGGACTCCAAGAGCTTTCCATCAAGTACTCATGGACCTTAATCGGAGCACGTATGCATATTTGGCGGTCGTTTGAATTTAGCGCTGTTAGAGCTGGACGAATTGGATTCCAGAATTTTTGAAGCTTAATCTTGATGTCTTCCTGTTGATATATGATGTGAGCAATGGTTATATTTATAGTAGCCATGGTCACATCATTCTTCCCTTCTTCACGAAAAATGGTCCTTGGTTTTTTCATATGGTTCTTATCGCGTAGTGCATGATCTTGCCCATAGAAGTGTCTACATGAAAACAAATGCAACAAAATTTCGTCATGTAATATCATAATTTTTTAGCAAATAATATTAATCTCATATGAAACAAATGTACCTAGTAATGAAGATGGATGACAACGAACATAGATACCACATTTGATTGTTTCTCTTGCGGCTCATTTTGCTTCTCTTCTTCAAAAGTCAAGTACTCATGTGACACAACTACCTGGGTGCATGGTGGCCACATTGGGTGATCCAGTTGCTCCTCTTCCTCAGAATCCTGTTCTTTCAAATCAAAACAACACAAACTCGAGATAACATGATTAGCAATAACATGTCTCTGTAACTTGCGATTTTTATCCACGGCTACAAGTTCTAAATCCGAACATATGTAAACTCTGTGCACCAAATATGTTCCACTATCGTTATATTCACCAAAGATATGAAAAATGACATTAATTGGACATTGCAAATCAGACATACCAAATAATTTGTCCTTCAAATTATCGAGCTCGCAAAAATCATCAAACAGAACATAGCCCAAAATATTTAAGGAAGATAGTAATTCATGTTCATCAACTTTATTAGTAATGTGAACGACATGCTTAAAACCAACACATAAAGAACTAACACTAGAAATAGCATGTTCATTCACTGGATGTGGCATGGATATAAGTGAAGCATTATCACACAACTTTTCTTTATCACAAGGAAAAGAATGTAAATCAACTTGTGACAAAAGAATCTAAACAATTAGTTCCACTAATGGTTGCTCTACTATAGCATGTAAAGTGGACATGTGTAGCTCGGCTTGAGAATACTCACCTTCATTTATCTCAGCACTATTTATTTTACCTTGCAAACTTTCTACAGATATTTAGGTGTTTCATGCTTCTCACCTTTCTTTTCAAGAACACTGTTCTCCTCCTCTTGGTGAATATTGTGAACTTCCTGCAAAGCATTAGTTACAGAAGACACAAAAGATTGCTACTCCCAAGTTTCATTACATGGGAAAACAGGAGGTACAAGCATAACTTGTTGCTTATTCATATACTCTATTTTACATTCAGCATTGCAAGCAAGTTCTAACAAATAAGAGAGATCTATAACTTTGATAAGCAAGCATATCCTGAATTTCTTTGTTAAAACCACGTAAAAACTTCAATTGTGTAGCTTCTTCACATTCGTCTAAACCACAATAATAAACAATCATGCATATCATGAAAGTACAAATTAACATTTCTGGTATCTTGTTTTAAATATTGCAGTTTACTGAGCATAATATCAGTATAATACACAGGAACATAACATTGTCTGAAATATCGTTTCAGGTCTTTCCATGATTGAGGTATTTTGTTATGCCTACAAAGATGTTTCCATTCATAAGATGCATTTTTAAATAAAACATTAGAGGAACACATAACCTTTTGTTTTTTTAGACAAATCATGCTTTTGATTTCTCAACCAACCGCTAGCTCTCATTTAATATAATCATGAGGATCATAATTTCCTTCAAAATAAGATAGTGCAGATTTGGTCTTAGCAAGAACAACGTCACTTACCTCTTATGCGTCATGTTAATCACTTCTCATGTCACGATGAAGATGTTGATGTTGAGCACAGTTATCCCCATTTGTTTTGCGTATTCCTGCCATTGTTAGAAGAAAAAAAGAAATATACACAAAAATATATGTACGCTCCTATCAACTACTACGTAGTGGAGGCTCAAATATCACACACTCTCAAGCTTTTAGCCGAGCTCTTACAAGTTCTTACCAAAGCAAGCGGAATGGTGACATACACCGACTCAAATAAACATCCAAATGGAGGTTGGATGTATCGATGCCTCGGCAAACACTGTTAGTGATATGCCCTAGAGGCAACATAGAGATGTTGGATATCATGGTCAATGTTTATGTATCAATTAATAAAGTGTTATTCGGTTCCATGAAATAGACAACTTATATTGATCAATAAGTATGTGACTTATTTATGAGAGTCTTTATATATGATATCTATGGACCAAATATGATTCTAAGATCAACATATTTATTGATTGATGATCATTTCACATAGATCATGGTATGGAGATACCAAACCAATAAACGTGAACATGTGTTAGAGAACACATTGTTGGATAGACCCACCCTAAGACACTACAAGAAATTAATGTGCCATTATTTGTTCTCAAGTAGTGTTGGTGCAAATTCCTTTGACGTGAGATCATCATGGATTCCAACATGTGTAGTAGCCTACTGAGGGACTATCAAACGCTATTCCGTAACTGGGTAGTCATAAGAATAGTGTTCAGGTTTGATATGAAACATGTAGTGGGATGTGAATGATCAAGATTGAATTTGCCCCTTATTTGGGAGAGATATCTCTGGGCCCCTCGATGTAATGGATTATGGAAGTGCATGGCCATGCCGAGTTGATTGAGGAGTCAATCAACATATAGGTAATCGAATACGAGATCGAGTGAATGATTAAGCTACACATAGGATGGCACGTGTCTTGCCTATAGCTTAATTGGTATCGTGAGGCAAAGGGATTTGTGCACACATTACAGGTTCAACGGATATGATCTTCTTGTATACTTTGGTGTCAATATGTTCTGCTAGGGGCCACTATTGACGGGTCGGCCGAGATGTACTCGGGTCAAAACCAAGTATACCTGAGCCTACAGGGTCACACACTTAACGGGATAGAACTGGCATTCGATTTTGACTCGGATACGGCTCAATCGGATAGGCATCCGACCAGACATAGAGTCCCGATGGGCCTTTAGGCCTAGTCGGCAACTCTTTATGAAGGAGACGAGGGGTGGAGGGTTGGACGCACAACCTCTAAGCTAGATCAACTTCTCCACAGAAACCCTAGTCCACGTCTGAGCCAAAACCCTAGCCGTGCATTGCGTGCTAGCACACGGGTGTTTGTCGTTCCTTCCCTAGATGTGTGGATACCGGTAGACACATCGCCACGTTGCGATGTAAGTCGGCGAATCGGAACGGATTCAAGAGATCAGATCATGGTCGGCGACGTGATCGGGGTGCTGGTTGGGAGATTGGAGCGAGGTCGGGTGAGGCGCTGTCCGAGGTCGGCAAGGTCGGCGAAGCATTGTCCTCGATCGGCAAGACTTCCCGACGTGCGTATGTGGGGTCGGCTACTCCAACGTAGTTTTTCTGCTGCACTGCACGTCACTTGGTAACAATCTATAGACCCTTACTTGCAAGCTTTCTTGGATTGCATGGTAGAAAAATTTTGTTTTATGCTATCGTAGCCTCCGCGTACTCCTTCAAACACCTGTTGTATGGCTGCAATCAAATATGTGGAGCTTTGGGTAGGCTTAAATATGTAGCAAAGTGTGGAGATTATGGCAATCGGGTATCTACATGGCAAGCTTATCCGACTGGAGGTAGGGATAGATTGCGCCTGCCATATCTGTAAACCAAATATGACTTGGGTGTTACGTTGCCGATTGAGATAAGGCAACGGCCTATAGTCACAGTTTGGTAAGACTGAGGAAACCGATTTAGAGTAAGGTAGGGTTTTCGATGTGTAAGCCCGCCTCCCAAGACTATAAAAGGGGGGTAAGGGGCGTCCCTTGAGGGATATCAGATATCAGAAGTTAGATCAGCTTTTAGCTTTCATCCTTTGATCACGAGATCAATAAAAACACTCGGTGGATCGAATCCACCGAAACAGGAGTAGGGTATTACCTCACGAGAGGGCCTGAACCTGTCTAAACCTTGTTCTCCAATCTAACCCATTGTGCTTGGTGATCTTGACTGCACCTCCAAATTTCTATTGTCGAAACCAAGTTTCGACAGTTGGCGTGCCAGGTAGGGGCCCGCGCGTCAAGACTTCTTCGACAATCTCGTCGACAAGCGCGATGGGATCTTCTCAAGGATTCGACGACTTCGCCGCCAACAACTTCGGCAAGTTCTCCTCTTTCGACTCGGATTCGAACCAGTCGGAAGGAGAGACCCTCTCGGTGCCGTTCGGCCTCCCGAATAGCGCCAAGATCTTCGACGACATCTTGAAGTCCAAGATGCGGTCCGTTCTCTCCAACGAAGGAAATCACTCCGCACCGTTCGGATTACCGAACGCCGCCGGAATCTACACCAATCTCCTCGTCTCCCCAACAGAGACGATCCACTCTGAAGAAGACCTCTCGTCGCTGTTTGGATTACCAAACGCCGCTGAGATCTACGGCAAACTCCTCTCCCCCGAGTCGAGGTCGACCCACTCGGAGGAGCCCGCGTCCCCAAGCTCTGACTCGGACTGGAACGATCCAGACCCGAGCTACCCAGGGTCGAGGGAGGTCGCCGTCATCCTCCAGCCATTCGGCTCATGCTCATCTTCGGAGCTTAACGAATACCTCAGCTCCGCCGGCTTTGACGACCTCTATGGCATCCCCTCAGACGAAGCCGACGACTCCGACTGCCACAAGGACTATGAGCCGAAGTGCTTCGATGTCCTCATGGCTGAGCCGGCCGAGTCCGACTCAGCCATGGCCCGCAGGCTTGCAGAGGAAGAGCGAGCCAAGATCGAGCAAGAGCGCAAGCTGGCTGAAGAGGAGAAGAAACACAAGGAAGAGGCTGACAAGAGAAAGCAAGATCTACGGGCAGTCGGACGATCCGCACAGGAGGCTATCCTTCAAACGCGGGTCCGCAACACCAATATCTTCCAGACGCCACAGCAGAACGCGGTTGCCGCACTCACACTCTTGGACACCGTCATGGAGACGGCACCCCCCGACGTGACTCCAGTACTTGACAAAATCAAGACCATCGTCGCAGCCACAGCCAACGGTCATCCCTCCACCTCGGCACGAAGGCCGACTGAGTCCGTGGCCGAAACGCCCGACAAAGGCCGACTCCCGCCTCTAAGGTCAGGAGACTACAAGAGGCCCGAGCCAGACCGGTCGACGACTAGGCCAAGAGGCCCACGCCACGAGTCCACGCAGAAGCATCAGGAGCAAACAGCCAACTCCCGCGACAAACGACATGGACGTCCACCCGTCCACCACCGCGTCCGCCGCAACAACAGCTCCAGCTACCCAACCAGCCAACCGAGGACCCCCCCGAGTGATCTGCGGGAAGTCCTCGATCGCGGCTACCAGGAGCGAGACCAACGCACTCGGGAAGATCGGAGGGGATCACCCGATAGCAACGACGACGGAGTGCCAGCTTTCACTCAGGAGCTTCGCCGAGTGCACTGGCTGAATGGATTCAAGCCAACAGGAATAGAGAAGTATGACGGCAAGACTGACCCCGAGTCATGGCTTACCGTGTACACTCTCGCCATCCGCGCAGCAGGCGGTGATAACAAGGCTATGGCCAATTACTTGCCCGTGACCCTCGCCAACTCAGCCAGGAACTGGCTCACGAGCCTGCCGAGAGGCTCAATCGGCTCGTGGAGCGAGCTGAGGGACCACTTCATCGCCAACTTTCAGGGCACCTTCGAGAGACCCAGCACCCACTTTGACTTGTACAACGTCATCCAGAAGTCGGACGAACCGCTGAAGGACTACATCCGCCGCTTCTCCGAAAAGCGCAACAAGATCCCCAACATCACCAATGACATCATCATCGCCGCCTTCCAGAAGGGAGTCCGTGATGAGCTGTTAATCGGGAAGTTCGGGCGCAAGCCACCGAAGATGGTGAAACAGATGTTTGAAACGGCAAACTCTTATGCCAAATCCAATGATGCCATCAAGGCGGCACGCCAAGACCGGCCCAACAGGAGGAAAGATAAGCAGGCGGGAGGAAGCTGGAATCCTAAGAAGGATAACGGCAACAACAACAACCAGGGCTAAAAAGACCGCCAGCGCCGATCCGAAGATCTAGTGGCCGCAACCTCCAACTCTCAACGCCGCCCCCGAGTCGTCGCCTACGACACCATCATGAACGCTCAATGCACCCATCATCCCAATCACAAGCACGCGGCTAAGGACTGTTTTATCTATAAATAATTCGCCGAGCAGTACGCGACGCAACTTAACAAGAAGCCGACTGATGAAGCTGGTCCATCGGGCGCCAAGAAAAACAACGCGGCTGAGAATGCCGAACCTTTCCAAGACCCTGTGGGAGAGCTCAATCACATCTTCGGGGGGCCGCTAGCCTATGAATCCAAGAGAAAACAGAAGCTAACCGATTGAGAGGTCAACGCGGGTCAACCCGAAGTCCCTCAGTACCTGCGATGGTCGGAAGTGGCCATCACTTTTGACCGCTCGGATCACCCCGACCGAGTGGTTCATCCGGGGCGCTGTCCACTCGTCCTGGACCCGGTGGTCCGCAACATCAGGCTTAAGCGCGTCCTCATCGACGGGGGCAGCGCCCTCAATATTCTGTTCGCCAAGACCATGGACGAGATGCAGATCCCGAGGGCCGAATTCAAGGCAAGCTCAGCCCCCTTCCACGGTGTCATCCCGGGGCTGTCATCTACACCACTCGGGCACATCGCCCTCCCGGTCACCTTCGGAGCTCGAGAGAACTTCCGAACGGAAAACGTCACTTTCGAGGTGGCCGACTTCGAAACAGCCTACCACGCCATCATCGGAAGGCCTGCGCTTGCCAAATTCATGGCGATCCCACATTACACCTACCTCTGCATGAAGATGCCGGGTTCCAACGGCGTCATCACTCTTCGCAGCGATGTGAAGCAAGCCTTCACCTGCGACAAGGAGAGCTGCGACATGGCCCAATCTCGCGAGAGATTGCGTGGCCGCAAGAAATCGATTGGCTGCATCGACTTCGGTAGAGGCGAAGTCCCCGCGAAGAAGATAGCCAAATCAGGATCCGACGACGCCAAGACCAAGAAGATCTCCCTTGATCCATCGGATCCCTCGAAAACTGCTGTAATCGGCAGTGAACTAGATCCCAAATAGGAAAGCGCGCTTGTCACCTTCCTCCAAAATAATAAAGATGTTTTTGCTTGGAAACCATTTGATATGCCTGGAATTCCTAGGGAGGTGATCGAGCACTCTTTGCACGTCAAAGATGACGCCAAACCGATAAAACAACGATTACGCAGATTCACGCAGGATCGAAAAGACGCCATCAAGGAAGAGCTCACAAAGCTCTTGGCTGCCGGCTTCATCAAAGAAGTCCTACATCCCGACTGGTTAGCCAATCCAGTTCTGGTCCGCAAGAAGACGGGGCAATGGTGCATGTGCGTTGACTATAACGATCTCAACAAAGCCTGTCCCAAAGATCCATTCGGCTGCCTCGCATCGACCAAGTCGTAGACTCAACACAGCGCCAACTCCCGAGCTTCTTGGATTGTTACTCGGGCTATCACCGGATCGGTTTGAAAGAATCCGAATGCTGAAGACATCGTTCATCACGCCATTTGGGGCCTCATGCTACATCACCATGCCTCTCGGCCCGAAGAACGCCGGCGCCACATACCAACGCATGATCCAGAGATGTTTCCAGACGCAGATCGCAAGAACGTAGAAGCTTATGTCGACGATGTTGTCATCAAGACCAAGCAGAAAGAAGACCTGATCGCTGACTTAGAAGAAACCTTCATGAACATCCGGGCCTTCAGAATGAAGTTGAACCCAGAGAAATGCACTTTCGGCGTCCCATCAGGCAAACTGCTCGGCTTCATGGTGTCACATCGCGGCATTGAAGCCAATCCAGAGAAGATCAACGCTATCTTGAGCATGAAGCCCCCGAGTAACCAGAAGGATGTCCAGAAGCTCACTGGCTGCATGGCGGCGCTAAGCCGTTTCATCTCTCGACTCGGCGAATGAGGCATGCCCTTCTTCAGATTGCTAAAGAAAACGGACGACTTCTAGTGGACCGCGGAAGCCCACATGGCCTTTGAAGATTTCAAAGAATTCCTTACAACGCCGCCCATCCTGGCCTCGCCTCAGCCCTAGGAGCCCCTGCTGCTGTACGTCTCAGCCACTCACCAAGTGGTTAGTACGGTCCTCGTGGTCAAGCGCGAAGAAGAAGGACGGGCTCAGAAGATTCAGAGGCCGATCTACTTTGTTAGCGAAGTATTGGCAGAAGTCAAAATTCGCTACCCTCAGGTACAAAAATTGCTTTATGGTGTCCTGATAACCGCGAGGAAATTGGTGTACTATTTTCAGGGTCACTCGGTCATCGTCGTCACCTCCTTTCCACTCGGCGACGTCATCCACAACCGGGAGGCAACTGGGCGCATTGCTAAGTGGGCTCTGGAGCTAATGCCACTGGACTTGACTTTTAAGGCGAGGACGTCCATAAAGTCACAAGCCCGGCGGATTTCCGGGCGAGTGGACGAGCAACAAGAAAACGTACCTCGAGAAGACCTCCAAC
The DNA here is from genome assembly GCA_019925245.2 of Oryza australiensis. Taxonomy (NCBI): domain Eukaryota; kingdom Viridiplantae; phylum Streptophyta; class Magnoliopsida; order Poales; family Poaceae; genus Oryza; species Oryza australiensis. The sequence continues at coordinate 394,601 of JAIFGZ020000499.1, forward strand.
ACTGGACCATGCACTTCGACGGATCCAAGAGGATCACCGGCTTGGGAGCAGGAGTTGTGCTGATCTCCCCGACTAGGGAAAGACTAAGATACGTCCACCACCTCCACTTCTCCGCCTCACAAAATGTCGCCGAGTACAAAGCCCTGCTACATGGACTGCGGCTCGCAGTTTCACTCGGGATACGTCGGCTCATCGCGAAAGGGGACTCCCAGCTTGTCGTCAACCAAGTAATGAAGGACTGATCCTATCTAAACGACACCATGGAGGCCTACCGACAAGAAGTCCGCAAACTTGAAGACAAGTTCAACGGACTCGAACAATCACATATCTTGAGACACAACAACGAAGCAGCTGACGAGTTGGCCTAGTTCGGGTCCAAACGCGAAGCCGCCCCAACAGACGTTTTTGTCGAACACCTCTATGAGCCAACCATCACGGCAAAGACAACTTCCAACGAACAAGCTGTAAACGAAATCGCCATGACCGACGCCGACTGGAGGACACCCCTCATCAAATTTTTAACGCAGCAAGAGCTGTCGGAAGACCGAGATGAGGCAGAACGTGTCCGACGTCGTTGCCAAGCTTATGTCATGGTTGACTCTGAATTATACAAGAGAAGCCCCTCCGGAATCCTAATGAGATGCATTACACCCGAGGAAGGGAGATAGCTGCTCCAAGACATCCACTCGGGTATATGCGGAAGCCACGCGGCAGCACGCACCTTGGTAGGCAAAGCCTATAGACAGGGTTTTTTCTGGCTTACCGTGGTCTCCGACGCGGACAAAGTGGTACGAACTTGTGAAGGCTGCTAATTTTTCGCCCGACAGAGCCATGTCCTAGCCCAGGAGCTACAAACAATCCCACTATCCTGGCCATTAGCGGTATGGGGCTTAGACATGGTCAGCCTTTTCAAGAAAGCTCCAGGAGGATTTACACACCTATTCGTCACAATCGACAAGGTCTCCAAGTGGATTGAAGCCAAGCCGGTTGCCACAATTACTGCTGACAAGGCATGGGATTTCTTCCTCAACATCGTGCACCGCTTTGGCGTCCCAAACAGGATCATAACCGACAACGGGACTCAATTCACGGGAGGCATCTTCAAGGAATTCTGCGAAGACTTCGGAATCAAGATCTGTTATGCATCAGTCGCACATCCCAAAAGCAACGGACAAGTCAAACGGGCCAACGGCATGGTCCTTCAAGGCTTCAAGGCCCGCGTGTTCGATCGTCTAAGCCCTTACGCAGGCAAGTGGGTTCAAGAGCTTCCCTCGGTTATATGGTCTCTGTGGACCACACCCAGTCGGGCTACCGGCCAAACTCCTTTCTTTCTGGTCTACGCGTAGAAGCCATGTTGCCAAATGAGATGGAGTATGAATCCCTCCGAGTCCGCAGCTTCAACGATGAACGCTACGACCCCGACCGAGTGGACAACCTCACCCGACTGGAAGAGGCCCGAGAGGCAGCCCTCATCCAGTCGGCGAAATATCTTCAAGGGCTCAGACGATACCACAGTCGCAACGTTCGACCACGAGCTTTCATCGTTGGCGACTTGGTCCTGCGGAAGATTCAAACCACCAAAGACCGTCACAAGTTATCCCCCTTATGGGAAGGACCATACATAATCGCTGAGGTGACTCGGCCCGGTCATACCGACTAAAGCGTGAAGACGGATCTATGGTGGAGAACTCCTGGAACATCGAGCATCTTCGATGATTTTATGCTTAAATTGACTAAAGTTTCATGTTTTTCTTGACTGCCAACCTCAAGTAAGATGACTTCTTGACTTAGCAGTCGGGGGCTGTACATATGTCAACAAAGCATAGTTTTCCTCATCAACTTTCGTGTGCATGATTTGGTTGATCATTGTTTAATGTTCCTCGATTCGAGTTCAGTGTTTAAGGACTGAGAGTTTTCTGATGGCCTAATCGAGCCTAGGCTCGGTGACAATCGGACGAAAATTACTTAAGAAATTTCACATAAAAACTCGGATCGGGGCATTAACATAAATAGACTGAATATTCACGAGCCTACATCAGAGTGCCATAATCATACAATGTTTACAAGACAATGTTCATGAGACAGATTAAAGCCGGAAGTTGTTCACTACATCGATAGCAATCTTCTTCGCCGACTCCTGTGCTTCACTAATCATGTTCAGGGCCTGCTCATCTGAGGTCCCGTCGGCGAAGCCCTCCCCGACCGAGTTGACATCCACTCGGGGGTAGAGAGACCTGGTCTGCGCAAGAGCCAGACCAGCCCCCATGGTGGCAGCCTCGGTGATGTTCGCCAAATATTGGTCAGGGGCCCTCCGCAGCTTGTCAAAGATTTCCAATGGCTCCAGCGAGCTAGCCCCACCCCCTGGTGAAACAAGTATAGCAAGATTGGCGTTGCTACGTTAGCAATCTATTCCCGGACCTCTCCGGCTCGCTTGACCCTCTCAAGAAGCACGTCGTATTGAGCTCGGGTCTTGACTTTGTAAGCTGCCAAAAGAGCATGATCACGCAAAGCACCCGAAGATAAAGCAACGCAAAGAGTGATCGCTTCAAAAGAAACTCACCTTCGAACTCGGCCTCCAACTCGGTCTTGCCGAGGCTGACTGCCTCCAGCTGGACCTGGAGCGAGTGGACCTCCGACGAATTTTCTACAAACACAGAAAGCTATCAACAAAGGAAGTTGACACAGAAGCCATATAGAGGTTGTGAGGATTGGACTTACTCCTGACTGAACCGCGGAAGTCGAGGTTCTCCTCTCGGAGTTCAGCTATCTCCTTCCTCAGGGCCGCCTCCCTCGACGCGGCCTCCTCCCGAGTGGTCTTCAGCTTCCACTGGACGTCCTCCAGGGAGTTCAGATGAGGGACCAACTTCTCCAGCGCCTCGGACTTGGCCATGGATCGACAATACTCCTTCTGCACGTAAGATCTGAAGTTGACCGACTGGAAAGAAATGACGATACAAGACAGAGAAAAGATCTAGGCTTACGTTGAGTAGCCGAGTCGCCTCATTTAGGCTGTTGACAAGGGCATCCCTTTCTTCGCTTTCCACTTGCTTGTCCAAGATGATGCCCTGCCTTTGGCCTTCCGAGTCTCGCCATTCGATCTTAATCGGAGGAACCCAGGTTTTAGAAGACTGTAACCTGGGGATTTCCTCTACTGTGGCTAGCAGATCAGGAAGGGCAGATGAAGACACAAAAGATGTGAACTAAAGATTAAAGACAAGATTTTGGCTCGAGACTTACCGGCTTCGGCGGCTGAACTCTTGGCTGGAGCAGCCCGGCTGGTCTTCTCCTTCTGGCTTTTTGCCGACTGGTCTTCAGTCGGGGCTCTCTGAGCTGCAGCCTGGGCTTCTCCGCAGCCGATTGGTTCCGCACTGACGTCCCGCCGGGCAATGGGGCTCCTTCCTTGGGATGTATTTCTTTGGAGGTGAGGGCTTTCTCCCCAGAGCGCTCTCGCTCGGGAGAGGGCTCCGGGGTCTTGGCTCCGTAGGCTTGGATGCCTCGGGAGCAGCAGCTGGAGTTGGCCCTTCACTCCTCCTAGCAGGATCTATATCCTGGGGCCTCCTGCCAAACCAACGACGCACTTAGTCGGAATGAAGACAAAGAAATTTCCAACAATGAAGTTCAGGCTTCAGTCATGAGGCATACCTAGATGACCGGCGGATCTTCGACGCCGCCTTTGGCAATGGCCTTGGAGGAGGCGTCTCGACTGGAGGAGCCTGGACGTCATCGTCCGAGTCGTCGATGACGAGCCTCCTCTTGCTCGCCCGCTTGTTGGTGTCCTCACTCGGCGCCGCTCGTTTCCCGACTGGGTCACTTTGGATCTTCACCCCACCAGTCGGCTTCTTGGCGGGGCGAAGCGGCACGTCATCATGAGGGACCTTGTACGGTTTAGAAATGATGGAAGCATTTTCCTGCAAGAGAAATTCCCGCAATACTAAGAGGTATGACATCAAGATTTCGAGACAGTACAAAGAAGTCAGTCGGCTTACCGGAGGAGGAGGCCGATGGATACTGAAGGGAAGAACCGGCAGCACGAGGGCGCGCTCGACTGCGATTCCAGTCGAGAAGATCTTATACATCCGGATCTTCAGAACCTCGTAGCTTAGGGGGTCTTGATCTTCCCGATTGGGGTCCTTCCCGCCTTCGTATTCGAAGGCTGGCTTCGACCGCTCTTTGATTGGTGCCAGTCGGTACCTGATGAAGTGCCGAGTAATCTGCTCGCCGCGAAGACCTTTCTGCTTCATCGCCAGGATCTTCGCTAGCAGTTTGTTGGCCTCATCCCAATCTTGAGCCACTGGTACAGTGCTCCAAGTATGCTTGGGTACAGGGGGAAGGCCGACAAAGGCTGGCAGGCTGGGTTCGAGATTGCTGATGTAGAACCAGCCCGCGTGCCATCCCTTGTTGGAAGATTTCAAGGGAAGAGAGAAGTACTCCTTGCGGAGAGATCCGCGGAGTTGAAAACCCGCTCCACCAACAACGCATGGGTGGTCCTTATTCGGATGCGGTTTGAGGTAAAACATGCGGCGAAATAGGTGAAAGTGGGGAAGGATGCCAAGGAAAGCCTCACATACATGAATAAAGAGAGCAATGTGAAGCATGGAGTTGGGGTTCAGATGATAAAGTCGAGGACCATAATAATCCAAAAGCCCCCTAAAGAACTCGAAAGTGGGGAGGCTGAACCGCAGTAAAAGAAAGAGGTGAACACAACAAGCTCACCGTGTTCGGGGTTGGGAAATCTTCACCCGCCGCCGGGCGCCAACCCACAATCTCCTTGGGGGGAAGCACGCCGTGCTTCACCATCTCCTTGAGGGTGGATTCCCTCACATCCGATGTGGCCCATTGGTCAAAGGGGATTTTATTTTCATCCGCCATGAGTGTGGTTTGGATGGGAAGTGGATCTGGTCGGAAAGGATGGGGATTTGAGCAAGGGATCTTGGGAGTTGGCTGCGGAAGCTAGTTTGTGGCAAGGAGCGAGCTCCTGGGTGGATGGATTCGGGTGCGCGCGAGTCTAGGGTTTTCCGCAGGGAGCTGGTGAACAGCGCTGCGAAAAGAGGAAATTTTTGGGAAGACGAAGTGGCGGGGATGACCTCGAGGCTTTGTAGAAAGATTTGAGGGTTGCGCTAGGTTTTCTTGTGATTGGGCCGAGCCCATGAGAGACCTGCGGCCCAACTAAGGTGTGGCTCGACGCGTGTCCTTCGGGACTTAAGCGGATGAGCTTAAACAGATTTGCCTTGGCAATATGCACGTGTCCGAATGCCCTATACCTTTGGAAAATCCTTTCATACCGCGGTTTGCCTGACTTCATGAGAAGCTGGCACGATGCAATTTGGGAGGTGACCAACAGCTATGCTTTTTATAGCTGCCTTGATGACAAGGGCTGTTTGGTTCTTTAGCATTTGATTAAGTGATTATATCAATGCTATTTGTCCACCTTGGTGAAGATTTTTATAGATTGAGACCGGTATTATGGCAAGAGCTATTTAATAACTTGGTCATATTTTTCATACGATTGAAAAACTTGTTTGCCCATGAGGGACGATTAAAATATTTGTTTCGAAATAATTCGGGCAGATCCACTCGGATAAACATGAGCTTACTGAGTGCTTTCCACCCAGATTGAATTATTTGTTCTGAGATGACTCGGGCAAATTCACTTGGATGAGTATGAACTTGCCGGGTAATAAGATTTTTATGATTGCTTTAGCATGAGCTAAGTATTTATATGAGAATGATTTGTTATAGTTCTTGACTATATGATTAGTCTGATTTTGACTAACCATATAGCTCGGGGCTACACCTAATTAGGTGCATCGGAGATGCACCTAGATATTTATTTTTGAGAATTTTTCAGATATTTTCCAGCCCTTCACAGTCTTTGGAGCCACTCGGGAAGATTCAGCAGAGATGATGGAATCACTCGGCGCCGAAGCACTCGGCCAAAGAGGTTTTTGGCTACGTCTGTTTTGGTTTGAAGCTGAGTTGTCTCGTCGACGAAAAGGACTCGGGGCTACTGTGGAGATTATGGCAATCGGGTATCTACATGGCAAGCTTATCCGACTGGAGGTAGGGATAGATTGCGCCTGCCATATCTGTAAACCAAATATGACTTGGGTGTTACGTTGCCGATTGAGATAAGGCAACGACCTACAGTCACGGTTTGGTAAGATTGAGGAAACCGACTTAGAGTAAGGTAGGGTTTCCGATCTGTAAGCCTGCCTTCCAAGACTATATAAGGGGGGTAAGGGGCGTCCCTTGAGAGATATCAGATATCAGAAGTTAGATCAGCTTTTAGCTTTCATTCTTAGATCACGAGATCAATAAAAACACTCGGCGGATCGAATCCACCGAAACAGGAGTAGGGTATTGCCTCATGAGAGGGCCTGAACCTGTCTAAACCTCGTTCTCCAATCTAACCCATTGTGCTTGGTGATCTTGACTGCACCCTCAAATTTCTATTGCCGAAACCAAGTTTCGACACAAAGGGATAACAAATGCTCAATTCGGAAAATACAAAGTTGAATAACCGTTCAAAGTCAAGTACCATGCTGGTCCTAGGCTATAACGTAATAGAGACGCGAGCCTAGACACAAAGGTACGACAAGATAACACTAGAAACAACTCATGCATTCTCTTATATATGAGAGGTAATAACTGAATTTTTCTTTTCTTCTTTTTTCCTCTCCTCTTTTCTTCTTTTTTTATTTGGTGTGGCTTTTTTCTCTTTTTTAAGCACCTTTATGGCTTTTTTCCTTTTTTTCAACAAAAACAAACTTAAGGACCTTAAAATAAAATTATAGGGACTCAATCGTAAATAAAAAATTATAGGGACTCAAATGTAAAGTCTAAACCCTGAAATTAAGACTATAAAAAAGAAATGCTGACGTTATGCCAATTCCATTTTTCCAAATAGATCTCGAATCCGACATAAAACAAAATTTTACCAAGGTGTTTCAAAACTTATAGGTACGTGATTAGGAGGGGGAGGAGGAGTCGGACTCACGTCACTTTGTGGGGGTGGACGACCGGGAGTCCGATTGGTGAAAGAGATAAAAACAAAAACTGATTTAACCAATCCAATCAACTATTTTTTCTATAGTAAAGAGAAATCAATCTAATCTAATCTAATCTCCTCTCATCTTTCTCAAGACATAGCAGCGGCGGCGATGATAGTGGTACTATACGTGACACGAACTTGAAACTCTAAACTAACTAGACGCTAACAACAACAACACGACGTGATGATGCAACGTAAAACTCAACAAAGCAAAAACTGAAAAGAACAATGCAATGGCAGAAATATGGCTAGGTAATGGATGCAAATTTTTTTTAACTTTTTCTTGTTATAGGTAGTTAAAAAACTCACCAAGCAACGAAAGCTCCGATACCCTGAGCTCCACTAGATAAGCTCATGGCTTTGATTGACCCGATCTTTCGGTGAGTTGATGATAACTACGATTTTGAAGAAACGTTGACGATCCGAATACAACCGTACGAGATGTTGATGTGTTGCTCCTTAGCGATCGATACACCTCTCAGTGGGTTGTTGATATTGTAGGTGCAGATCAACCTTATTCTTACAAGCAAATCGAATAAACAATTGAGAGCAAGATAAAAGCAATCTGAATTGCAAATAGCAATTGAATACAAATGATAAGTTGGGGTTTTGAGGACAAGTAATTAGGTGGTCTAGCCGACACATGTAACTACAAGGTAAATTAGCAATGACTAAAACTATAATGTAAGAAAACCCAAGTTGTTGTATGGCACCTAGGAGATATATATAGGTGGGAGGATGATCTAGGGCTTCCTTCAGTTGTGCTCCACCAGGCTGGGCACATCCCACTTGGGCCTCACTGGAGATGGGGTCCCAGATGAAGTTACAAACTCATAGGCCCATTATAAGTGATGTAACACCTTGTTTCTGTGATTGCGGCTGATTGGGATGGAATTTGGAGATGAGACTGGATCCTTTGGAAAGAGGACTCCGAGAGCTTTCCATCAAGTATTCATGGACCCAAATCCAAGCACGTATGCATATTTGGCAACCTTTTGAATTTAGCGCTGTTAGAGTTGGATGAATTGGATTTCAGAATTTTTAAAGCTTGATCTTGGTTTTTTTTTGTTGGCATATGGTATAAGCAACAGTTGTATCCATAGTAGCCATCGTCACATCAAAAGCCAATTGTTCACTGCAAAATATTAATCAATCATATTTTGATTTTATGATTACCTCTATCTATTTATCGTGATGCAGCTTAATTAGATAGTTTTATTGGAATGGACGTAGTATATCTTAAGAGAAAATTTATTTATTTTTAGACGGAAGTATTATGACAGAGCGAGTATGTTACTAGCCTGTAGGTCGCTAGGGATCACGGCAGAATCGAGTATTTGTGAAGTGATTAAGACATTAATTATAGGCAACTATATATATTACATATATACACACTTAAAAATAACGACAACAAGATTTATCTCATGGTAAATTATGATTTTACAATACAACTTGCTTTGGCAGTGGATCTGTGGATGTATGTCCTTATTGGAAGAAGATATGTTTTTTTAATTTTGCTTATTATTCGGTTAATGTTATGTCAGCCTATATGTTTTTAACAAAAGGCCAAAATGTTAGCCTAAAAATATTATTATACAGGCTAATATTAGCAACATATACAGGCTAATATTTTTAGGCTAGCTAATGTTAGCTAATATACTGGCTAATATTAGCAACATATATTGTCTAAAATTTGATAGCTAATATTAGCCTTATATTAGCCTGTATATGTTGCTAATAATTTTAGGCTAATATTTTGGCCTTTTGTTAGGAACATATAGGCTCACAGAACATTAACCAAATAATAAGAAAAATTAAAAAATTATCTTCTTCCAATCAAGACATACATCCACAAATCCACTGCCAAAGCAAGTTGTATCGTAAAATCATAATTTCCCATGAGACAAACACTATGGAAAAATCTTAAAAATCATATCCTCTGGTTGTTTTTAAATGTATCTCTTAAGAAACCGTTGCGTTGGACTTATATAGATAGGATTCATTGATGGATGCATGTGTATATATGCTACTGTGCATATGTCGGGGTTTAAATTGTGGCTACCATGTATGGTTCCAAAATCTTGGTAAGTCATGATTTGGTAGTATAGAAGTCAAAGTAGTGTGGGTAAAAATTAGTAGCAAACTAAACATTCTTTTGGTACTACTAAAGTTGCCAAAATTTTGGTAGGGAGAAAATTGACTCCATACAAACAAACAAGCACTTACATTGTACAAATTTAATGTACAACTTGCTAGTCTACTTTATAATTTTTGCAAGTGTAGATGTCACACCCCACTTTTTATGGATTTAAAAATTATTTAATAAATTATTTCTAGAATTTTATTGTACTGAAGTGTAAATCATTTGACGTGTGATAAATAAAGGAAAATTTTCAAAAAGACATGGCCGGAGATTTTTGTTGACTTCTCCATGTCTTTAAATACTCTTGGAGTTTTAACTGAATTTTCATAGCTCAATCTATAATTTAATAAAAAATATTTTGTGAAATAATTGTCATTGTTAATATTTTATAATAAACCATTGGCTTTGCAAATAAGTTATTAATGAAAATTGGTTTGCAAATAAATACATGCGACTAATATGAGTCAGGGTGCCATATGCCTTGTTTCTCTATTTATTTAGCATCAGGGATATCAATGTACTATCATGGAAGTGGCCGCGAATCTAGAGGATATGTCAGGGCATTCCAAGGCCGTGTAAGTTCCCACGGGCGAAGATGCAGAAGTGCTCGGTGAAGAAGAAGATCGATCAACGATGCCATATTTCACTTCATTGGCTGATCATGTTCCAATACCTCGGTACTACCACCTTTCTTTTCTGCTTGTTCACGCAGTTCGCTCCTTTGATATTACTTGTTAACGGGATAAAAATGGTATTTGTTCATATGTCATACATTTTGCAATCCATAAGTATTGTTGTTCACCATGTTGTGCAATGTTTGACAACAACTGTGATGGATTCTTTTCCTTTTCAATGTTAGTGAACAGTTTGTATCGTGTTTGACAATTCCACGTGCCCTCTGAAAGTGCACATGAAAAATTCCAGTACTCTTGATATTATGATTCGCCATGGTTGTGATTTCTCGGGCTTTTAGCTTATGGATAGAACGATTAGTGTATTACTACTATATAGTGTAGTTTCACATGACTTCCCCGGTGATCTCATGCACCATAGAATAATAACATTCTGATGATAATCTTGAAATATTACTGGGCTTCTCCACTGAGATTACAAGAGATTCTTCTCGCAATCAAAGATGTAAATATAAAAAAACATTAACATTATTGTTTCCGGATAATTTGTCCATTTATTTCTAACTTGCCCTTTCGCTTTTCTTATCATGGAGCATCTTGTGATCGAACAAAATACGGTTTCTTGCATAGTTCCACTGAAGCACATCGCTTGCTAAACTGAGCACCCTACTGATCGTTGGCAAGCAGCATATTTGCTCTGCCGCCACATCCTCATCGTCTCTCTGCGGGCGCGGCAGGCGGCTAGGCCCAATCGATCCCTCCACCGCTGCTGCTCCTCCTCTCTCTACGATGGCCGCTCGCCGTTGCTGGTCGCCATCCTCCTGGCCTCGACCGCCATCGTCGCCGCATCCTCCTCCTCACCCTGCAGCGGCCGCTCGCTGTTGCTGGTCGCCATCCTCCAAGCGGCGCGACCTCGCGTGCTGCTGAGCAGGGGCGGCTCGACGTGGCTGGATCGGAAGAGAAAGATGATTATGGGCACGGCTGGATCGACACAATGGGCACGATGGACGTGCGTCATGGGGATGACGGTCCGTTGAATCATGAGTGTGTAAGAGAAAGATAATGAATCTGAATCGTTGTTAAGATGTGTTATAAATGATATATATATATATATATAGCACGAGGATTAGTTAGCACCGCGTGGCGCGCGAGGTAGCTGGTACGGTTGAACTATCTTGAAAGGATATAAATTAAAAAAATTCTATACAGAAGCGATATATCCTTGCTCCTACTAATCCTGGGGCAGTGAGAATAGCATTAAATTCACATTTCTGGGACGGTGAGAATATTAAACTCAAACATGTGACATGTGTCCCTGCACGTGCTTGCTATTTTAATAACCGCATGGGAAGTATTAAATAGAGTAAGATGTGGATTTATATTCTTTTATAATAGAATTAGCTCCGTCTTTACTTTCATGGGAATACAACCAATTATCATATTATAGAAGTTGTGTGACAAACAATTACAATTACAGAATCACATCTTAACTAAACAATAATAATAAGAATATGACTTTAAAAACAGATATTATTTCTAAACAATTACTCATTACTCCTCTGGTTTTCGAGACTATTTTCGATGGAAATTGTCTTTGTATCTTATAAACAAAAGCTTACAAACAATTATGTTAACACTATTTGGTCGTATTTGTATAAATATTCCTTTACCTAACTATTTATTTTTATTTTAAGTCACTTCTCATAATTAGTTATATTTGTTTGGATAGAGTGTTGAAGACATTTTTTCGCTAATTTTTTATTGAAACTACATCTCATGCAAGGCACTACCACACTAATTTTCTTTTTCATTTTTTTGCCACAGTATATAAAATCCTAAGCGGCCTGAGTATAATTGGCCATGGACACTTACATTGGGATCATTCCTTTTTTAGTCCTGATGCAAGGCACTATGGCTATGGTTTATATCCTTCACGTCACCTACAAATTAATACTAGATAGCTTTAGCTTTTCCAATACAGACACTACTAACTCATTCGGCAAATTAGCGCAACTCGGGTCGCATTATGCCTCTTCGATGCCACATAAAAATAAGTTCGATGTGACTACCCATTTAATTTTTTGGCAATAGAAAAGTTGATTGATGCTGATTAGGAATCGGTCATAGGTACCGAATTTTTTAACCGGCATCTAACAAGAGACATAGATAAGATGATTTACACCTATAAGTTTTGCATGAGGCAAAAGGAGAAGTTTTGGGGAGCCGATCAACCGAGTCGATTGCTTTCGAGCCCCTCCTTTTTCATAGAAACAACATAAACATGGTTGAGAATATACACATAATTAGAAAAATTTCATAGATTAAGAGAATCTTCACTGAAACCACATCGACACAATCAAAAATTTCATAGATTTTTGGCCCCAGTTTTTAAGACCGGAAACCTGATGTTATTGCTTCGTACACACATAACAATGCTGTTGATACATTACCATTACCATCATAAGGTCTTACAACACAATAGGGGATACAAAAGGATGCAAAATTAGAAAGATAACATAACGGAAGCTAAGGAGTGATAGCCCTATGCCTGTCCACACACATCAACTAAAAACTTAAATCCTATGGCACCTCCTTCGGTTCCTCCTCTTCTGAAATATGCTCGCACATATCACTTACGGTACCTAACTCTAAAATGGAAAGGGAAAGATTATCCCTCAGGCAATGTTGGATTTAAGCAAGGAAATTGGCCGAATTTGGAAGGGGTGCAGCGGCGGATGAACAGGCCCAAGCTGGCTGGAGGAGGACGATGACAATGTAGTAGAGGGAGGTAAAGCAGACTTTTTCTTCCTTAACTATTGTAGGCCGATTGGAATAGGGAGGCAAAGCAGACTTCCTGAGAAAAAATAGGCCAGGTCGGACTGAAGAGAGGAGAGAAAACAGACTTCTAGAATTTGGCCCAAAATCTGAGAGAGAATTTTAATTACTTTTCTAAAAGTAATTGTTCTAATGATCTTTAAATTTTCATAAATACTTCTACTTCTCAAATAATTCCAAGAAAAATCTTAAAAATAGATGAACACTCAAAGTATTTAATAAAATTATCACTAGATCATTTAATGATTTATTTATTTATTTAAATAATTTCTAAAATGCTCTTTGTATCATTAAAAGTAATAATTGAGCTATGAAAAATCAAACAAATTTCAGAGAGTATAATTAATCTTGGAGATTTTAATAAAAATTAAATCCACCCATGTTTGAATAAGGAAATTTTATCTAGCTCAATTTGATGTTCAAATTTTTCTTTGATTTTATTTCAACGCTTATTTTAATTAATTAAGTAATTTCTAGAAATTCATTTTTCACAACGATTTATATTGAGACACTTTTAGGGTGTGACAAACAATACTTACTCGACAATAATAGGGATGAGTATTTAGCTTGTTTTGCCTCTTTTAAACGACTTCATTGACTTTCGAGTCTTCGTCAAGCTTTGTACTCGAGGGCCTCTATGGGTTACACGGTACCTAGGTACCCACCGCATGGCCTTTAGGTCATAAAACATAGGGTGGGTCAAGTACTTTTGGTCCATCCAGACTTACTTGTATTTGAAGAAAGCGATTAAGGACATGGCAACCAATCTTATCCCATATAAATAGATGGTAGGTGCCCGGATTATAAAGGCTACCTTACCATATCTAGCTAGCTGCCTTTGTGACTACATAAGGAGGGCAGGAAAACCCTAATAGGGTAATAAAGGAAGTGATCACTCATGGATACATAGATACAAATCTAGTCTACATACAACTGGAATTGGGTATTACCTCTGTCGAGGGCCTAAACCAGTATAAACATCTATGTCACCATCTCCCCTTGATCTAGTGTACCCTATAAATTATATTGCTGATCACAAGAATTATAGTTTTATTCACACTACAGTGCATGTACGCTTTACCCGAAGTTTGTCACATGCCCAACACATGAGCCTCGTCCCAACACATGAGACGAATCACGTCCCAGCTTTGCGGCACCCACTCTAAAGACTATGAATCCCCATGCAACCTCTGGCCCTTCATCCCACCGCATCAGTTGTAAGGGTAGTCTTGGACCCGAGGTATCAAAGGAAAAGAAAGCGAGCAAGGGTTCATTTTACTTGACATGTCATTAATTTTACGCACTATCTTCTTTGTCCATTCTCAACACAATCGCATGATGTTTAGAATAGGCCATGACTGTGGTGTTGCCCCGTCGCAATCACCTGGTCCGCTAGGTCTAAACCCATATGAGAAAAGCGGTTGTAACTCTATTCGTTTCTTGCATGTTTTCTTGACTCGGTCCTTACTTGGCTAGGGTCAGCGCTAACCTTTTCCATGAAGCACTCAATTCAGATCTTGCTGCCCCAGCCAAAAATAGTTTTGTTCATTAACCTTTGTTTTTCTCAAAAGTTTCATAATTGTAATGCAAATGGTGTTCCATGTCTTCACTTGCACAAATGTAATCACCCATACCTGGAGTGATTACTCCCGTTCCAAATTATCATAGTATGAAGTATGAATCATCTATTAAGCATGACTAAGCATTTGTCAATAATTGACTAGGGACATAGCGTAGTGTATGGCATCAAGATACAGGGTAACAATATCAAGGGACAGGCATACTGTTAACGACCAAATTGTAAGCCAACTATCAGATTGGGAACAAAAGCCGAAGTGGATTTGGAGGAGATCGTGGTTCTCGAAGACAAAGGGCGCATCGGCTGAGATCGACTCAGTTAAGGTGTTCATCGGCTAAGACCGAGTCAAACAAGGACAGCGGACGTAACCGATTCCGATAAGGAAAGCTGATGTAGCCGATCCCGGTAAAAGTTCATTGGAATCATCATTAGATTCGTTTGAAGTGCTTCATGAGGATTGCCATACATGGATAGAGTCCAAAAAAGGCAATTGTATCTATTAATTGGGTTGTTTTAAATAGTTTCCTTATAGATTGTGACTGGTAAGAGTCCACTTAGGGGACTTATCCGTAATTTGAATTGTAAAAGAGATAGAAATCGTGTCCGACAAGGACATATCTTGTATCTGGGTATAAATATGACCTAAGACTCTGTAAACAAAATAACAATCAGTTCAATACAACTTCGATGCATCACCACCTTTTTCCTTTCTATTACTTCAACGAGTTCTTGCTTTTGAGTTGGGTTGTATCGGGTTCGATCTCTGATGATAGGTAAAGCTTGTTATGGCGGCTTGCGCTCTCGGGATTAGTGCTTCCATCTTTATGACACTCTAATCCTGTTTACGTAAATCGTCAAGATATCAGATATGCTATATAATCTAGATCGATATTGTTGTCTAACCATAATCGGCTAACATCTGTTACCAGACAACAGCCGATAGGGTTAGGTATCAACATTGACTTAGATTATAACATATCCACCATCTCGAAAGGTTCTTATAGACTCGTTTAGATCTTATGCTTCTCTTTATGTTTAGTGTTGCATCAGTTAAGGCTAACCTACTAAGTTTATCCATAATCATAATATCTATTTTGTTCTATGATCGCTTTTAGAGATAGTATCAGGGTTCCAGCCGATCTTACCTGAGTTAGTCATCTTGTTTCTTACATGTTTACTTGATATGCTAAATCTGCCGTTTATATTAAGATCTCATTATGATGAAATATGTTAAGCTTGTTATCGATCTGTTAGGTTATCTTAACACTTGATCGGTTCCTGTTTAATGTATTTTATCTATATTGATATCTTAGTATAAACTAAGATCGGAGTATTAGCTGATATATATTAGATTTATGACATCGGCTTGCTATAAATACGTATAATCCTTGTCTTAAAGTACTTTTAGACATAAGTGATTTGTACTGTCTCGGCACGCTGCCGATCTTTCCCAATCACTTGGTTTAAATGTATTTCGTGATTTAGATTATATATCATGAATATCTACAGCTGATCGAATAGATTTGATTTCTCATTGCCGATTATCTGCATACAACATCGACTCAATATTGAACGATACGTCATCGACCATTAGCCGATCGACTATCGTTTACGGACTAACTCTGCTTTCTTTCTTTGTTTTTTATTGGTTGCAGGATCAAACCAACTGGCACGCTTACGAACCGCAAAAGTAAGATTTGGACTTGCACTAGAGTTAAGCAGATCTCTCATGCCAGTGGGTAACATTTTTACCGTCAACACGCTTTTGGCATGCCTGGTGGGACACGACAAGACATCATGGTGGACATCAAGTCATCTGAAATTGACCTAGAGAACATCATCCCCGTCACCACGGAGAAATTAACGCCAGAGCAGAAGGCCGAGTTTGAAGAGATGATGAACAAACTGCAGAGGCAGTTTTTGCACTCGTTTTTTCAAACTCGCTCCGGGCACTGTTGTTCAATGGTACAAGGTGGCTTTCCCAAGCAATGATGAGCCCGAGTCAAGTTTTGGTAAGGAAAGCAAACCTCGGGACATCAAGCAAGAAGAAGGCCCTACGGAGTTAAAAAACCTACAAGATCGGATCGATTATGCTATGCATAATGCGCTGATCAACCAACGAGAATCATGGTTAACACTTTAGGCAGCATGATCAATTCTGTGGTTGATAGTAGGATTGCTCAGCATCAAGCCAAGGGGCCAGTGTTTCTTCTTGAGGGCAATTTCCCGCCATATAGGACTCTGGCTACCGAGAAGCAACAGCCTGCTTCTGGTCTAGTCCTAGAACAGCCGATGGCATCAGCATCAGCTCCTGGAACGCCGATTGCATCATCATCGGCACAGAAGCAACCAGAGTTCAATCCTTTTCTTCTGGTCAAACCGCAATCTCAACACATGGGACATAACATCCCTCAGGTTTCTCAAGACCAAATTGCGGCCATGTTCAGGGCAAACCAACCGATCGTTGAGCCGATTCAACAGATACCGATGAGGCAGCAGACACCGATCCCACAACAACATCAGCCTATCGGTTCTTAGTCTGTTCATGATCGGCAACCCCATATGCTGCATCAGCCTCCTCAAAATCACATGGTGGGCAATGTTAATTTTCAATATCAGCCTCAATCACCTCAAGCGCAGTATCGGCAAGGGGCATCACCTCAACCCCAGTACTTGCCTCAAATCGATCACTTTGAGCCAATATAGCAGCAATTTCAAGGAGCACCCCAGCAGAAGCCTTGGGCTGATATGATTGCTGATGTGATGAGGGAACAGTTTGGTTTGAAGCCCGAAGACACTGGTAACTTGTATCGGCATCCAAACCGATACAAGGTGCCAGATTTTTCAAAATTCTCAGGGCATGATAATGTGTCAACCTATGAACATGTTAGCCGATTTCTGGCTTACTGTGGTGAAGCATCGGCTACTGACGCTCTGGGAGTTAGATTATTCCCTCTCTTTATGTGGAACGGCTTTCGCATAGTTTTCATCTTTGTCATATAATTCTGTCCAAAGTTGGCCGATCTAGAAAAGCACTTTCATAAATACTTCTATAGTGGGATTCATGAGATGAAACTGTCTGATCTGACAGCAATCAGGCAAAAGCATGACGAATCTGTTCAAGACTACATTCAGAGATTCAGAGATATGAGGAACAGATGCTACAGCTTGATTTTGTCAGATTCTCAGTTAGCCGATCTCGCTTTCCAGGGATTGTTGACGCCAATCAAGGAAAGGTTTTCGACTCAAGACTTCGAAAGTTTGGCCACTCGGCTGAGAAGGTAACATCACATGAACAAAGATTTCAAGAAGCCAAGAACGATTTTAAAAAGGTTAGCCACGTTGCATATGCCTCTGAGTCTGATGAAGACGAGGATGACTCCGAAGTAGCAGTAGTTGAATGGGCAAGAAACAAGAATGTTGTTACATGTGAGTGGGTAAAAAGTTGTGCCAAGGAGGAAAAAATATGATTTTGATATTACCAAGGCTGATAAGATTTTTGATCTGCTACTTCGGGAGAAGCAAATTCAACTTCTTGTTGGTCATATGATTCTATCGGCTGATGAGCTGAAGAAGAGAAAGTATTGCAAATGTCATAACACTGGATCTAATGACACAAACAACTGCAAGGTTTTTAGGCAGCAGATCCAATCAGCTATTGAAGGAGGAAAGATTAGATTTGAAGATTCAAAAACGCCGATGAAAGTCGATGGTAATCTTTTTCCTGTCAACATGGTTCACACGAGTGGAAGAGGAGCTGATAGAAAGAATTATCGGTCCATACAATGTAATTTTGTCAGAATCATTGATAAATATTAGAAGAAGCATGATATGCAGGAAGAGAGATGTTATGAGCAAGATGACAATTTTGATCCCCATTGGAGTTGCGAATTCTTCAGATTTTTCTAAAATGAAGGGATGAGACTATCACCGATAGAAAAGTGTCCAGCATGCAGCAACTACGATGAGGATTATGCTGGAAATTCAAGCCGATCTGGTCCTAAGGGAAATCGGCTAACACAAAGGAAACTGCCTGTTCATCAATGGTTGGGTCCAATTCATCAGGATTTTTCACAGCAGGATTTTGATGAGGATGAAGAGGAGACCATGAACCGCAATGGTGCCCTTCTGGTATTTCACTAAGAACCAGAAGAGGAGGGTTCAAAGGATGAGGAGCAAGGAACATTTCCAGGAGGTACAAGCGGAAATCAATCATCGGATGAGGAAGGAAAAGCAGTCATCGGCTAAAAAGCAGTGGCGTGTCAAGATCAAGGTGGTTTCAGCCGATGAGGTCAAAGCCGACAAGGCAAAAAGGGCGGCTAAGGGAAAGGTTGTTGCTTCTACATCAGTTAACATGGTATTTGTATTACTAGCAGAATATGAGGCTAACCAAGCCGATGCAGATCTTGTGGAAGAATCCTTAGCCAAGTTGGTTTTGTCCTCAGAACAAGCTATCTTTGAGAAACCAGAAGGGATAGGGCATCGGCACCACAAGCCACTGTATGTCAAAGGATTTGTCAATGGCAAGCCGATGTCCAAAATGTTGGTTGATGGTGGAGCTGTTGTGAACTTGGTGCCATATGCTACATTCAAGACGTTGGGCAAGAGTTCCGATGACCTCATCAAAATCAACATGGTTCTCAAAGACTTTGGTGGCAATCCGTCAGAAACCAAAGGAGTCTTGAATGTAGAGTTGACAATCGGCAGCAAAACTGTCCCTACCATGTTCTTTGTCATCGATGGGAAGGGTTCATATAGCATGTTGCTTGGAAGGGATTGTATTCATACGAATTGTTGTATTCCTTCGACCATGCATCAGAGTCTAATCCAATGGCAAGATGACAAGGTGGGCCAGCTGACAGGTCAGTCAACATTGCCAATGCCAATTTAACTCTTTGAGAGATGGATGGAATTGATTGCTTGTCTGGAAAAATTTGGCAAGGAGATTATCTAAAAGTGTCTATTTGTGACACAACCAATTGGAGATAAAGAGCCCCGATTATTGCTTTGAGGGCGTCATGGAGGGTTCAAGTTTCTACACCAAGGACACTATAGATGATCTGGATGGCAAACTGGGACAAGGTTTCATGTCAGCCGATAATTTGGAAGAAGTTGTTATAGGTCCAAGAGATAGGCTTAGGCCAACATTTATTAGTAAAAATTTGTCTTATCATTTTAGAACCGAGCTAATAGAACTTTTGAAAGAATATAAAGATTGCTTTGCTTGGGAATATTTTGAGATGCCAGGACTTAGCCGATCGATTGTGGAACATCAGCTTCCTATCAAACCAGGCTATCGGCCATATAAACAACCACCTAGAAGATTTAAAGCCGATATGTATGATGCCATTATGGCCGAAATCACTCGTTTGTATGATGCTGGTTTCATTCGACCATGTTAATATGCTGAGTGAGTTTCCAATATAGTTCCACTCATCAAGAAGAACGGTAAACTTAGGGTTTGCATCGATTTTCGTGATTTGAACAAGGCTACCCCTAAGGATGAGTACCCAATGCCGATTACCGATCTATTGGTTGATGATGCTTCAGGGCTTACGATTATAAGTTTTATGGATGGCAATGCTGGATACAATCAGATTTTCATGGCAGAAGAAGACATTCATAAGACTGTTTTCAGGTGTCCTGGAGCAATCGGCTTGTGTGAGTGGGTTGTGATGACTTTTGGGTTGAAGAATGCTGTAGCTACATATCAAAGGGCCATGAATTATATTTTTCATGATTTGATCAGCTTGTTGGTTGAGATCTATATTGATGATGTGGTAGTGAAGTCAAAGGAGATTGATGACCATATAGCCGATTTGAGGAAAGTTTTGGAAAGAACAAGAAAATATGGCTTGAAGATGAATCCCACAAAATGTGCTTTTGGTGTATCGGCTGGACAATTCTTGGGTTTTCTTGTTCATGAAAGGGGGATTGAAGTAACAAAAAGGAGCATCAATGCGATCAAGAATATTCAACCTCCAGAAGACAAGAAACAATTGCAATCTCTGAGCGGCAAGGTGAATTTTATCAAGAGATTTATCTCTAATTTATCTGGGAAGATGGAGCCCTTTACACCTTTACTCAGATTGAAAGCTGATCAGGTGTTTACTTGGGGGGCAGAGCAACAAAAGGCCTTAGATAATATTAAGAAATATTTGAGTTCCCCTCAAGTTCTGGTTCCTCCACAAAAGGGGGTACCTTCCAAGTTATACTTGTCAGCCGATGAGAAGTCAATCAGCTCGGTCTTGATCCAGGAGTTTGAGGACAGGGAGAGAGCAATCTTTTATTTAATTAGAAGGCTTTTGGATCCAAAGACAAGGTATTTTCCGATGGAAAAGTTATGCTTGTCTTTATATTTCTCTTGCACAAAGTTGAGGCATTATTTATTATCCAATGAATGCACCATAGTTTGCAAAGCCGATGTCGGTAAGTACATGCTATCTGCTCCGGTGCTGAAAGGCAGAGTTGGAAAATGGATTTATGCCTTAACAGAATTTGATCTCAGGTATGAGTCGCCCAAAGCAGTCAAGGGGCAAGCCATAGTCGATTTTATTGTCGAACACCATGATGACTCAATCAGCTCGGTTGGCATAGTGCCTTGGACATTGTTTTTTGATGGATCGGTTTGTACTCATGGTTGTGGTATCGGCTTGGTCATAATATCACCCAGGGGCAAGTTTTGAATTTGCCTATACTATTAAGCCTTATGCCACTAATAATCAGGCTGAGTAGAGGCAGTCCTCAAAGGATTACGTCTCTTAAAAGAAGTTGAAGCCGATGCCATTGAAATCATGGGTGATTCATTACTAGTCATCAATCAGCTACCTAGGGAATATGAGTGCATGAATGATACATTGATGATCTACTATGAGAAATGCCGAGAGTTGATGGATAGTTTTTGGCTAGTGATATTGACGCATATTCCTCGAGAGCAAAATGTTGAAGCTAATGATTTGGCTCAGGGGGCATCGGGATATAAGCCGATGATGAAAGATGTCAAGGTAGAAATCACTACAATCGCAACCGATGATTGGAGGTATGATGTTTTTAATTATTCGAAGAATCCTTCTCAATCGGCTTTGAGAAAATTGCATTACAAAGCTTTCAGATAAGTTTTGCATGAATGTATTATCAGATGATTTATGGAGTATTGCTAAGATGTTTGAGTGCCGATCAAGCAAAGGTTGTGATGGGTGAGTTGGATGAAGGCATGTATGGTACTCATCAATCAGCTCACAAAATGAAGTGGCTCCTTCGACGAGCTGGATATTTTTGGCTGACGATGTTGGAAGATTGCTTCAGATATTATAGAGGTTGTCAGGATTGCCAAAAGTTTGGAGCAATTCAAAGAGCACCAGCATCGGCTATGAACCCTATAATCAAGCCATGACCATTTAGAGGTTCGGAAATCGATATGATCGCCGGATCAATCCACCTTCAAGCAAAGGACATAAGTTTACATTGGTAGCAACCGATTATTTCAAGAAGTGGTGGAGGCAATACCATTGAAGAAGGTTGATTCTGGGGATGTGATTCAGTTCGTTAAAGAGCATATTATATACCGATTTGGTGTTCCTCAAACTATCACAACCGATCAGAGATCTATCTTTGTATCCGATGAGTTTGTCCAATTTGCAATATGCATGGGGATTAAATTGTTGAATTCTTCACCGTATTATGCACAAGCTAATGGACAGGCAGAAGCATCCAACAAAAGTTTGATCAAGTTGATCAAGAGGAAGATCTCTGAGTTTCCAAAGTAGTGGCATAGCTGATTGGCTGAAGCTTTATGGTCCTATCAGATGGGTTGTCATGGATCAATCCAAGTGCCTCCCTACAAGCTAGTTTATGGGCATGAAGCTGTGTTGCCATGGGAAAGTGTCATCGGCTCAAGAAGGATTGATTTACAAGATGAGTTGATAGCCGATGATTATCATAATCTCATCGTAGATGAATCGAAAGAGTTGGTTCAATCCAGGATGTGTGCTTTGGAAAAGGTGACAAGAGATAAGGAGATAATCGCTTGTCATTATAACAAGAAAGTTGTGCCGAAATCTTTTTTAGAAGGCGAGTTGGTTTGGAAGTTGATCTTGCTGATTGAGACTCATGATAATAAATTCGGCAAGTGGTCACCAAATTGGGAAGGGCCTTTTCGAATCTACAAGTCTGTTTCTAACTATGGGAGCTTACATGTTGCAAGCTTGATGGAGAAGTTTTTGGAAGGGCTCTCAAAGGGAAATTTTTGAAAAAAATTTATCCAAGTGTTTGGATCAATTCATGATTCGGCCGTGTTATGACGATACATGGTAGCCGATGTGTTGACATCGCCTTTGGATGGCCGATATGAGTTATATCACCCTTAGTCTTTTTAACTTATCATAATCGGTTGAGTTATGCCGATGTGTGATGGCCGATATAAGTTGTATCACCCTTAGTCTTTTTAACTTGTCATAACCGGTTGTGTTTTGCCGATGTGTGATGGCCGATTTTTGCAATATCACCCTTACTCAAGCTATATTTTATCAATGTTTGACATTGTAAAATTAGGGGGGCATACATACATGCATACAAAAATATGTGGACTTCAAAAAATTTCAACGCAAGATATATTACAAAAAAGGAAGATATATTACAAGATTCAGCGCACGCAAGTTATATCACAAGAGTCATTGCAGGAGTTCACAAAAGTTTGCAGGAATTGGCACAAAAGTTTACAAGTGTTCACAGCAGTTTCTAAGTCCTATTACATGGATCAGCTCAGCCAGATACAAAT
Source organism: Oryza australiensis (assembly GCA_019925245.2). Classification (NCBI taxonomy): domain Eukaryota; kingdom Viridiplantae; phylum Streptophyta; class Magnoliopsida; order Poales; family Poaceae; genus Oryza; species Oryza australiensis. The sequence continues at coordinate 417,617 of JAIFGZ020000499.1, forward strand.
CTGTTGATTGCCGATACAACCTTCTGCCTGATTTGTTCTGTCTTCTCGATTGCTTGGGCATCGGTTGCATCAGTCCCCGGGATTATCTTCAACGACTTCATAAGCTTTGACAGATGTTTGACTGAAGTCTTCAATATGGACATTTGTTCTTCATTAGCCCTAGGAAGATCGGCAAGTTTCTGCCTCTCCGATGCCAAGTCAGCTCTGCACTTCTCCATCTCAGCTAGTAGTTCTTTCTCACATTTTTCCAGCCGATCAATGCTAGTCTGAATGGAGCTTGGCCCTGCAGTCATTTCATTGAGCTTGATCTTCTTTGCGGTGATTGATTGCCGATTGGCTTCGATGGTGGCTTCAGGAGCTTTTCTCTCGTGCCGGTCGGCAATCCTTTGTCGTTCTCTCTCCAGCTTGTATCGGTGTTGTTCAAGATAGGCTGATTGGGAGATGACATCGGCTAGATCATCTGGAATTTGGTCTCGAATCTCTTCAAATCTAGCTTTGATTGGCCCATAGTTAGTGACTAAGTAGTCCAAGGAGCTTCCTAGCCGATTAGCCATGTCTATAAGATTAGCCTTCAGGTCATCGAGAAGAGGATTACTTGTGGTTTCCTCCTCGTCATGCACGAACTGCTTAATGTCGAAGGAGAACATATCAGCTAGAGCCTGAAAAAGAAAACGTTCAGATTGTTAAGTATTGGAAAGCTTAAAACAGCCGATATGGAGTTAAGGGAATGCTTACAGGGATGACGGGAGCCGGTGCTACTTCTGCTTCAACATTGTAACTGCCCCTAGCCGATGGAGTTCACTCACTAGATTCATGTGGGGCAGCTGCTAGAGAACGAGGAGGCTGTACAAGGAGAAGAGAGACAAGTTTGATTCAGAATCATCTAATTAAAAATTGAGAAAGGGTTTGAGTTCAAAATTACCGATGGAGCTGGAGCCGGTTTCTTCTTGGTGGCCAATTTCTTCTTCTGCAAGTAAAGGCGTTTGGTCAGAAATGAAATATGAATATTTAAAGGAAGAAATAAACTCCAAAGAGATACATACCGACTAAGGACTAGGTTGGCGTTTTGGAGGACTTGGAGTTTTTTGAGGAGCTGGGTCATCGGCTGGCGGGGTCGGTGTGGTTCTTCTTGGTTCACTTGTTTCGACCGTGGTGTCGTCAACGGCTTCCTCTATTTCCTCTTGATTCAAGAACTCCTCTACGTCTGGATCCAAGGACGGCGGATCATTGGTTGTGGTTGTCTTTTGTTTCTTAAAAGCATTCTTCCTTACAGCCGATGGATCGGTAGCCGATGGCTTGGCCCTTTTCTTTTTCCTCGCCTCAGAGGGGATTGGCTGACGGGCCTGTCCATGAAGTAAAGAGGTGTCCTTGGGGGCATGGAATCCAATCACGGAAGGAGCAAGGCCACCACCATTTGGAATGATCCTTGCAGCGTAGCAGATGGTGGTTCCAGTGTTGCTGGTGCGAGGAGGAGAGGAATCGGTAGTCTGCAAACAAAGAGAGGAATGGTCAGATATTAAAAGATGTTAATCGGTAGTTTGGAGCAGTTCAACGAGCACCAACATTGGCTATGAACCCTATAATCAAGCCATGACCATTTAGAGGTTGGGGAACTGATATGATCGGCCAGATCAATCCACCTTCAAGCAAAGGACATAAGTTTACATTGGTAGCAACCGATTATTTCAAGAAGTGGTGGAGGCAATACTATTGAAGAAGGTTGATTCTGGGTATGTGATTCAGTTCGTTAAAGAGCATATTATATACCGATTTGGTGTTCCTCAAACTACTACAACCGATCAGGGATCTATCTTTGTATCGGATAAGTTTGTCCAATTTGGAGAAACCATGGGGATTAAATTATTGAATTCTTCACCATACTATGCACAAGATAATAGACAAACAGAAGCATCCAACAAAAGCTTGATTAAGTTGATTAAAAGAAAGATCTCTGAGTTTCCAAAGCAATGGCATAGCTGATTTGCTGAAGCATTGTGGTCTTATCGGATGGCTTGTCATGGATCGATCCAAGTTCCTCCTTACAAGCTAGTTTATGGGCATGAAGCTATGCTACCGTGGGAGAGTGTCATCGGCTCAAGGAGGATTGATTTGCAAGATGAATTAACAGCTGATGATTATCATAATCTTATGGTGGATGAATCGAAAGACTTGGTTCTGTCCAGGATGCGTGCTTTGGAAAAGGTGACAAGAGATAAGGAAAGAACCACTCGTCATTATAACAAGAAAGTTGTGCCAAAATATTTTTCAGAAGGCGAGTTGGTTTGGAAATTGATTCTACCGATTGGGACTCGTGACAATAAATTCGGCAAGTGATCACCGAATTGGGAAGGGCCTTTTGGAATCTACAAGTCTGTTTCCAGGGGAGCTTATATGTTGCAAGGGCTTGATGGAGAAGTTTTTGGAAGGGCTCCCAATGGAAAATATTTGAAGAAATATTATCCGATTGTTTGGATCAATTCATGATTTGGCTGTCCTGTGCCGATACATGGTAGCCGATGTGTTAACATCGCCTTTAGATGGCCGATATAACTTATATCGCCCTTAGTCTTTTTAACTTATCGTAATCGGTTGTGTTTTGCCAATGTGTGATGGCCGATATAAGTTATATTTCCCCCTTAGTCTTTTTAACTTGTCATAATTGGTTGAGTTTGGCCGATGTGTGATGGACGATATTTGCGATGTCGCCTTGTCAAGCCATAATGTTTGACATGCATACAAAAATATGTGGACTTCAAAAAATTTCAATGCAAGATATATTACAAGATTCATCACAAAAGTTCACAAGGATTTACAAGAATTGGCATGAAAGTTCACAAGTTTCAAGTGCTAAGCTGCTATTACATGGATCGGCTCGTCCAGGAACTAGCTTGTTGATAGCCGATATTGCCCTTTGCCTACTTTGTTCTATGTGTCCTATGGATTGGGCGTCGATAGCATCGGTTCCAGGGATCACTTTCAGAGACTTTGTAAGATCTGACAAATGCTTGACAGAAGTCTTCAATTTGGATTCCTGCTCTTTGATTGCCCTGGGATCGATAAGTTTCTGCTCCTCTGATGCTATCTCAGTGTTTCACTTTTCAAGCTCCGATAGATGCTGGTTTGAATCAAACTTGGCCGTGCAGTCAGCTCATCAAGCTTGTTTTTCTCTGTGGTGATTGATTGCCGATTAGCTCTGATGGTGGCTTCAAGAGCTTTTCTCTCTCGCCGATCGGCAATCCTTTGTCGTGCCCTTTCCAGCTTGCATCGGTGTTGTTCAATATATGTTGCTTGAGAGATTATGTCGGCAAGGTTATCTAGGATTTGATCTTGTATCTCGTGGAATCTAGCTCTGATCGGCCTGCAGTTGACGACTAGGTTGTCCAAGGAGCTCTCTAGCCGACGAGCCATGTCTAAAAGCTTGGCCTTCAGGTCATGGGCAAGAGGAGCTAGAGCTTTGCTGGTGGTCTCTTCCTCATCTTCTAAGAACTGCCCTATGTCAAAGGAGAACATATCGGCTAGAGCCTGAAAAGAAAGCATTGAGTTTGTTAGATGTTGGAAAGCTTAAAATGACCGATATGGAGTTAAGAGAAAGTGCTTACAGGGATGACAGTGAAGGGTTACGCGGAGGATACGCTAGCCGAAAACAAAAACTTTTAACCGCGCAAACCAGGAACACTTGCAAGTAAGGGCCGATAGATCGTTACCGATTGGAGTGTGCAGCGGAAACAGCCAATCAGGGCTATCCGATCTGGAACTATGTAGCCGATTCCCGCAAGCCGACAGCCGATTCCCGAGGACAGCCGATTCGCCAATCAGCCGATTAACAACGTGCAACGTAGCAGCGCCTCTACCGGTATCCACACGTCCGGGGGCAAAACGCCGTACACCCGTGTGCTAGCACGCGATGCAAGGCTAGGGTTTGGCTCGAAAGTGGGGAGGGTTTCCGTGGAGATTGATCTCGGCGACTTCTGTTGCGGATTTGGTTCAACGCGATCCAGAAACTCTCCACCCCTCGCCCCTTTATATAGAGTTGGCCGACTGGGACTAGTGACCGATCAGGACTCTATTTTGAATCGGATCTCATCCGTATCTCATAGAGTTGGCCGCCCACACGTCGTAAGCCCATAGGACTCTATCCGATCGGATCCCTATCCGATCGAGCCATATCCGAGTCCAACTCGAGTATCTATTCTATCCCCTTAAGCGTGCGACCACCGTAGGTTCAGGTATACACGGTGTTGGCTATAGTCTAACTTAGCCGATCGTCGGCTCGAGTCCAACTCGGCTGACCCGTCAACGACGGCGCCTAGCAGCACATATTGACACCATAGTATACAAGAATAATATCGGCTCGAACCTGTAATGTGCACACAAATCCCTTTGCCTCACGATACCAGTTAAGCTATAGGCAAGATGTGTGCCATCCCTTCAATAGCTTAACCATTCACTCGAACCGTATTGGATTATCGTGCGTTGATTGACTCCTCAATCAACTTGGCATGGCCATGCATTTCCATAATCCATTACCTCGAGGGGCCCAGAGATATCTCTCCAAAGGAGGGGCAAATTCCATCTTGATCACTCACATCCCACTCCATGTTTCATAGCAAACCCAAAAACTACCTTTATAACTACCCGATTACGGAATAGCGTTTGGTAGTCCCAAAGTAGGCTACTACACATGTTGGAATCCATGGTGATCTCAGGTCTAAGGACTTTGTACAACACTACCCTAGACCAACTAATGGCACATTGATTCTGTAGTCTCTCATGGTGGGTCTATCCAACAATGTGTTCTCCAACACATGTGTCCATGTTTATTGATTTGGTATCTCCATACCCATGATCTATGAGACATGATCATCAATCAATAAACATGCCGATCTTAGAATCATATTTGTTCCAACAATATGACATATGATCGAGGATCGTTTAGAAATAGATTCATACATAAAGAGTCTCATAAATAAGTCACGTACTTATTGATCAATACAAGATGTCTATTTCACGGAACCGAATAACACTTTATTCATTTATACATAAACATTAGTGTTATTCATTTATACATAAACATTGACGTGATATCCAACATCTCCATGTTGTCTCTAGGGCATATCACTAACAATCTCCCACTTGCACTAGAGTCAATCATGTAAGTATCTAATACCCATTGCTCTTGTGTGCGCCTCATGCTTCGGGCCGAGGGAAAGGTTTTGTCCGGATCGGCTATGTTGAGATCCGTGTGCACTTTGCATATCTTGACATCACCTCTGTCCACTATCTCGCGGATGAGATGATATCGCCGAAGTATTTGTTTGGACTTCTTATGTGACCTCGGCTCCTTGGCTTGCGCAATGGCTCCACTATTGTCACAATAGAGAGACATTGGACTAGTCGCACTAGTCATCACACCAAGCTCGAAACGAATTTCTTGATCCAAACAGCCTCCTTTGCAGCCACGAAGCAGCAATGTACTCGGCCTCCGTTGTAGAATCAGCAACGGTATCCCGCTTGGAACTCATCCAGTTGATCGCGCCTCCGTTCGAGCGGAACACGAACCCGATTGCGATCTATAATCATTCTTGTCCTGTTTGGAAGCTAGCATCGGTGTAACCACTTACAACAAGCTCTTCTTCACCTCCATAGACTAGGAACATATCATTAGTTCTTCTCAAGTACTTAAGGATATTCTTTACGGCGATCCAGTGACCTTCACTGGATCGATCGCTATCTGCTCGTAGCACTCAAAGCGTACGAGACATGCGGCGTGTACAAAGCATGGCATACATGATGGATCCAATTGCCGAAGCATATGGAACCATACCCATCTTATTCCGCTCATCATGTGTCGAGGACACCGATTCTTGCTAAGATTAATGCCATGTGATCATGCATGTTGAACCTTTTCAACACCTTGTCAATGTATGTACTTTGGCTTAATCCAATTAGCCTCTTGGATCTATCTCTATAGATCCGAATGCCTAATATGTATGCTGCCTCCCTAAGTCTTTCATGGAAAAACTATTTTTCAATGAAGACTTGACGGATTCTAGCATAGTGATATCATTTTCAATCAACAATATGTCATCCACATATAAGATTAGAAATACAATTGCGCTCCCATCGACCTTTTGTAAACACAGGCCTCTTCTTCGTTTTTGATGAAACCAAACCCTTTGATTACTTCATCAAAACGAATATTCCAACTCCGAGATGCTTGCTTCAATCCATAAATGGATTTCGTAGCTTGCATATCTTTCGAGCGATTCTGGATCGACAAAACCCCGAGGTTGTATCATGTATACATCCTCGCTTAGGTTTCCATTTAGGAAAGCCGTTTTGACATCCATCTGCCATATCTCATAATCGAAATATGCAGCAATCGCTACGATAATCCGAATAGATTTAAGCATTGCGACGGGCGAGAAGGTTTCATCATAATCAACTCCTTGAATCTGTTTAAAACCTTTCGCCACCAATCGCGCCTTATAGATGTGAACATTTCCATCCATATCGGCCTTTTCTTAAAAACCCATTTACACTCAATGGTTTTGACACCATCAGTGGATCAACCAAGTTCCAAACTTGATTGTCGTACATGGATTCTATTTCGGATTTCATGGCTCCAAGCCACTTGTTGGAATCGGGTCCCACCATCGCTTCCTCATAGGTCTTAGGTTCATCGTTGTCCAACAACAATATATCACGTTGTTCCGCACTGTGTACTGTCAAGTGCACGACGTGATCTTTCGGACCTCCGTGGGGCTGGTGTATCTACAACCGGTGGCGCAACACTTTGCTCCTCCCTGTTGTGGTTCCGTGGTCGCTGAAACGTTTTCGGTGTTTCTTGAACTTCTTCAAGATGCACCCTGCTCCCACTAACCCTTCTTGAAAGAAACTCTTTCTTCAAGAAGACACCGTGTCGGGCGACAAACACTTTGCCTTGTTCCCGATTATAAAAGTAATATCCCTTAGTTTCCTTAGGATATCCCACAAAGAAGCACTTGTCGATTTGGGTGTGAGCTTGTCGACGTAAACATTTTACATAAGCTTCGCATCCCCAAATTTTGAGAAAAGACAAACTAGGGGTTGCCCTCTCTATATCTCATATGGTGTCTTTGCAACTAACTTAGATGGAACTCTATTTAGTGTGAGCACAAGCTGTTTCAAGAGCATATCCCCGAAGGATAACGGAAGATCACTTTGGCTCATCATCGACCGCACCATGTTCAACAAGGTGCGATTTCTCCGTTCGGACACCCCATTCCATTGTGGAGTTCTGGCGGAGTCAAGCGTGGAACAATTCCACCATCTTTCGATGATTACCAAACTCTTTGGCTCAAGTATTCTCCTCCACGATCGATCGTACAAACTTGATTGTTTTCCCTAAATGATTCTCGTACTTCATTCTGGAATTCTTTGAACTTTTCAAAGGATTCGGACTTATGCCTCATTAAGTAGTTATAACCATATCTACTAAAGTCATCGGTAAAGGTAATGAAGTACCGATAACCACCTCTCGGCCATTGAGCTCATTGGTCCACATACATCGGTATGTACGAGTGCCAACAAGTCACTTGCTCTTTCACGTGTCGCGTGAAAGGTGCCTTTGTCATCTTACCAAGTAAACAAGACTCACATGTCTCAAATGATTCAAAATCAAAAGAGTGAAGCGTCCATCCATATGGAGCTTCTCCATGTGTTTTTTATTTATATGGCCTAAGCGACAATGCCGGATAAATGTGGGGTTTGTATCATTAGAGAGTTGCCTTTCGTATTAATGTTATAGATGGGAGACGCTTCAAGATTCAAAACGTATAATCCAATCACCAATGGAGCATGAAAATAGAACATATCTCGAGATATATTGAACAACCATTGTTCATTGATCTAAAATCATATCCTTCCGCTTGCAAACATGAAGCGGAAATAACGTTTTGACATAGTGTTGGAACACAATAACAATTATTTAATTCCAAAACTAATCCTGAAGGTAGATGAAGTGGTACGTGCCGGCAAGAATCGTAGCAACGCTTGCTCCATTGCCGACGCGCAGTTCACCTCGTCCCTTCTCAAGCCTCTACTTCTTCTCATTCCCCGCAACGACTTGCAAATATGAGCTACCGATCCGGTATCAAATACCCAAGAGTCGGTAGGTGAAGTAGCAAGATTAATGTCTATAACATTAATACCTGAAGCAGAAGTCGTACTTTGCTTCTTTTTGAGATCCTCCATGTACTTCTTGCAGTTCCTTTTCCAGTGGCCTGTCTCCTTGCAGTAGAAGCAAACGGCATCTGATGCCGCCGACCCCTTCTTGCCCTTCTTTGCATTAGAGGCACTCGCGATCTCATCGGGAGTTAACTTCCTCTTGGTGCAAAGTTTCTTGACAGGTGGTTTGCGCTTAGCCTTCTGCATCATCATCACATGATGACCATTTTTCTGGATACTCTCCTCAGCTGTCTTTAGCATCCCATGCAATTCAGCCAAGGTTCTATCCATATTGTTCATGTGATAATTCAATATGAATGGCTCGAAGCTCGGAGGGAGCGGCGGAGAATCACATCGTAGCCAACTCTTGGCTAAGGGAAAACCTAGTTTTTCGGACTCTCGATGTAGCCAATCATTTTTATCACATGCGGACCGACGGGATTCCCCTCAACAAGCCCGCACGCAAACAAGGACTTTGAGGTGTTGAACCTCTTGGCCCGAGCTTGGTTCTCAAACATGCCACGCAGTCCCCGAATAATAGTGTGAGCATCGTTGCTCTCATATTGCTTCGAAGCTCGGGGGACATTGTAGCAAGCATGAGACAGCTTATGTCTAGGGCATCATTAGTGTGCTTCTCATAAGCCCTCCATGCGTTGCGGTGGTATTATTTGGCAAATCCTCGGGATAGGGTACTTCAAGAACGTACTCCTTACGCTCTTGCTTGAGAACAATTCTCAAGTTGCGATACCAATCCATAAAGTTTGTTCCATTTAATTTTTCCTTTTCGAGAATAGATCGCAAATTAAAGGTTGGGTGTAGTATTAGCCGCCATTTATTCTACAACGAAAAAGCAAAGTTTAGCACAATGTTTATGCTATGTCTATTGTTAAACAATTTAATATTAGACTCCCATTACGTATTTTCCACCTTCCCTCTAGGTTACGTATTGGGTGAAGATCCACAGTTAATTAATTTTCTAGTGAGCTTTGGCATCACTGCTAGAAAATTAGTAACATCGGTAAGCAACACCTTGTTAATCACATCTCTGTGTGACTCTTGTTGTTGGTGTGGCATCTCCATGCCCCGGCGCCAACCTATGCCCCAAGGCCCAAAACTGTTTTGATAGCCTTGTTAAGTAAACTAAATGCTCCCGCTTGTATATGTCCGACATATACCCCTCGTGTTATGATAGAGAATGGCACTCTGCTTTGGCGGACCCACCATTGACGAGCATAACGGTGACGGTGCAACATTTGAAAGGGCATCATTACTACTTAATTTTGCGAGGGATGCTATCCTATCAAACAAACATATCACATATATGAAAGCGAGTAGAATAGAATATAATGAAATAGTATGGCCCCCTTCACATGGTGATCTCCATCTCCATGTCGGCGCCGAGGATCTCCATCTTCGGCACCATCTTCCAATGTGCATGATGCTTGATTTCTTCAAACTAAGCTACTACTATAGAAGCTCTAATTGAAGATTACATCGACTCGAGATCGTGAAAGAATATTACACGCATTGCACGTATGAAAGAATATTACGGGGATTACACATATGAAAGAATATTACATGCATCACATGCATCTCATACATACAATAGGGCCATACCATCTCAAAGCATTCTCTGCAAAAACAAGTTAGGTGTAGAAACGTTTTCTACCTATCGCAGAAACGGCATCGAGACGACCTATAAGGGGTGCTTAGGGGCGCCGAACACCACACGAAATTCATAGATCCAATCTATGAAATCGCTTACGGAAAACATGTCGGCATAATCATATTATGCCGTCCCGATACACTATCAAGGGAGATGGTTTGCGCGGGCGCGAGGCAGCTAACAAGATCGGACTACGAGATAGCTTCGGCATAATCACATTATATCGTTCCGATACACTATCAAGGAACGCTATCTCGAAGCCGACTCAAACCGAGTTCTATGGATATTGCTTCGACGTAATCACATTACGCCGTTCCGATACACTATCAAGGAACGCAATTACCATGAACTCTCCTCAACAAATCCCGTAAAACCGATTGATCTAATCAATCCATGCGCAAAACTTGTTCCGATCCAATCTAAAACCCGAACTAAGCAAGATTAGCTCGATACCACTTGAAGGGTTACGCGGAGGCTACGCTAGCCGAAAACAAAAACTTTTAATCGCGCAAACCAGGAACACTTGCAAGTAAGGGCCGATAGATCGTTACCGATTGGAGTGTGGGCGGAAACAGCCAATCGGGCTATCCGATCCGGAACTATGTAGCCGAATCCCGCAAGCCGAACCGATTCCGGGACACCGATTCGCCAATCGCCGATTAACGGCGCGCAACATAGCATCGCCTCTACCGGTATCCACACGTCCGGGGACAAAACGCCGTACACCCGTGTGCTAGCACGCGATGCAAGGCTAGGGTTTGGCTCGAAAGTGGGGAGGGTTTCCGTGGAGATTGATCTCGGCGACGTTGCGGATTCGGTTCAACGCGATCCGAAACTCTCCACCCTCGCCCCTTTAAATAGAGTTGGCCGACTGGGACTAGTGACCGATCGGACTCTATTTTGAATCGGATCTCATCCGTATCTCATAGAGTTGGCCGCCCACACGTCGTAAGCCCGTAGGACTCTATCCGATTGGATCCCTATCCGATCGAGCCGTATCCGAGTCCAACTCGAGTATCTATTCTATCCCCTTAAGCGTGCAACCCTGTAGGTTCAGGTATACTCGGTTTCGGCTATAGTCTAACTTAGCCGATCGTCGGCTCGAGTCCAACTCGGCGGACCCGTCAACGGCGCGCCTAGCAGCACATATTGACACCATAGTATACAAGAATAATATCGGCTCGAACCTGTAATGTGTACACAAATCCCTTTGCCTCACGATACCGGTTAAGCTATAGGCAAGATGTGTGACATCCCTTCAATAGCTTAACCATTCACTCGAACCGTATTGGATTATCGTCCGTTGATTCACTCCTCAATCAACTTAATATGGCCATGCATTTCCATAATCCATTACCTCGAGGGGCCCAGAGATATCTCTCCAAAGGAGGGGTAAATTCCATCTTGATCACTCACATCCCACTCCATGTTTCATAGCAAACCCAAAAACTACCTTTATAACTACCCGATTACGGAATAGCGTTTGGTAGTCCCAAAGTAGGCTACTACACATGTTGGAATCCATGGTGATCTCAGGTCTAAGGACTTTGTACAACACTACCCTAGACCAACTAATGGCACATTGATTCTGTAGTCTCTCATGGTGGGTCTATCCAACAATGTGTTCTCCAACACATGTGTCCATGTTTATTGATTTGGTATCTCCATACCCATGATCTATGAGACATGATCATCAATCAATAAACATGCCGATCTTAGAATCATATTTGTTCCAACAATATGACATATGATCGAGGATCGTTTAGAAATAGATTCATACATAAAGAGTCTCATAAATAATTCACGTACTTATTGATCAATAAAAGATGTCTATTTCATGGAAGAATAACACTTTATTCATTTATACATAAACATTGACGTGATATCCAACATCTCCATGTGTCCTCTAGGGCATATCACTAATAGACAGGAGCCGCTTCTCTTTCGCTTCCACATGATGGCTGCCCCTAGCCGATGCGGTGCGTTCACTTGATTCATATGGGGCGGTGTTGGAGAGCGAGGCGGCTTCACAAAAAGAAAAGAAACTAGTTTGGTTTAGAATCGCTTTGTTGAAAACTGAGGAAGGTTTTAAACTTGATGTTACCGATGGAGGTGGAGCCGATCTTTTCTTGGTGGCCTGCAAAGTGAATGAGTTTGGTCAGAATTGAAATGAGAAAATTTAAAGGAAATGAACTCCAAAAAAGTACATACCAGCTGAGGACGAGGTTGGCGTCTTGGAGGAGTTGGAGTTTTCTGAGGAGTTGGGTCATCGGCTGGTGGCGTCGGCATGGTTCTTTTTTGGTTCACTTGTCTCGGCAGCACCATCGTCGATGGCTTCATCCATTTCCTCTTGATTGAGGAACTCCTCCACGTCTGGGTCTAAGGATGGCAAATCATCGGCTGCAGCTGTCTTTTGTTTCTTGGCAGCTTTCTTCTTTGTAGCCAATGGATCGGCAGCCGATGGCTTGGTCCTTTTCCTTTTTCCAGTTTCAGAGGGGATCGGCTGGCGGGTTTGACCATAAAGCAAAGATGCCGTCTTGGGGGCATCATAGCCGATCCTTGAAGGGGCTAATCCACAACCATTAGGGAGAATCTCGGCAGCATAGCAAATGGTCACTCTAGTGTTGCTGGTATGAGGAGGAGAGAAGTCGGTAGTCTGCAAACAAAGAGAAAGATGTAGTCAAATATTGAAAGATGTTAAGCCGATAATGAAGAATTTGACGAAAGAGAGAATGCTTACCTGTGGAACCAACTCTGGGAACATAGTGGTCAGGTTGAAGCCGATTGGTGAAAAAGATGTTTCTTCCACTCTATCCACCATCGGTCAAAAGCCTTACTCCTCATTACAGCCAGCTCAATGTTGTCAATACTGCCAAGTGGAGGGGATTGAAGGTTTAGTAGTCTGTCAATCATGAGCCTCGAAGTGATCTCTCCCCTGGTTTGGATTTTATCCGTGAAGTACAAGCCGATCGACAGTTGTCCCATGCCTAGTTGTCTGGTAGCACTCATTGGGTGATAAAACTCATATGAAACATGGACATTTTCTGCCCTGATGGATGCCGGTGGGTATTATGCAGGGGAAGATGGCAGCTGTGAGGACTTCCCTGGACTTGTCAAACTTCTCAGAGTTTATCTCATCAAATCTGAAGTCACTTGGGAGCTCGATATCTTCAGAATGTGCATATGCAAACCAAATTCGGCTGTCCCTTGGGAATCCTTCGTAGAAATTGCCGAACCAGTCCTTGAAGAGATCAGCCGATAGCTTGATCTGGTATATTAGGATACTGCCTCTCCAAAGGACATGCATCGACGAGCGGTCACTTCATTGCCATCTTCATCTGTCGTCAGCTGCACTCTTGGAAATTCGGCTTCTACTAATGCTGGCCTCTCAGCAACCTTATGTGTGTGCAGATTGAGCCAAATTTGGAGAAGCCAGCAGGGGCCACTAGTGCCGATAGCAGAGTTGGTAGCGATCTTAGCCGATGCATTGTTCGAGTCTCATTGTTCAGAGTCTGGTAGAGGTATCCTAGAAAATATTTGCCCAAAGGAAGTTGTCTTTTCTCTACCAAGGCTTCAGCTACATGCTGCCAGTTAGTGGTGGGGCCACAGCTCGGACCACAGAACAGAAATTTTTGCAACCACAACAAAGAGGAAGGCTGCATACTCCATAGGGCCTACTGGGCAAGTTCCCATGTTTTGGGTGATGAATCCATTCCAGCCACCAATAGCGTGAGTTTTGAAAGAGAATTGGCCCTTGGTGTTCAAGCTAACCGGGTTAGCCGACAAGGTGATGTCTAGACCCGTGATCATAACTATGTCCAAGAGAGTGGGCGTCATCGGCCCCTGGTTGAACAAGAAAGCGTTCAAAGTGTTGGACCATAAGTAGGTAGCAGCCAACAACATGGGCTCGTCTTTGGTCATATCGGCTATGGTTAGGGCTAGGCACTGCGCTATCCCAAGTTCTTCCTAGTGGCTCTGCTGGCTAGCCGATACTCTGTTGTACCACTCTGGCTATGTTTTGTCGGTGGATTGCCATGACTTGAAAGTTCCAGCCCAATGTGCCAAACTAGGGTTTATTAATCTAAAAGGAATCGCATTGGTCTCGACGTTGATGAATACGGTGGGGTCTGAGTTGCCGATTGGGCCTAGGAAGAATCGGTTGGGATAAACAAGGCTAGGGATTGCAATTTGGTTGGCGAGATGATACAAAGGAAAAAGGGGAATCACGAGAAGCAAAGATAAATCCGCAGCAAGTAAAGAAATTATAGCCGATGGGGCTTACCTCAGGGAATTCAGCCGACGGTGCACCAGAGGGAATAGTTAAGGTCGACATCGTCAGGGATGAGATCGCTGCTGCAAATGGGTCGCCGGTGAGTCCGCCGGGGGCTTGGAGGGAATCGTCGGTAAGGTTGAAGACGGCTGTGGCTAACACGGTGGAAGCAAAAGTGACGACGTGAAAAATTTCAAGGCGGTAGTTATTATTTAAAGAGGTGCGATAACGGCCGATACAGAAAAGTCCTAAATTTTCTCAGAGATAAGATCAAGCAAATCTGCAATATTACAAATATAACGGACTTGGGGGCATGTGTTAACGACCAAATTTGGTAAGCCAACCATCGGATTTGGAACTAAAGCCGAAGCCGATTTGGAGCAGATCGTGGTTCTCGAAGACAGAGTGCGCATCGGCTGAGATCGAATCGGTTAAGGTGTTCATCGGCTAAGACCGAGTCAGACAAGGACAGCCAACGTAGCCGATTCCGATAAGGAAAGCCGATGTAGCCGATCCCGGTAAAAGTGCATTAGAATCATCATTGGATTCATTTGAAGTGCTTCATGAGGATTGCCATACATGGATAAAGTCCAAAAAAGACAATTATATCTATTAATTAGGTTGTTTTAAATAGTTTCCTTATAGATTGTGACCGGTAAGAGTCCACTTAGGGGACTTGTCGTAATTTGAATTGTAATAGAGATAGAAATCGTGTCCGACAAGGACATATCATGCATCTGGGTATAAATATGACCCAAGACCCTGTAAACAAAAACAACAATCAATTCAACACAACTTTGGTGCATCGCCACCTTTTTGCTTTCAATTACTTCGACGAGTTATTGCTTTCGAGTTGGGCTGCATCGGGTTCGATCTCCGACAAGAGGTAAAGCTTGTTATGGTGGCTTGTGCTCTCGAGATTAGTGCTTCCATCTTTATGACACTCTAATCCTGTTTACATAAATCGTTGAGTTATCATATATGCTATATAATCTAGATCGATATTGTTGTCTAACCCTAATCGGCTAGCATCTTTTACCAGACAACAGCCGATAGGGTTAGGTATCAACGTTGACTTAGATTATATAGCGTATCCACCATCTCGAAAGGTTCTCATAGACTCGTTTAGATCTTATGCTTCTCTTTATGCTTAGTGTTGCATCAATAAAGTATGACCTACTAAGTTTTATCCAGAATCATAATATCTATCTTGTTTCATGATCGCTATTAGAGATAGTATCGCGGTTTCAGCTGACCTTACCTATGTTAGTTATCTTGTTTCTTACATGTTTACTTGATATGCTAAATCTGCCCTTTATATTAAGATCTCACTATGATGAAATATGTTAAGCTTGTTGTCGATCTATTAGGTTATCTTAACACTTGATCGGTTCCTGTTTAATGTATTTGATATATATTGATATCTTAGTATAAAGTAATATCGGAGTATTACCGATATATATTAGATTTATGACATCGGCTATGCTATAAATACATATAATCCTTGTCTTCAAGTACTTTTAGACATAAGTGATTTATACTGTCTCGGCACGCTGTCGATCCATCCCAATCATTTGGTTTAAATATATTTCCAGATTTAGATTATATATCATGAATATCTACAGCCGATCGATTAGATCTAATATTCCATTGCTAATTCTATGCATACAGCAACGGCTCAATATCGAATGATATGTCATCGGCCATTAGCCGATCGGCTATGGTTTATGGACTAACTCTGCATTCTTTCTTTGTTTCTTGTTGGTTCCAGGATCAAACCTACTGGCCCGCCTACGAACCTCAAAAGCAAGATTTGCACCTGCACGAGAGTTAAGCAGATCTCTCAGGCCAATGTGTGATATTTTTATCGTCAACACATAGGCAACAACATAGGTATGTAGTTTAACATAACATGCAATTTTAGTTGCAAACCAAATATTTGGCAATAGGATCACCATGTTCAAAGGAGGAGGATGTGGTGACTTGCCTTGCGCAGTTAAAGCAACTTCCTCCTCTGCGTCGAAAGGTTTGTCCTTGTAAACATAACCTAAATGGTGAATAAACTAATTTAAAATATGGTCCCATGACTAACCTAAAAGAGAATACATACCAAATAAAATGGGAAAATATCAAACCAGTGCCAATGGATAGATCTTGATTTTAGATGAATTTAGGTGAAAGTTTGACTGGATTTGGACTTAAGATGAAGAAGTATGAGGGTTTATAGATTCAAATTTGAATTAATTCAAATAATTTCTAAAAGTCACAATCAGTACATCAACATCGTCGATATATCCTCTCCTGCCCCAACCCCGCTTGGTCGTAATACTCGTGCTCGTGCCCGTCAACTCAACCAAAAAGTAAGTTTATTTTCAAGCTCATGTTCATCATATTTAGTCAATGAAGATGCGTGCACTCTTGTTTTGGTTAGTAATGATGGAGAGGATCAAAAGGGAGAAGGATTCGCGAGGGCTAGATTCGGATTGCAGGACAACGCCAACTTGTGACGGTTGCCACGGCTTTGTTCGGACTCCGATTTGGATATTCAAGTACTTCATAGAAAGTTTATAAAGTCTACTTTCCAACAGATCCAGCCTCACTTCCATATCTATCCAGAATTGTCTACAATCATCAAATTAGTACAGCTATCTTTCTCTGTCCAAGGTGTTGCATCGCCAAATTGGATCGATGGGCCTTGTATCAAGTTGGGTCCATTACAGACACATCCTAGGGTTGGAATATGTCCCCAACTTGTCCTCCCAGCTATATAAATATCCCCATATCCACCAAGAATAATTTGAGTTTTGTTTATGTAAGTTTAGCTATTGCTACTTTCTGATAGACGCGTGTGTCGGCTAGACCATCCGTTCTATTTGATTTGAAATCAATATTCGCAATTTGAGTTGCTGTTCATCTTTTTATTGCTAGTTCTTCGATTGCTTGCAGGAATAACCCTAGTGGTTTGGTTGATCGTGCTTCGCAAGATCCCGTCAACCGGTGAAATTGGTGTATCGGTCGCTAAAGCGCAAATACTCCGTTGAGTATCGTAGTCAGGTCGTGAATGTCGCTCCCTTAAATCGAAGTTATTGTCTCCACCGAAAGATCAGGACATCCTAGGTTATCAGGTGGTATCAGAGCCATTAATAACATCACTATTCGATATCGTCATCCTATTCCACGCTTAGATGGTATGCTTAATGAATTGAGTGGTTTTGTTGTGTTTTCAAAGGTTGATTTGCATAGTGGCTACCACCAAATTCACATAAATTTAGGAGATGAATGGAAGACTGCTTTTAAAACTATATTTTGTTTATATAAGTGGTTAGTCATGCCATTTGGTTTAACTAATGCACCTAGCACTTTTAAGCGATTAATGAATGTGGTTTTGAGAGCTTTCTTTGGAAAATTTGTGATGGTCTATTTTGATGATATATTGATTTATAGCAAGTCTATGGATGAACATTTAGACCACATATGTGTTGTTTTTGCTGCTTTACGTGATGCACGTTGATTTGGTAACCTTGAGAAGTGCACATTTTGCACGGATCGAGTCTCTTTTCTCAGCTATGTTGTGACTCTACAAGGAATTGAAATTGATCAAGCCAAGGCTGATGCCATACAAGGATGGCCTGTCCCAAAGACTATCTCACAAGTTCGAAGCTTTTTGGGCCTTGCACGATTCTATCGCCGCTTTGTGAAGGATTTCAACACCATTGCTGCACCGTTGCATGAACTTACAAAGAAGGGAGTTTCTTTTGTTTGGGATACACCACAAGACCTTGCTATCAACGAGTTAAAAGATAAGTTGACACAAGCACCTATCCTCCAACTTCATGATTTTAATAAGACTTTTGAGCTTTAATGTGATGCTAGTGGGCATGGATTGGGTGGTGTTTTATTACAAGAAGGTAAACCTGTTGCATATTTAGTGATAATTTGAGTGGGTCTGTTCTGAATTATTCCACTTATGATAAAGAATTATATGCTCTTATGCGCACTTTAGAAACATGACAGCATTATTTGTGGCCCAAAGAGTTTTTATTCATTCTGATCATGAATCTTTAACACATATTCATAGTCAAGGAAAACTAAACCGTCAACATGCTAAATGGGTAGAATTTATTGAATCTTTCCTTCTATTATTAAGCACAAAAAAGGGAAAGAGAATGTCATTGTTGATTCTTTATCTCGGAGATATACCCTGCTGAATCAACTTGACTACAAAATATATGGTTTAGAAATAATTAAAGATCAAGACATTCATGATCCTGATTTTCAAGATGTGTTACTTCATTGTAAAGATGAAAAAGGTGGAACAAATTCATAACTAGTGATGGGTTTATGTTTAGGGTTAATAAGCTATGCATTCTCGCTTGCTCCGTTTGTTTGTTGTTGTTGCAGGAAGCGCATGGAGGTGGCTTGATGGGACATTTTGGGTTAAAGAAGACAGAGGATATACTTACTGGTCATTTCTTTTGGCCAAAGATGAGGAGAGACATGGAGAGATTTGTTGCTCGCTACACTACCTGTCAAAAGGCTAAGTCACGATTAAACCCACATGGTTTGTACACTCCATTACCGTTCCTAGTGTGCCTTGGGAGGATATTTCAATGGATTTTGTGTTAGGCTTGCTTCGTACTCGAAAAGGACGTTGATATGCACTAGGGTGTCCCGATCTTTTTTCACGCCAAGAAATTTATCCCAAATTTTCATACTATTTTGTGTATTAAATCCCTCTCCAGGAATCAATCAGGGTACACAAAATGACAAATTAATATACAGATTCAAACATAAAATAAAGCGTGAAATACTTACAGAAGAGACACATAGTCCTCACACTCGAAAGAAAACAACCGCGGAACAAGGCGATCCTAGTGAGGCTTCGGCTCCACTCCACAGGCAAACTCAACTGCGGTCTGAACCTTGGTCCTCTAACTCCATCTTCAACTCAGAAGCACTAAACTTCTAAAAGGGGGAAGAATTTGCAAAGCTGAGTACAACCACCGTACTCAGCAAGCTATGTTGGGAAAATGCAAATAGTGCAAGGGAGTACAAAGAATTCATATATAAGGCTATTTTGCAGAAAACCAACATTTCAAAAACATTTACATATTTAAAGGCCATTTAAATAAAACACGAGCC
Organism: Oryza australiensis; assembly: GCA_019925245.2. Classification (NCBI taxonomy): domain Eukaryota; kingdom Viridiplantae; phylum Streptophyta; class Magnoliopsida; order Poales; family Poaceae; genus Oryza; species Oryza australiensis. The sequence goes on from JAIFGZ020000499.1 coordinate 436,903, forward strand.
TATCTCTAGTGAAGTTATCATCAAGCCGAGCTCCAACTCTTTCTTGCCTTAACCTAGGCAAGCAAATGCTAACTCCAATTATTTCAATTTTAAACAGAATTAAATTCTAACTTGGGTACATTGCTCGGCTTGCCCATAACCGAGGGCGCGAATATTCAAATAGATTATACTCTGATCAGAGGTGTACATCTTTACCCACCAGACATGTCTTCCTCATGTGTTGTGACGTGCCACATGCCACCAGGACGAAAACCATGACATAACTCATCGCTTAGTACTGCCCTAAACAAAGAAGACCGACATATACTTCCCCTGCCAGGCGCCCTTGGTCGAGCAGACGGTCTATACCCTCGAGCGTACAGCCAGAGACGTCAACCCCAACAAGGGCTTCATCCGTCCCTATTTGTGTCCATTTGTTTATGACCGTACTAGATGACGTGTTAAGTCTTACCCATTAGGCAGGTGGTAGTATGAAATATGCTTTGCAATAGAGGCCCGAAGGCCAGTCCTTATGACGGCTGAGGTGCGACTAACAAAATCTATCACCCCGAGCCTAGCCGAAAACATGTTTGGGATGTTTTGTAGGGAACATTTATTGTCAAAGCAAAACACCCAAACTTTCCATTATTTACATGTTATTCCTTAGTCTAATTATTGAAAGCATCTAATTGTTTCTATTTAATCGGAGCTAAGCATATTCCTAAGTTTGCTAGTAAGAACCACATTTATAAAGTACTCACTAGTTCTATTTTTCCTAGAGTTATCAAGGATCATAATAATACAAGTAATAGGGCTATAACAAAGAGAATTGGTAACTCTAAATAAAACATTGATAAGCATAGGGATTTGATAAAGCAAAATGCAATAATTTAAATAAACATAATTTTATAAGTTGGGACAACAATATGATCAAAATGACATGACCTACTTTGCTACTTCGAACAATCTTCTTTTCTTCGCAAGCGCGAACCTCCAAAACGGGTGAATCCACACATGTAAAACCATAATAAAACCAAATAAATAATACATGAAAAGTAAACCAACATGTAGGGCTCAGTTTTAGATAAATTTTGCAATTTGAATGGCTCAATTTGGAGTTCGTATGAACTAGATATGAATTTTAGAAGTTTTGGACCATTAAAATAAAATTTGGAAATTAAATTAATTTATTGTGTAATTATTAATTATTTTTACAAACGAAAAAAGGACTGGGATGACGTCGGGGCCGAGGCTAACGTCGGCGGCGCGTGCGGTCCACCGTGGACCATGTTGACGGTAGTCCACGGTGCCGCGGGTTGGCGTCACATGGCGCACGTGTGGCGCTGATCTGGCACCGACGTGGCAGCCACACGGGCGGCCAAAATGAATGGCCACGATCTGCCCTCAGTAGATCAGATGGCATGGAGCAGTGCAACATAGGCACGTGGCGTAGCGCAGTGCTGCGATGGCGCACGCGACCGATGGTCACCGGCGGTGGTGCTGTGATGGCGCACGCGCGGAGATTGAAGGGTTACGTGGAGGCTACGCTAGCCGAAAACAAAAACTTTTAACCGCGCAAACCAGGAACACTTGCAAGTAAGGGCCGATAGATCGTTACCGATTGGAGTAGAGTGCGGCGGAATAGCCAATCTGGGCAATCCGATCCGGAACAGTGTAGCCGATTCCGGAGATAGCCGATTCGCCAATCGGTCGATTCGAGTCGTCGGCCGCGTTCTCACGCCTCGCTCCGATGCGCTCGACCGCGCCGATTCCACCACGGCCGATCGCTCCGGTGCGGCCGATCGAAGCCGATCAACGGCGCGCAACGTAGCGGCGCCTCCGGTATCCACACGTCAGGGACGAACGCCGAACACCCGTGTGCTAGCACGCGATGCAAGGCTAGGGTTTGGCTCAAAAGTGGGGAGGCTTTCCGTGGAGATTGATCTCGGCGACTATTGTTGCACGCGATGCAATTGACATGTCGCAGCTCTCCACCCCTCCCTCCTTTATATAGAGTTGGCCGACTGGGACTAGTGGCCGATTAGGACTCTATTTTGAATCGGATCTCATCCGTATCTCATAGAGTTGGCCGCCCATACGTCGTAAGCCCATAGGACTCTATCCGATCGATCCCTATCCGATCGAGCCGTATCCGAGTCCAACTCGAATATCTATTCTATCCCCTTAAGCGTGCGACCCAGCAGGTTCGGGTATACTTGGTTTCGGCTATAGTCTAACTTAGCCGATCGTCGGCTCGGGTCCAACTCAGCCGACCTATCAATTAGCGGCGCCTAGCAGCACATATTGACACCATAGTATACAAGAATATAATATCGGCTCTGAACCTGTAATGTGTACACAAATCCCTTTGCCTCACGATACCAATTAAGCTATAGGCAAGATGTGTGCCATCCCTTCAATAGCTTAACCATTCACTCGAACCGTATTGGATTATCGTCATGTTGATTGACTCCTCAATCAACTTAGCATGGCCATGCATTTTCATAATCCATTACCTCGAGGGGGCGAGAGTTATCTCTCCAAAGGAGGGGCAAATTCCATCTTGATCACTCACATCCCACTCCATGTTTCATAGCAAACCCGAAAACTACCTTTATAACTACCCGATTACGGAATAGCGTTTGGTAGTTCCAAAGTAGGCTACTACACATGTTGGAATCCATGGTGATCTCAGGTCTAAGGACTTTGTACCAACACTACCCGAGACCAACTAATGGCACATCAATTCTGTAGTGTCTCATGGTGGGTCTATCCAACAATGTGTTCTCCAACACATATGTCCATGTTTATTGATTTGGTATCTCCATACCCATGATCTATGAGACATGATCATCAATCAATAAACATGCCAATCTTAGAATCATATTTGTTCCAACAATATGACATATGATCAGGGATGGTTTAGTAATAGATTCATACATATCGAGTCTCATAAATAAGTCACGTACTTATTGATCAATACAAGATGTCTATTTCATGGAACTAAATAACACTTTATTCATTTATACATAAACATTGACGTGATATCCAACATCTCCATGTTGCCTCTAGGGCATATCACTAACAGAGATGACGCCCGGAGCGGCGGTGGCGCGCGAATGGAGAGGGCCAGTGAGTGGTGGAGAGAGGAGGAGCATGGGGAGAGCGGGTGAGAGCACCGCGATCTCGGGAGGAAGAGGAAAAACGGAGAGGGGTGCACGGGAGGGGTTTTATAGGTGCGTGGAGAGCACGGGGTTGCCGAAGTGCGGCGGAAAACATGGCAGAGGAGGCGCGGTGGCGGTAATGGCGCGGCGAACGACGGCGTTAAATGGCGGTGAGCGGGGAAAAACATGTGGCGTTAAGGCGGCATTAAAACGTGGACAGTAACGGTGGGGAAAATACGGGACATGCGGTGGCGAGGATGGCCGCGGCAGCGACATGCGCGGCCAGAGGAAGGGGGCGGGCTGAGGAGAGAGATGATAGGTGGGCCCCACCTGTCATTGGCTCGATAGGAGGGGGAGGGAAAATGGACTTTGGATGGGTGCGCACGAACGAGTGGGCCATGGCCTTTGGGCCGGCCCACGGGAAGGAGAGAGAAAAAGGGGAGCATGCGTGGTGGAAAAGCGGATATTGGAGGATTGGGTGCTTTCGGCCCGGGAATAGGGAAAAGGAGTTTAATTCGTTTTTCTTTTTATTTAATTGCATAAATGATCCTTGTATTCTTAAAATTATTTATGGAGCTCCAAAATTTCATGAAAAATTTAAGAGAATACTTTACGACATGGATAATATTTTAAAAATATTTCCACCATGATTTTTAGAGGAAATTTATATTTCCCTAATAATTTCACTTGATAATTTCTTTTGCTTTTTATTTAATTTCTAGAAAGTGAATATTAATCCCGAACAAATATCAGCCGTGACATCTTTCGGTGGACACGATGACTTCGATTTAATGGAGCGACATTCATGGCCCGACTATGATACTCCACGGAGTAATTGCGCCTTTGCGACCGATACACCAACTCGATTTGTTGGCGCTATCTTGTGGAGCTCGATCAACCAAACCACTAGGGTTATTCCTGCAAGCAACCGAAGAACTAGCAAGAACAAGATGAACAACAACTCTAATTGCAATTATTGATTTCAGATCTGAATACACATGAATGGCTTCGCGTGACAGTGGCTGAGTAGGCGGCTAACATGCACGATGGTACGATGGTTCTCGCTCGAGGGCAACTGGCGCACGTGAGAGCTGATGGAGGGGACGGGCGGCACGACAAGATGGAAGGACATCATGGGATGGGGGGTTAGCGTCAGCGGCATAGGAAAGGCAGTGAGGGCACGACACGAGTGGGTCGGCGACGTGCGGGGGTGCCTGGCATGCCGAGGATGAGGGCAAGGGAACGACCCGACACTTGGTTCACCGGGTGGATGGGAGGCGCGAAGAAGAGACAGCTGTGCGATGCTGGCTCGGGTGGGCACTCGTGATGTGGCTAGTCTCTGACGAGTGGGCCTAGCCCAGCGCCAATCTAACAGATGCACGCATGGAGGCAGACTTGCGAGCAGGCGCAGTCAAAGGAAGGAAGAGAAATAAGCTAGACTTTTTAGGGCTTGGGAACGAATTGGGCCGAGGCTGTGGGAAAGGAAAATGAGAAAGAGAGGGATTGTGCCTAGGGAGGAAAAGCATACTTAGGTTTAGGATTTTCATTTTTCCATGGAATTTGTTTTGAGGGTTTTATATAACATAATTGATCTGTAAATTAAATAACTTTTAAATGGCACCTATAATAACTTTTAACCAACATGATGCAAGTTTTTGGGAAAAAAAATTTTTGGCACCAAATTTTAGTTTCCAACTTTTATTTCAAATTTTTCAGCGTGTTACATAGATCAAGAAAAACCATATAACATTTAAGAAATACAGAAATACATGCATCGGTCTTGAGATCTTTGCCACTAGATCCAAGGCCCATGGCGCCACCGTCATCACAACAGGACACCGGACACAGAGGGGGAGGGGACGCAGAGGGGCATCATTGTCATCGAACTCGGTGTTGGCTTGTCAGCGGGTATGTCGTTGTAGTCGTACTCATCGAGGATATGGTGCTAGATCTGCAGCCACGTCCGGTGAAGGAAGACGTGGTCATGGCCAGTGCGCCGGGGAGATGCACGGGGGAGGAGGAAAGGGGGCACAGAGGAGGCGAAGGTTGCGGAAAGTGCCAGATCCGATAGAGGAAGATGCGGTTGCCACGTCAGGGTGGTGGCCATGGGAGAGTGAGATGACGATGCTCGCCAGTCGGGGAGAGAGAAGAGGCGACGAGGCTTGTGAGAGAGGCCAGCCGGCTCGGCTCGTTTGTTATGTCGGCATCTATAACATATTATAGGTGTTGATTTTTTAATTAACAACATCTGTAATATATCAAAGGTGACGGTTTCCTGAAAATATTGGCACCTATAGTATTGATGTTGGTTTTTCTAATCGGCACCTATAATTGCTCAAATGTGTTGGTTTTATATTTTTTTCACTCGTGGAGGTGGCCCTATTAGGGAAACCCTTTATAGTCCCGGTTTGCAATCCATTTAATCTCAGGTTGCAAACCGGGACAATGAAAGCAAGACTAAAGATGCTTATGTTTAGTCCTAGTTGAAATAAGCGGGACTAAAGATAGTGGCGCCACGTGGCTAGCGCTGCCACCTTTAGTCCCAGTTGGTGTTACTAAGGTATTTTTTTAATTTTAATTTTTCTCCTGCTCCTTGCTGTTTCTTTATATATTATGCATATATATGTGTAAATATCATGTATGCATAATATATATATAATATGTAGATGTATGCAACATATGTATTTATACATATATATGCAATATGCATATATATGTATAAATACATATTTTACACACATATATATATGCACTTAAGTAAATATATACATATTTTACCAAAATATACACACACATATAAATAAATACATATATTACAATCTTTCTCAATTTCTAATGTTCTATATCGTACATTACAAAATCTAATATCTGGGGTGGGGTTGATCAATTGGTTTGCCATCGTCGTGAAACTCTCCCATGGGATCAATAATCTGCTGATTGATAAATCCCATCATTGATTCTTAAACAGCCTTTATAAATCCGTCATGGGAGAGTTTGTCCCTCATTTCAAAAATCTATCATTTGAAAAAAATGAGAAATAATTATATGAAATCAATAAGAAATCGAGACATAATGTATGAATAGTTTTTATTTACATTCAGATCCTTGTCAGTTTTGATTTTGTGAACTAAGCGGTGAGTATACTCGTAGATGTAGTAGCCGCACAAGTTTGTCCCCCGCTGCTGTTTTGCATACTAAAGTAGAAACGACAAGAGATTTAATATACATTTCTATTTTAGAACAAATTAATGATTCAATATAATTTTGGAGCATGTACTCACTAGAAATTTTGTCCTCACATCAAGTTTTTCGTTGCGAGTCCAGCATACAGTTGTATGGAATCTTGCCCATGCCCTACGCACAAGCTATGATTAATTATCCGATATCTGCATAGTAGCAATAGCAACATTCATAATGACAGTGGAGTATATGGCATTACCTGTCTATCACTTCAAAAATATTTGTAAAGGTAGACTTTGTTTATCCATTGAGTCAAAGACATGGATTTTGGACGAGGAAAGGTCAAAAAGAAAAAGGACCCAATGGAATCTACAAATTGCGTGAGATGATATATATGAAACTGTATATGTACAAGAAGGAAAAGTCCGAAAGGCAGTAAAAAAACTCACGCTGTATTGTACGGCAAGGCTATCCACTTCTTGTAATGCTGTCGCACCACCATATGGATGATATTGTCCTCTGTTTCTTTCTTAAAATCATGTATCATGTCCATGTTTATTTTGTGGGGATCCATGAATCTAATGTTGAAACACCCGTGTTGACGACACTGTTGAATCTGTGATCTACAACGGATAAAAAGATTTTTCATCAACTACATAAAAGGAGCTAAGGAACGAAATAAATTTAATTGAATGATACTTACAAAATCCAACAAGAGAAAAGGGAGACGTCGAGGGTGTCTAGCCAGGTCAAATACATCCTCGAAGCACATCCATAAGATATCATATCCTTGGAAGAAATCTTTGTTTCTTAAACACACGCCGATCATCTCTCTACCTTTTGCTGAATTTTGTGTTAGTGATATGCCCTAGAGGCAACATGGAGATGTTGGATATCATGGTCAATGTTTATGTATAAATGAATAAAGTGTTATTCAGCTCCACGAAATAGACATCTTGTATTGATCAATAAGTACGTGACTTATTTATGAGACTCTATATGTATGAATCTATTTCTAAATGATCCCTGATCATATATCATATTATTGAAACTAATATGATTCTAAGATCGGCATGTTTATTGATTGATGATCATGTCTCATAGATCATGGGTATGGAGATACCAAATCAATAAACATGGACACATGTGTTAGAGAACACATTGCTGGATAGACCCACCATGAGACACTACAGGAATTAATGTGCCATTAGTTGGTCTCAGGTAGTGTTGGTACAAAGTTCTTAGAGCTGAGATCATCATGGATTCCAACATGTGTACTAGCCTACATTGGGACTACGAAACGCTATTCCATAACTGGGTAGTTATAAAGATAGTTTTTGGGTTTGCTATAAAACATGGAGTGGGATGTGAGTGATCAAGATGGAATTTTCCCCTCCTTTGGAGAGATATCTCTGGGCCCCTCGAGGTAATGGATTATGGAAATGCATGGCCATGCTAAGTTGATTGAGGAGTCAATCAACAGACAGATAATCCAATACGGTTCGAGTGAATGGTTAAGCTATTGAAGGGATGACACACATCTTGCCTATAGCTTAATTGGTATCGTGAGGCAAAGGGATTTGTGTACACATTACAGGTTCAGAGCCGATATTATATTCTTGTATACTATGGTGTCAATATGTGCTGCTAGGTGCCGCTGTTGATAGGTCGGCTGAGTTGGACTCGAGCTGACGATCGACGAAGTTAGACTATAGCCGAAATCGAGTATACCTAAACCTACAGGGTCGCACGCTTAAGGGGATAAGAACAGGCATTCGAGTTGGACTCGGATACGGCTCGATCGGATATGGATCCGATCGGATAGAGTCCTATGGGCTTAAGACATATGGGCGGCCAACTCTATGAGACACGGATGAGATCCAATTCAAAATAGAGTCCTGATCGGCCACTAGTCCCAGTAGGCCAACTCTATATAAAGGGGCGAGGGGTGGAGAGATGTTGAACATCAACTGAATTGCATTGCACCGAAATCAATCTGATTTGGCGCAACAAGTCGCTGAGATCAATCTCCACGGAAACCCTCCCCACTTTCGAGCCAAACCCTAGCCTTGCATCGCGTGCTAGCACACGTGTGTTCACCGTTCTGTTCCCGGATGTGTGGATACCGGTAGAGGCGCTGCTACGTTGCGACGCTGTTGATCGGCTACGAATTGGCTGTGGTGGAATCGGCTGCGGTCGAGCGAATCAGAGCGAGGCGCGAGAACGCGGTCAGACGACTCGGCGAATTGGCACATCGGCGAATCGGCTGATTGGTGAATCGGCTGTCGGCTTGCGGAAATCAGCTGTCATCGGCCAGCACAGTTCCAAATCTGATAGTCCTGATTGGCTATTTCTGCTGCATACTCCAATCGGTAACGATCTATCGGCCCTTACTTGCAAGTGTTCCTGGTTTGCGCGGTAGAAAAGTTTTGTTTTCAGCTAGCGTAGCCTCCGCGTAACCCTTCAGTGGTATCAGAGTTAATCTTGCTTAGTTCGGGTTTTAGATTGGATCTGGAACAAGTTTTGTGCACGGGTTGATTAGATCAATCGGTTTTACGGGATCTGTTGAGGAGAGTTAATGGTAATTGCGTTCCTTGATAGTGTATCGGAATGGTGTAATGTGATTACGTCGAAGCAATATCCATAGAACTCGGTTTGAGTTGGATTCGAGATAGCGTTCCTTGATAGTGTATCGGAACGGTATAATGTGATTATACCGAAGCTATCTCGTAGTCCGACTTTGTTTGCTGCCTCGCGCCTACGCAAACCGTCTCCCTAGATAGTGTATCGGGACCGCCGTGTGCGTACCCCCTTATAGGTCGTCTCGATGCTGTCTCTCTGCGATAGGTAGAAAACGTTTCTACGCCTAACTTGTTTTTGCAGAGAATGCTTTGAGATGGTATGGCCCTATTGTATGTATGAGATGCATGTGATGCGTGTAATATTCTTTCATATGTGCAATCCCTGTAATATTCTTTCTTACGTGCAATGCTTGTAATATTCTTTCACGACCTACAAGTTGATGTAATCTTCAATTAGAGCTTCTATAGTAGTAACTTAGTTTGAAGAAATCAAGCATTCGGCACTCGGAAGAACGGTGATGAAGATATAGATCCTCTGCACCGGCATGGAGATGGAGATCACCATGTGAAGGGGGCCATACTATTTCATTTATTGCTATTCTACCTGCTTTCATATATGTGATATGTTTGTTTGATAGGATAGCATCCCTCACAAAATTAAGTAGTAATGATGCCCATCCAAATGTTGCACCCGTCACCGTTATGCTCGTCAATGGTGGGTCTGCCAAAGCAGAGTGTCATTTTCTATCATAACACGAGGGGGTATATGTCGGACATATACAACAGGAGCATTTGGTTTACTTAACAAGGCTATCAAAACATTTGGTATATGTCGGACATATGTCCATGGAGCTTACTATTGGAAGTAAAACTGTACCTACTGCTTTTCTTTGTGGTTGATGTAAAGGGAAGGTATAATGTCCTGTTAGGTCATGACTGGATTCATGCGAACTATTGCATTCCTTCTACTTGGCATCAGTGCTTGATACAGTGGGTAGATGAGGGAGATAATTGAGGTCGATAATTCAACATGTATTGCTTTGACAAATACGCCGGTGGATTGGCAATATGGTGACATTTGTTGTTTCACAGGCAGGGATTTGTCTGACTATGATTATGTAAGTATCGGTAAGGATGGTTTCATACCGATACAGGTTCAGCCGACTAGTGTAGCGCGGCTCAATAATTTATCCTTGTAAATGATGAGTGCAAGAAATAATATTGAATGGTTGCAAAAGCGCACTACAAAATATTGTTCTGGAAAGAACGATATGCATGAAACAATTGAGGAACTCGATGATATGGAAAAGCTTGGTCAGGGACTCTCGTCGGCGAATCCACTTGAGGAGGTTAACATCGGGGATGGGAATGTTCCCCGGCCTACGTTCATCAATGCTAACATGTCATCTGATCAGAAAAGTAAGGCAAATGAGTTGCTTAGAGAATTTGTTGATTGTTTTGCTTGGAGTTATATTGAGATGCCTTGCTTGAGTAGAGATTTAGTTGAGCATAGATTACCCATTAAACCTGGTTTTAGGCCATATAAGCAAGCTCCTAGGCGTTTTAATTATAATATGTACGACCGCATCAAAGAAGAGATTGATCAGTTGTTGAAAGCTGGGTTTATTCGGCCTTGTAGGTATGGAGAGTGGATCTCTAATATTGTATCTGTTGAAAAGAAAAATACTGGTAAAATTAGAGTATGTATAGATATTAGGGATTTAAATAAGGTCACTCCGAAAGACGAATATCCTATGTCTATAGCTGATATATTAATAAATGATGCTTCGGGACATAGGATAATTAGTTTTTTAGATGAAAATGTTGGGTATAATCAAATTTTTACGACCGAAAAGGATACGTCTAAAACTGTTTTTACCCGGGTTTTGTTGGTTTGCTTGAGTGGGTAGTTATGACTTTTGCATTAAAAATGCCGGTGCTACGTCCAAGCTCTGGTTGACACAACTGTGGCGCCGGTTGTGTTCCGGGCGAAAGAATATTACCACCATTACACCTTGAAGAGACATGTTTCTTGGTTCGTTGATTGTATTTCTCACCATCCCCTCCTGGCTGAAATGCTCCCTGTCCACCTGCGCCGAGCAACCGACCTCCACGCATTTGTTCTGGCCCGTGTATCCTAGTTTTGCTGGACTCTGCCGCTAGATATTGCTGACCACCAGTTAGTTTAGCACTGCTGCCCCTGAACCCAGCTTGCTGCTGCCAAGAAGCTGATTTTATACTATTGATGCATGTACTCATGGGTCCCGTGCCAAGGAAATGTTGCATGCTTGCTTGCTGTTGCTGGTGATTTTTGCTTGGTGGAATCACCTGCATGGCTGCTGTACTGCTGTTGTCACATGAACTTGCTGCTTGCTGAGCTGTCGCATTGCTGCCATATGCGCCGCTGCTACCGCCACCTGCAGATCCCACGCTAGTAAACTGTTGCAAACCTACCACGGGTTCCACATGCTGCATTCCTTGCTGCAATTCATTTGTACCAAGATTTTCACATGCCTTCACATCCTGCCCAACAGCTGCCGGCTTTGATTTTCCAAGCACAATATCGCCAACTTTCACCCATAGGCAACCTCTATGCCACCCACTTCCGCAACAGAACAGCTCAAGACAACACCACCAAAAACATCTTCACGTGCAGTTGACTCTACACCATGACCTTTATGTTTAACTGGCATCCATATCTTATTTCTTTTTGTTGAACTATTATTCTTATCCTGCCGCGGTCTAGAGGCTTTACAAAATGATTTTTCAGCATCATTACATACCACGATAGCATTAGTTGGCCTTTCCTCACAAAAAAATGAACCCCGCTGATCTGGCGTATGCCATTAGATTGATAAAATACTATAGGTGGATACCGGATCCATGGATCAAAATTCCATGGTAAGAACTGTGGGTATGCACCAGGTGGATAACCCCAATACATCGGCTCCATCGGAAACCCCGTTTGAGGAACAGGTGGACCCTTTTGCCAAATATTTCTACCATCAAATCTATGAACATGAAAAAAATTTGGACGCCTAAGGACCATATTTGTTTTGATGAGGTCATCGGTAGGGGTGGCAATCCTACCCGCGGATACGGGTACCCGCGGGTTTCGTACCCGACGGGCATGGGTATGGATAGTAAAATCAATCCTTGGGTATGCCCGAACCCGAACCTGAAGTTCATGGATGTGGGTGTGGGTTCTGTTTTTTACCCGCGGGTTTACCCGAACCCACGGGCATACCCGAACCAGCAACCAACCTACCCGGAAAATACAAAAAAAACCCTAGGTGCTCGAACCCGCACCCAGTAAGTCACCTACTCGCTTGTTTTTACTTGCGTTGCCACTTGTTCTAAATTCAATCTTAGTTTTTGTTTGTCAGTAGTGTCATTTTACTTGTTTCTACAAGACTGCTGTTTCTATACTTGTTTCTACCCGTGAAGCACTCCCAAAACCCAAATTTAAATAGCCCAAATGAACAACGCTTGCCCAACTTTCTAAAAGTAGCATAGGGCATTAGATTGACAGCAGCTCCCCCATCAACTAGCATTTTTGACATTGGCTTCCCATTGACAAATCCTTTGACATAAAGAGGCTTAAGATGCTGATGTCCTGTCCCTTCTTGCTTTTCAAAAATTGCTTGCTCCGGGGAGAACACAAGTTTGGCCAGTGACTCCACTATGATGGCTGCATCGGCTTGGGCCGCTTCAAATTCGGCTGGTAACATGAAAACCATGTTAACCGATACAGAGGCCACGACTTTTCCCTTGGCATTTCTCTTTGCCTGGGTTGCTTGATCTTCATCGGCTACAACGCCACTGTTTTTTACGCGCCATTGCTTCCTCGGGCATTTTTGCTCCTTCTTCTTTCTTAGCCGATAATCAATTTTGGCTTGAACCTCTTTCAGCCGGCCCTCGCTCTTCATCCGTTGTACCTTCCGTTGCTGGGTCTTTGTGAAAGTGTCGACGGGCTCCATTGTGGGTTGGCAGTTTGTTCTTCGTCATTCTCGAAGTCCTCCTCAATGAAATCTTCATGGATTGGGCCCAGCCTTTGGTGAACAGGGCGCTTCCTCTATCTCGGCCGATTCTCTCTGGGCGGCAATTGGCTGGAGCTTTCAGCCTGCTCATCTTTATAACCACTGCAAGCTGGGCAGTCTTGGAGTGACGGTAGCCTCATCCCCTGATTCTGGCAAAACCTAAAAAATTCACAGCTCCAATGGGGATCGAAGTCATCACATTTCCGATGGTACACCTCTTCCCGCCGATCATGTTTTCTTTGATTCACCATGTAGACTATGCCCGTCTCTCTTTCTTCATGCCCCTTCATGAATTTGACCAAGTTGTCCATCTCTCGGGGTGATGATCGGCTTTTCGACAGCTAGCATAAACCATGTTAACGGGAAAAGGATTCCCATCAACCTTCATTGGCTTTTTTGGATTTTCAAATTTAATTTTCCCGCCTCTATAGCCGATGGATTTCTTTGGCGGAACACCTTGCAATCGTTCGTGCTATGGGAACCGGTGTTGTGCCACTTGGAGTATTTTCTCTTTTTCAACTACTAAGCCGATGGGATGACGTGATTGGCCGAAAGTTGGATCTGTTTTCCCCGAAGCAGCAGATCAAAGATTTTGTCAGCTTTAGTAATGTCAAAATCGTACTTCTCCTCTTTAGCCGAATTTTTTATCCATTGATAGGTTATGATCCTCTTGTTCCTAGCCCATTCGGCTGCTGCCACTTCGGTCTCACTATCAGTTGAATCGGAGTCAGACGCGTAGGCAACATGGCTAACCTTCTTAAAGGCCTTCTTGGCCTCCTGGAAACGTTGCTCATGGGCAGTGATCTTCTGGGCCAGGTGCGCCAAGCTTTCAAAATCTTGAGCCGAAAATCTCTCCGTGATGGGTGTTAACAAACCCTAGAAGACAAGATCGGCTAGCTGGGAATCGGATAGCACCAAGCTGTAGCACCGATTTCTCATGTCTCTGAATCTTTGGATATAATCCTGGACTGATTCGTCGTGCTTTTGGCTGATGGCCGTTAAGTCGGATAGTTTCATCTCATAGATGCCGGTATAGAAGTAGCGATGTAATTATTTTTCTAAGTCATCCCAACTCTGAACAAAATTGTATGAAAGCGAAGAAAACCAGGTAAATGCTGATCCAGAGAGGGAGAGGGAAAAAGCCTAACCCTCAGGGCGTCTGTAGCCGATGCTTCTCCGCACTGGGCTAAGAATCGGCTAACGTGCTCATAAGTAGAAACATTGTCCTGCCCTGAGAATTTGGAAAAATCTGGTTCTTTGTATCGGTTGGGCAATGGAACCCTCTCGAAATACTCACGATATGGATACTGATACATGTTGCCAGTGTCCTTTGGTTTGAGACAAAAGCTCCCTCATCACACCTGCAATCAGGTCCACCCAAGGCTTGCTTTGTTGAGGTGCCTCTTGTGCTTGCTGTTGTATCGGCTCATATTGGTGAACTGGAGCGGTCCGTGTTGATACGGCATCCGAGACGAATGAGGCTGATATTGGTGGTTGAAATTGCCTCCCGCACGTTGTTGAGGAGATTGATGCGTTATGTGAGGCTGCTGATCATGTAAAGGCTGAGAGCCAACAGGATGTTGAGGGAAGCTTGATGGATAGGATCCTATCGGCACCTTGGGCAGAACAGGTGGCCGATCTGCGCTGAACATGCCCCCAATCTGTTCTGGAGGCATCTAAGGAATCTCATAGTCGAATGTTGAGGTTGCGGCCTCATCAAAACTTTGCGTTCAAATTCTGGCGGTTTTGATGCCGATGGTGGCACAAACGGCTTGAGGGGAACAGATCCTGGCGCAATCGGTTGTTCTAGAGGAACACCTGCACTAGTCGGCAACCCATATGTTGCCAGGGCCCTGTTTTGAGGAAATTTGCCCTCAGGGAGGAATACTGGTCCCCTGGCTTGATGTTCAGCTATCCTGGAGTTGACAACCGTACTAATCATGTTGTTGAGGGTATTGACCAATATTCCAGACTGGTTGATCAAAGCATGATGGATTGTATTGATCTGATGTTGATTATTTAGATTACAGGGTCTTGGGTCATATTTATACCCAGATACACGATGAGTCCGTTATGGACACGATTCCTATCTCTATTACAAATTGAATTACAGATATGCCTAAACTGACATTATCTATAAGGAAACTATGCAAAATATCCTAATTAATAGATAAAATTGTCTTTTCAGGACCTTATCCGTAGATGGTAATATCTCTGAAGCACTGGAAACCGAATCCAATAATGATCTTCACGCTTTCCTTCCAGTGTCAGTCATATTAAATTACCCCAATCAAAATCGGTTATGTCAGATATCCCTGTCTGACTTGGTCTTTGCCGACTGTGTCCTTAGCCAATTCGAACTCAGCCGATACGTGCTCTGACTCTGAGAATCATGCGTTCCATCAATTCCGCTTCAATTGTAGCTTCAAACCTGGGGATTAGCTTGAGAAATTTGGTCGTCAACAGTCCCGTCTCGTTCAACTGGTATCGCCATGCCCAACGCCACCTTCACGAGAAGAGATTTTATTGACAAGTTCTTTCCAGAATATATATCATACAACTACGAGCATACCTTGACTGGCAGGTTCTTGAATGGAACATGTAGCTCATAAGGTGTTCGCTGCGTGATCTCGTCAAAAGGGCATGGCGGTACTGCTGGAGCTTGTAGGGCCTGTAGAAGCATAGCTGCTGTTCTGATGCTGTAGTTGCGGTCGATCTGGTTGGATCACATGCTGGCTCTGTAGCTCGACCACCTTTCTTGCCACTATGACATCGATCTGTGAGAGTCAAAGCTCGATATCAGCTAGCTTCACATCCGTATCTTGCTTCATCCTCATGCGGCTCCTGTAGCTTTGGATGTCCTCATGGAATCCGTGTTTACAGGGAACGACGCCTTCTCCTCACATTCGTCCTGGATGCTCAGGGTTTTGCAGTGCGAGCGTAAGGTCGTCCTTCTCTCTGTCGGGCTGGATTGAACCCGATGTAGAGGCCTCCACTATGTCTTCTAATCTTCTGGCGGCTTCTTAGATTGCATTGCCGAAGATTACAGAGCCATCAGTAGGATTGAGTGATCCACCGTGAGCATAGAACCAGTGCTTTGATCATTTCGGCCAGTTAGCTATGGCCAGAACGATATCTCTGGCTAAGAGGTTGGGTTCCATCTGCTCCTATCTTGGCACTGCCTTCTGATACCCGCCTGACCCAAGCTTGTGATGGTACTGTTTCTTAGCTGCGTTGGCCTTTTTCTTCTCAATGAGCGCTTGCACTTGCTCTCTTGTGTTGTATTGGACAAAGGCCTCCCAGTGATCTCGCAGCTTTGGGAATTTGTCAAAGTCTAGGTTTTGGCCCTTAAGGATGTACTTCTTGTGTAGTTCCTTCTTGAAGTTCTTGAAAAGCTCGGCCATCTTTTTCAGCGTCCATTCCTTGACCCTTGCCTGTTCTGTTTTTGGGATGGTGAATATCTCCAGCCTTTTCGACCATAGCATCTTCTTCTCAGTGTCTGGAAGATAGCTTTGCTCATCCCCTCTTGTCCTTGATCGCCGCCAGTTCACTACGCTGATAGGCACGTGATCCCTCACTACCCATCCGTTGTGTGCCACAAACTTCCTGGCGGCTTCGGCTGGGGCACATGGTCGACCGTCCTGTGCCACTTCGGTTATGACATGTCGACCCTCAATTCTCTTGCTGACACCGCGTTGCCCACGTGCCCTCTTCTCTCAATGGCTGGGGTGCCCTCATTACCCTCCTCGTTCTCCTCCTCGTTGAGGTACTGCATGAGATACTTGTTCCCCTCTTCAACAAAGTGTTGGCTGTTTCCCTCTGCGATCTCGTCGAAGAGGATCTATTCTCGTAGAAGAGGATCTATTCGTCCGAGCAATCTGCCATTTGATTGCTTTGATTGGATGACTGGATTAAGTAATTCTAAAAAGGAAAAAAATATTTAGTTAATACATGTATGATGGTCCTAAGTCTGATATTTAGATAATGCATATACTCCGCTCATTCAGTCGTAAAAGTTGTTCTCTATAAGTTTTCACTAAGTCGTTTTCTAAGTCATTCTCTAAGTCGTAAAAGTCGTTCGCTAAGTCATAAAAGTTGTTTGCTAAGTTGTTCGCTAAGTCGCTCTCTAAGTTGTTTCGTAAGTCATAAAAGTCGTTCGCTATGTCGTTTTCTAAGCCGTAAAAGTTGTTCGCTAAGTCGTAAAAGTCATTCTCTAAGTCGTAAAAGTCATTCGCTAAGTCGTTCATTAAGTCGTAAAAGTCGTTCGCTAAGTCGTAAAAGTCGTTCGCGAAAACCTGGAATGAGAATAAGTCGCTAAGTCGTCCGCTCGTTTTTTTCTCTAAGTTTTTCTATATTGACTATATTTTAGCTTGTAAAATAAACTTGTATTTTATATTTTATATTTTTCTCTAAGCTTTCGCTGAGAGGAGGAGCTTTCGCCGAGAGAGAGAAAGAGAGGAGGATGAGGTGAGGGAGATAAGGTGGAGATGATAGGAAGTGGATGAAAGGAGAGGTGGATCACTTAACCACTTAAACTTTTTTTCTCATTTTATCCCTAAATTTTTGGCTCATTTTTTTACGTATAAACTATCAAAATGATTCACTTTTTTATTTAATATATAACATTTTTATTCTTGGGTTATCTTTATAAAAGTTGCATTTTAAGTGAAATTTTGTAGTGCCACTAACACTACTATTAACGATCCAAAATATTTACATTCAAAATTAATTAACATTCAAAATTCAAAATTTAGAGTCCATTCACAGTCATATATGATTCATACTCCATTTAATTCAAAATTCACATTCAAAATTAATTAACATTCAAAATTCAAAATTCACAGTCCATATATATGATTCACAATCCATTAATTCAAAATTCACAGTGCACTCAAATATTCAAAATCCAAAATTAACTTAACACACAAATAGTCAAAGTCCATATTCACGGTTCAATTCACATCCCATTAACAGATAATGGCACGGTGGCGGCGGCGGTGATGTGTGGCGGCGACGGCGACAACGATAGCGATGGCATCCGCGGGTTAAGGTTCGGTGAGATCATGCAGAGATGAAATCGAATCGGCACCGACGAGGTTACATCGGAATGCGGCAACGATGACGGGCGACAACGGCCGTGGTGCGAGACAACGGCGGTGGCATGAGAAGACGTCGGTGGCGGCGGTTTAGGATTCGGTGCAAGAACATGATAAAAAATGGCTAAGTGTTTGAAGCTCGGTGGAGAGGACGATGCATACTAGGATATATATATATACCCCTATATCTTTGGTCCCGGTTGAAGGCTCCAACCAGGACTAAAGGTATCTATAGTCCTGGTTGGAGCCAGCAAATGGGACCAAAGATATCTTCGTCCCGATTGGCGGCTTAAACCGGGACTAAAGATTGGGACCAAACATTCCCATACCCTTGGTAGGTGAACATCTTTAGTCCCGGTTGGAGCCAACAATCGGGACTAAGGATATTTTCCCACTATTTTTAAATATTTTTTTCCGGTTGATGTTAAAAACCGAGAGTAAAGGCCAAATTAATTTTAGTATGAAAACATTTAAATTCTAATAATCAAATAAAATTAACATATGCTCTATTGAAAAGTAATTTTAAATAATAATCATATAGAATTAACATATGCCCTATTGAAAAATATTTTAAATTGTAACAATCATATATAATTAATATATGTCATATTAAAAAATATTTTAAATTCTAATAATCAAATATAATTAACGTATGCCGTATTGAAAATATTTTAAATTGTAATGATCATATATAATTAACACCTATCGTATTGAAAAATATTTTTAAATTATTTTCTTCTAGAGATTCCGAGTTCAAATGGTTACAATAAATTCAATAAATTCACTAATTTACAATAATTTATAATAAATATAGTAAATTCAATAGTTTACAATAAATTCAAATGGTTACAATAAATTCAATAAATTATAAATAATTTACATCGTCCATACGAAAATTTAGCTAAGTGATGGTTTTCCTCACGTACTTTCTCCACACTATTGTTCCTTCGCTATGATCGTTGAGTGAGTAAGAGGTGTCCTCATTTGATAGGAGGATGCTCGGGTCAACCGCCACCGCGAACGGAGGTTGCCCGTCAAACTGATCGTCTTCTTCGTCAGTCCTAACCTCGACTCCCATGATTTTCTTTTTGCCTGGGAGAACCACGTGGCGCTTTGGCTCGTAAGATCCTTTCTCCTTCTTTGCTTTTCTAGCCATGTCCTTCACATAGAAAACTTGCCTTACAACATTGGCTAGGACGAAGGGTTCGTATGAGTATCTAACCTTGCTAAGGTCGACCGTTGTCATCCCACTTGCATCTATCGTTACGCCTCCACCACTCAGCCTAACCCACTGGCACCAAAACAGAGGGACCTTCAAAGGTCCATAGTCAAGTTCCCATATGTCCTCGATGCTACCGTAATATGTGCTAGTCGTATCATCGTATCTCATGGCATCGATGCGGACATCACTGTTCTCATTCGTGCTCTTGCTATCTTTAGGTCCTATGGATTGGCCTGCTGTGTCCTTTCCAAATACTACTTTCAGGTCATTCACAATGGCAAACACGACCTTGTCGTTGCGATGCTTTGGCTTAGTACCGTGGTCTGCCTTCTGTTCAAAATGTTTGCCTTTCCTCTTGACAGGGTGGCTTGCAACAAGAAAACGACGATGGCCCATGTACACTACCTTCTTACACTGTTTCAGGTATGTACTTTCGGTTGCATTCATACAATGGGAGCAAGCCTTATACCCCTTGTTTGACTGTATGGATAGGTTGCCAAGTGCAGGCCAATTGCTGAGGTAACGAACAGCAATGCTCATAGGTTAAACTGCTCCTCTTTGTCCTCATCCCGCACGGGGACACCTTCTTTCTTCTTCAACAGTTTCAGATCTTCGACCAATGGTCTGAGGTACACATCAAAGTCATTACCAGGTTGCTTTGGGCCTTGAATAATAATCAGCATCTGAATGTACATCCGCTTCATGCATAGCGAAGGGGGAGGTTGTAGATACACATCGTTACAGGCCAAGTGCTGTGACCGCTGCTCATATCTCCAAAAGGATTCATGTCATCCATACTTAAACCGAACATTATGTTTCATGAATCCTCGCCGAAGTCTTTAAATGTTCTGTCAATATTTCTCTACTATGATCCATCGGCGGGGTGTCTCAGCATGTCGTCTTGTTAGCATTCTTTTGCGTGCCAGCGCATCATTCTTGTTTGCTCTTTGTTCTTGAACAGACGCTTGAGCCATGGTATTATACGAAAATACCAAATTACCTTAGCAGAAACTCTCTTCTTCAAAGCATGTCCGTCAACTTTGCCTGGATCATCTCGTCTGATCTTGTATCGAAGTGCTTTACAAACTGGACATGATTCTAGGTTCTCGTACTCCTCACCGTAATAGATGATACAATCATTAGGACAATCATATATCTTTTGTACCTCTAGTCCTAAAGGGCAAACTAACTTCTTAGCTTTGTACGTTTTTTGAGGGAAACAGCAGGGGAGGCCCCTACTGAGATTTTCATTTATAAGAGATATTTACATGTACATGGCTGTATGACAAAATATGAAAAAGGAAATCTTATCTATTGGAAATTACAAAACCAAGCTTCAAGTTCTGCTTTAATGGACGTTCTTAGCTTTGTACGTTGATTCGACAATTTGTTTCCCTCGGGAGAATGTTCTTCACGAGTTTTAGTAACTCGCCAAATGTCTTGTCACCGACACCATTTTTGGTCTTCCGTTGCAATAACTCTAGCGTGGTACCCAACTTTTTGTGCCCCTGTTCGCAACCTGGGTACAAGGATGTTTTGTAGTCCGCCAACATACGCTCCAATTTCTACACCTCATTTTCACCTTTGCAGTCCTCCTGTGTATCACGCAACATCTGACCAAGGTCATCGGCACCATCTTTTTCTTCAACATCCCCGTCCGCCTCGCCTGTTGTATTCTCTTCAACCCCACCGTATTGACCACAGTTCGGAATGTTGTCGTCTTCTTCTTCATCTTCTTCCATTGCAACCCCTATCTCTCCGTGCGATGTCCAACAATTGTAGTGAGGCATGAATCCCAATTGAAACAAGTGGGCATGAATAATTCTTGATGTAGAATACTCATTCTTGTTTTTGCACTTTTTGTAACGTATAAGCCCTTATGCTTGTTTGCATTGGCCATGCTCAAAAAATAATGCACGCGTTGAATAAACTCTATCGACCGTCGGTCCGTGGTGTACATCCGTTGCTGATCCACCTACATGAAATGCACAAAAATCGTAAGGAAAATCCACGAAAGTCAAACCATTTAAATAATATGACAATAATTATATATATAATCAAACAATAATTATATAATAATCCAACATACGTAATGTGTTGTACTTATAATCTTTTGTAGAATTATTTTTAAAAGTTTTTTGAAGTTCTACGTAGTGTTTTTATTGCTAACTATTTTAACGATTTTAAATTACCTTAGTTTTCTAATCTACTGTCAAATTTTTTATATTTTTCCTTTTGTCATCTATTTTATAACATTTTTGTCCACCAGTTTCTCTCTCATCATTTTTCATAAACATTTTTAGAGATAATGGTGCATGTAAATATACCTACACATGTAATATGCTAAGCATACTTTGAGGATGGAGTTGTGAATTTTAAGAAGTAACATAATTTTCTCCAAACAAATTTTCTCTCTCTTCATTTTCCCTTAACCTATTAGAGATAAAAATGATAGAAGTATACCATAAAAAATAATATGCTAAGCATAGATCATAAGAGGATAAAGTTGCTAACCTTGTAGATCCCTCAGATTTATGTATTATCACAAAAATAATTTCGCAAAAATTTTTGGCAACACCTCCATTCTTCTGCAAACCTTTGAAGAGACTGGCTCAAGAGGGACGAGAAAGAAGAAGTATAAAAAACATTTTCACTTTATTCCCGTTAATGTTATCAACCGGGACTAAAGATCCCTAGAGCTCTGACAAGTTCTCACAGGATGATCTTTAGTCCCAGTTAGAGAGCTGTTGCATTTTTTAACCGGGACTTAAAAACATTTTTTAGTCCTGGTTCCTATTGAAACCGGGACTATTATGGATTTTGGTAAGTGGAGCAATGATGATCTCTTCAGTAGTGGTTGTTTATTTCTGCACGCTTTTGGCATGGGTTTTTATTTATTTCCGTTGCTTTTCTATATTTCTTTTATTTTTGTATTTAATGTAATTATCTTAGAGTAGAGCATATATAGTCTAGCCCTTTTATAATTATAAGAACCAACAATTCTTATTATTTTTATCTCTCTCCTCTATGTATATATATTTTCTTTATCTCTCCCACTATTGGAGAAAGCCACATTAGTCCCGGTTGTCAAACCGGGACTACGAATCCAGACTAGAGATGCGCGACCTCTAGTCCCGGTTAAATAACTAGGACTAGAGATGCATCTTTAGTCCCGGTTGGTGGCTCCAACCGAGACTAAAGATTTTTTTATTTTTAAATTTGCCCTTTCTCCAAAGATCTTATATATATATATATATATATATTACACACATATATTATATTACACATACACATATATATATGCAACATGCATATATATGTATAAATATATAGTTTACACACATTTAAATGAACTTAAGAAAGGAAATATACATATATTACCAAAATATGTACAATATTCATACATGTTTCCTAGCTAGCTTATAAAAAATTGTCTCTAATCTACTTTGTTGTGGATGGAGTGGTTTGGCTACTAAAACTAATGAAGAACTCCCCCGCGGGATCAACGACCTGCTCGTTAATAAATCCCATCAATTCTTCCCGAGCGGCTTGTATGAAAGTCTCGTGGGGAAGGTCGTCTCTTACTCGCATAAGCTGTCATTAATTAGAATAAACGAGAAATAAATATATGAAGTGAATAAGAAATCGAGACGTAATGTATGAATTGTTGTTATACGTACATCTAGATCATCGACAGTTTTGACTTCGGTCACAAAGCGGTGAATGTAGTCGCAGACGTAATATCCACATAGGTTGGTGCCCCGCGACTGTTTTGCACATTAAAAGAGAAACGACGACAGAGTTTAATATGCATTTCATATTTTAGAACATAATAATGATTCAATTCAAATTAGGAGCAGGCATGTTACTCACTGAAAACTTCATCCGCACAGAGAGCTTATCTTTCCAATTTCCGCGAACAGTGACTCGAAGTCGTTCCCATGCCCTATGTGCAGTTGAAAGTTAGCACGTAATTATCCGAGAACCGCATATATGCAATAGAAAGTAAGATGGCATTACCGGTTAAACAGTTCAAATATCTTGGAGTACGTGGACTCTGGTTTATCCATTGAGTCAAAGACATGGATCTTCGACTGACCCATGTTAAGTACTAACAGAATCCAGTGGAATCTGCAAATTAGTTTAGATGACACATATGAAACTTTATGTATGCACCGGATTGAAATTGGTTTGGAAAGAAAGAAAAACCTTACACAGTATTGTAGGGCAGAAGGATGAAGGACCGAAAGTGGTGCTGCACAAGCACGTTGTATATGTTGTCCACGGTGTCATTAGGAAACTGATCAACCAATGGGCCGTTGATTTTGCGTGGATCCATGAATCCATGCTTGGTGCATTCGTGCTTGTTGCAGTATTGGATCGCCTTTCTACAACGGTTAAAAAAAATTTTAGTCAGCTAAATTCAAGGAGGTAAGAAACAAAATAACAGGGCAATCCTTACAAAACCCGCACGGTTAGAAGTGAGACGTCGAGGGCATCAAGTTGGTACAGGTCGAATATATCTTCGAATCAGAGATAGAGGTAGTCACCTCCATCGAAGAAGTAGTCAATTGAATATTTGCATGTTATCATGTCTTCACCCTTGCTGGATCGTTGCATGTACCACTGATGAAAGCGGTACATCTGAGTTGGAAGCCTTTTTCACTTGATCCGGCTTGATGAGAGGATTTCCAAGTTTGAACTTGTATTTAAGCGGAGCCTTCACCAGGGGTGCACGCCCATGTAATTGATCCATATTAATTCTAGCATCTTCCATGAATTGTCTTAAATCAGTTCTAATATTTGGAATCGTGCTGAACTCCAGAGGCTTCTGTGGCTGCATGCCAAGCTGGGGTACATCTTTGCCCGCTTTCTTCGCCCTGCCAGCGGCCTTTTGAATAGTCTGATCGTAGTTGCACTGCGGTTCAGTTTGTGGTTTAGGCTGTGGTGTTAGATATGTCTTCTTGAAGAAGTCCTTGGTCTCCTTGGGGATTTCAAGAGGCTTCTCAGGAGACTTCTTTTTGAAGTGGGCCCTGACTTCAGCTTGGACGGCCTCGCGCAGCTCGTCATCGGTCTTCTCATAGGAAAGCTTTGGTGCGGGTGGCGGCGTCTTCTCAATTCTCTGAGTCTTTTTTGGACAACCGCTTGATATTGACGACGCGCTCTTTGATGATGACTGTTTAGGAGTTGGTGCTCGTTGTGGCGACGGAGGAGGGTTGGAAGGCGGTGGAGTTGGAGATGACCGTTTAGGAGTCGGTGCTTGTGGAGGCGACGCAGGAGGTGAAGGAGGCGGAGGCGGCGAAAGAGGCGGAGGAGACGGTCCACGTGGAGGTGAGGGCGGTCGAACGATAGGAGACGCTGTTCGTCCGGGGAATTTTATGAAGATCTTCCTCCAGAGAAATATTCCATGAGTTTTTTCTCCTAGCATCGTCTCCCCGTCTCCTCTAGGGATATCCAGCTCCAGATCTTCATAGCCGCGTTCCACCTATTCAATTTCAACCTTCGAGTACGAAGGTGGAACGGGCCGGGAGTGGTAGGTGCCATCTCAGGCTGCTGGAATAGCCATGACCGACACGACCTGTTCGAGAAGATTGGTTATTAGTTAGTAGTGAACGTTGATTGACAAGTTATTCAAGAAAATATATATACAACATAAAAGTATGAATATACCTTTATTGTTATGTTTTTCAGTGGGATGTGCAGCTCACACGGGGTCCGTGTGTGATGTCATCCACGGGGCATGGCGGACCGGTTGAGCTTGTGGGGCCGGCTCGCCTTCATTTCCAATAGGCAGCGCATTTCTTTGCTTATTTCTTGTTGGAGTTGTGCGGTTTGTTCTTGGATATGGTGTTGGCTAACCCACTGGCTCCGCTCCTCGGCCCAACCTTAGGGCAAGCCTTTTGTTGACAATCCGATTGATCTGCGAGATCTTCATTTTCATCTCAGCGAATCTAGCATCATTCTGTCGCTTTGACCTCATTCGGCTCCTGTATGTGTCGACGTCAGCTTGGAACCCGTATTTCTAGGGGGCGACGCCTTTTCCTCGCGTATGCCCCAGGTGCTCTGGGTTTTGGAGGACGAGCATTAGCTCGTCCTTCTCTCTATCGGGCCTGAACGCGCCCGAGGAACTGGCCTGCACCGCCTCCTCTAACCTCCGTCCAGTTATTGAATTTCATCACCAAAGATCACTGTGCCATCGACGGGATTAAGTGAGCCGCCGTGAGCATCGAACCAGTTCTTTGATCGTTCCGGCCAGTTTGCTGTGCCTGGGACGATATCCCGTGCTTCTAGGTCGGCTTCCATTTTTTCCCATTTCTCCATTGCTTTTTTATAGCCGCCTGACCCAAGCCTGTGATGGTATTTCTTTTTGGCTGCGTTGGCCTTGTTCTTTTCTGTGATAGCTTGCGCTTCTTCACCGGTCTTGTGCTCAACAAAAGCATCCCAATGATCTCTGAGCTTTGGAAACTTGTCAAAGTCTAGTGTCTGTCCCTTTAGGATATATTTCTTGTGTAACTATTTCTTGTAGTTCCCGAAGAGCTCGCCATTTTCTTCAACGTCCATTCCTTGACCCTTGCCGATCTCGAGTGCGGGATGGTGAACGTCTCTGCAGCATTGTCGTCCACGCATCTCTTTCTCTGAGTCTGGGATATAGCTCTGCTCCTCTCCTCCGTTGGTTGACCGCCTCCAGTTGGCCACGCTTACGGGCACGCGATCCCTCACCACCCATCGCTGTGCGCCACAAACTTTCTTGCGGCATCCTCTGAGGCAATTGGTCGACCTTCAGGTGCCACCTTTGTTTTGACATGTCGACGCTCTATTTTCTTGCTGAGGCCGCATGACCTCTTCTGTCCAGCGGAGGCGGAGGCGGATGCGGAGCCCTCATTCCCCTCCTCGTTCCTCTGTTCGTCTCCCCCCTCGTTCCCCTCCTCATTGAGGTACTGATCTGGATCTTCGTTCCCCTGCGTTGTAAAACTCTGTTCCTCGTGTGATCTCATCAAGGAGAAACTGTTCCTCGTCACGATCCGCCATTTGATTGTTGTGGGTTGAGGACTTAATCAAAGAATTCTGAAAAAAATTTATTCGGTTAATATATGTATCAATTATTCAGGAATATCATGGATGTCTACGTAAAAAAACATAGACAAAAAAGAAGAAGATGGAAAAAATAAATTAAATCCGACAGATGATCCAATTGTGCACATCCACAATGGTGATATTTTTCAGAAGTCACTTCCTGGATTGAGAGAATCAGTTGTGATTCTGAATCATCTTGCTTATCAAAAGGAAATTATCATGGCGATGAAGAACACGGTGGCGATGGATCCCATACGCTACCGTGTTCACCATCGCCCATAATAACTTCCTTTTGATGAACAAGAGGATTCAGAATCACAGATTCTCTCAATCCTAGAAGAGACTTCTACACAATTATAGATATGCACACTTGTCTCTAGCATGTGCCGGACTACGTTCTATATTTTCCTTTTTCTTCTCTTTTGTTTCTCTTTGCTAGAACACGACCGACCGAACGACCGAATGAACGACCGACCAAACAACCGAACAAACGACCAAACGCCAGACCATTCGTTCATTCTATCGTTCACGTCTCCGTTCGTTCGGATCCTTAACCCCAACCCTAACCCTAAACTGTCGTTCGCTCACGTCCGTTCGTTCGGACCCTTAACCCTAACCCAAAAACAAATCCTAAACTATCGTCCGTTCGTTCTAACGTTCGTTGACGTCCGTGAGTACGATCATCTGGAGGAGAGGAGAGAAAGAGAGGAGAATGATGTGAGGGAGATAATGTGGAGAGGAGAGGAAGTGGAGAGGAGACGAGAGAGAGAGGACGTTGCATGCCTATGTACGTTGTAACGACAGAACGGACGACCGACCGTCCGAACGAACGAACCACCGAATGAACGAACGAATGACCGAACGAACGAACGAACAAACGAAGGAGTGTTCGTTCGTCCGTCCGTCCGTTCGTCCACGTCCGTACGTCCGTCCGGTCCGTCCGTCCGTCCGTCCACGAACGAACGAACGAACACTCGTTCGTTTGTTCGTCCGTCCGTCCGTTCACATTCGTTTGTTGATTTTATCGTTCTCGTTCGTTCAAAAATACAAACTTCACAAGTCACATACACATTCAAATTTAATCTATTCATGCATTCAAATTTAAATACACATTCAAAATTTACAAATTCACAATATTCATGCATTAAAATTTAAATAAACAGTCCATTTACATTAAAAGACCATACAAATTTACACATACACATCAAAATTTACATTCTAACATAATTTATTTAAATACACATACATTCTAACATTCTAAAGTTCTAACATCAAAATTCACACATCAAAAATTACAAATCCACATAATTCATTCACATTCACATAATTTGCAAATTTAAACATAACTTAACATTCACATAGCACGGCAGCGGTAGCAGAAGGGTTACGCGGAGGCTACGCTAGGCGAAAAACAAAACTTTTAACCGTGCAAACCAGGAACACTTGCAAGTAAGGGCCAATAGATCGTTACCGATTGGAGTGTGCAGCGGAAATAGCCAATCAGGGCTATCCGATCTGGAACTGTGTAGCCGATTCCCGCAAGCCGACAGCCGATTTCCGGGGATAGCCGATTCGCCCATCAACCGATTCGCAGATGCTGTAGCCGATCCGAGTCGTCCGATCGTGTTCTCGCGCCTCGCTCCGATGCGCTCGACCGCAGCCGATTCCTCCACGGCCGATCAACGGCGCGCAACGTAGCGCGCTCTACCGGTATCCACACGTCCGGGGACGAACGCCGAACACCCGTGTGCTAGCACGCGATGCAAGGCTAGGGTTTGGCTCGAAAGTGGGGAGGGTTTCCGTGGAGATTGATCTCGGCGACTTCTGTTGCACGCGATGCAATTGACCTACCACAGCTCTCCACCCCTCCCTCCTTTATATAGAGTTGGCCGACTGGGACTAGTGGTCGATCAGGACTCTATTTTGAATCGGATCCTATCCGAATCTCACAGAGTTGGCCGCCCATACGTCGTAAGCCCATAGGACTCTATCCGATCAGATCCCTATCCGATCGAGCCGTATCCGAGTCCAACTCGAATATCTATTCTATCCCCTTAAGTGTGCGACCCTGTAGGTTCAGGTATACTTGGTTTCGGCTATAGTCTAACTTAGCCGACCGTCGGCTCGAGTCCAACTCAGCCGACCTGTCAACAGCGGCGCCTAGCAGCACATATTGACACCATAGTATACAAGAATATAATATCGGCTCTGAACCTGTAATGTGTACACAAATCCCTTTGTCTCACAATACCAGTTAAGCTATAGCCAAGATGTGTGCCATCCCTTCAATAGCTTAACCATTCACTCGAACCGTATTGGATTATCTGTCTGTTGATTGACTCCTCAATCAACTTAGCATGGCCATGCATTTCCATAATCCATTACCTCGAGGGTCCCAGAGATATCTCTCCAAAGGAGGGGCAAATTCCATCTTGATCACTCACATCCCACTCCATGTTTCATAGCAAACCCGAAAACTACCTTTATAACTATCCAGTTACGGTATAGCATTTGGTAGTCCCAAAGTAGGCTACTACACATGTTGGAATCCATGGTGATCTCAGGTCTAAGGACTTTGTACCAACACTACCTGAGACCAACTAATGGCACATTAATTCCTGTAGTGTCTCATGGTGGGTCTATCCAACAATGTGTTCTCCAACACATGTGTCCATGTTTATTGATTTGGTATCTCCATACCCATGATCTATGAGACATGATCATCAATCAATAAACAAGCCGATCTTAGAATCATATTTGTTCCAACAATATGACATATGATCAGGGATCGTTTAGAAATAGATTCATACATATAGAGTCTCATAAATAAGTCACGTACTTATTGATCAATACAAGATGTCTATTTCATAAACTGAATAACACTTTATTCATAAATACATAAACATTGACGTGATATCCAACATCTCCATGTTGCCTCTGAGGCATATCACTAACAGTAGCGGCGGCGGCGACGACGACGGCGGTGGCGGCGGCATAGAGGGGAGGCGACGGCGGCGGCGGGATGCAAGCGGCGGCGGCGTGGAGGGATGCAAGGTTTAAGGGTTTAGGGGCGGCCGGCGGTGTGGGGATCAAGGAGGGGCGGCAACGGGAGCGGGCAGCGTGGGGAGGGCGGCGGCGGCGGCCATGACAATGGCGGCAATGGCGATGGCATCGTTGGCGGCCTAAACCCTAGCGTGCATCCTGGTGCGGCGACGACAGCGGCGCGGCAGTCCTCCGGTGACGACGACGGCGGCACAGCGGTCCTTCGGCGACGACGACGGCGACGAAGACCGCGGAGACGGCGTGCTGCGGCGACGTCCTGGTGCTCAGCGGCGACGACGACGAAGAAGACGATGCAGTTGTGCGAAAACGGCTAAGTGTTTGGATCCCAGTGAGTCCCTTGCTATATATAGGCACAACATCTCTTGTCCCGGTTGAAGCCATCAACCGGGACTAGAGATACTATAGTCCCGGTTGGTGGCTTCAACCGGGACAAGAGATAGAATCTCTAGTCCCAATTGAAGCCACCAACAGGGACTAGAGATGGCGGGGCAGCCACGTGGCCTAGGTAGGTGGCCATCTCTAGTCCCGGTTGAAGCCACCAACCGGGACTAGAGATGTTTTCCCGCCCACTGAAATTCACCTCTAGTCCCGGTTGGTTTTAAAAACCGGGACTAATTGTTATAGTGCCCTATTATATTGTGTTATATTCATTTATAATTATAATTAACATATGTTCATATAATTAACAAAAAATATTATAAATTAAAATAATAACATATAATTAATATTTGTCATATTCCAAACTATTTAAAATTTAAATAATAATATATAATTAACATATGGCCTATTTGAAAAATATTTTAAATTGAAATAATAACATATAATTAACATTTGTCATATTTAAAACTATTTTAAATCATAAACCCTAAACCCTAAACCCTAAACCCTAAACTCTCGTGCGGCTGCGTGATTAGCATGTAGAAGTACTGCGACACGAGCTGGAACGTCAATGCCTTCTCCTCTGATCTAACATCGTCTCTCATGGTCTTGGAGGCTGCTCCGTTCTCATCACTGTAATAGAGTAGTGGCAATCCCTTCTCACTTTGTTCTACCATGTTCTCCGTTTGCTCCATCTCATCCCAATACTTCAGCACATCATCTTCAAAGATGACACCAAGCTTGTCTGCATGGCAAGAAACAAGTGTCTAAGCAACACAAATTCAGAAAGCACCATTCCTTTTCGATTAGAAAAAAGAGAGTATCATTCTTGCATTGATCCGAATAGAAAGAAAAGAATCATACCTTGTAAAATGTTGCTTTGCATGACAGTAGAGCAGAATGGCTGGGGATGGAAGCTCGGGAAGGAGATACTGGAGAAGAGAGCTTCCTCCTCAAGCAGGTAACTATCAGGCCAAAGGCTAGTGCAATAAGGCCACCAGCTAGTTCATGAAAAAAAAAGTTAGATCAATAAC
This sequence comes from Oryza australiensis, assembly GCA_019925245.2. Taxonomy (NCBI): domain Eukaryota; kingdom Viridiplantae; phylum Streptophyta; class Magnoliopsida; order Poales; family Poaceae; genus Oryza; species Oryza australiensis. Next base: position 467,715 of record JAIFGZ020000499.1, read on the forward strand.
AAATAAACAGATAAACAAAGGCAGTCTTGCAGCCAAAAGAAGCTACTGCTATAAAATTTTCTCAGCGATGAGCATGGTTAACCATATGCATGATGCAAGACAAAACTGCATTTACCTATTTTCTTGGCTGGGCTCCATTCTTTCGAGAGACATGAAGCAAATCTCACACTCCAATGAGTCGGGATCAATGAAATAGCTTATCTTAGTCGTCTCATCCGTATCCGCATCCAGCTGCTCCTGATGATTCGTGGAGAGGCCCCGACGCCTTCTTCCTACCTTCTTCACCGATCTTAGTCTCTTCAACATGTCATGATCCATCGTAGTAGCCTTCTTCACCGATCTTGGTCTCTTCAACATGTCATGATCCGGATCTTGGTCTTTTTTCTTGCTTTTCTCCCTTTGATTCATAATCTTTCTGTCTTGCTCTTTCTTAGATAATCCTCCTCCGCTTGTAATTCTCCTTGAAGCACGCCTGCCTCAGCTTCTTTGTCCTCTCCGTCAGCTCCACCGTCGGGTTCCACTCCATCAGTGCACAGTAATTCTCCAGTCTCCAGCTCCCGCCGCATCACCGTCGCTGACATCCCCTTGCTCCCCATCTCCTGCACGAACGGCATGGCCGTGGAAGGCGCAAGAACTGAAATTGGTTGGAGAAGAAGACGATGAGGCTGATGACCAAGAAGCTAGGTTAATACATGCTGAAGTTGGTTCAAGATACTGTTTCCCACCTTCCTGAAGACTCTTAGGTGAGCAACATTGAGTGATTACACCAACCTCTGTTTCATAAATTCGTTTTATCCTTCCTACATATGTAATGAGAGATTACACCAACATCTCTTTCACCAATTCGTTTTATCCTTCCTACATATGTAATGAGTTCATAATTTTCTCCCTTTGCTTCATAATCTTTTTGTCTTGCTCTTTTCTAGATAATCTGACAGCCACCTCATTCCGTGATGGCTCCCCGTGATTTAGAGGTGTGCTTTCTCTGTTTTTAGCGGCAAAGTTTAAGTTCTCGTTGCTAATGTCTTCTGCCTTATTCTCGTGAATTGCCACACAAGCATTAGCTATTAGAGCATTATTGTCCTGACCATAAGTTAGGATCTTCTATGAGTATGGAGCATGTCGACGGCCGCCGTCCTCCTCCGCTTGTAATTCTCCCTGAGGACTTTTTCATCGACCTCGGTCTCACCCTTTTACCGTTTTTATTCATAGCTCCCTGCAAATGTAATATGATCCGACCTTGGTCTTTTTTCTTGCTCTTCTCCCTTTGCTTCATAATCTTTCTGTCTTGCTTTTTCTTAGATAATTACAAGCGGAGGAGGATTATCTAAGAAAGAGCAAGACAGAAAGATTATGAAGCAAAGGGAGAAGAACAATAATGCTCTAACAGCTAATGCTTATGTGGCAATTCACGAGAATAAGGCAGAAGACATTGGCAACGAGAACTTGAACATTGCCGCTGAAAACAGAGAAAGCACACCTCTAAATCACGGGGAGCCATCACGGAATGAGGTGGCTGTCAAATTGTACAGACTAAATTCCTATAAATGCAACGTGCTAAGCATACTTGTCTTCCTCTTTATTTTTCCTAACCTTTTTCTCAACACAATGTAATGTGCGTAGCAAAATATAATTAGTACAAACAAAATTTTCTCTCTCCTCATGTTTGCATACAAATCTAGAGATGAAAAAGTATAGAAAACAATCGCAAAATACGAAGTGCTAAGATTGTAGATAGCACATGAACCACAAATCTATAAGAGGAAGGAGTTGCTAACCTTGTAGATAGCAAATATTTGTATATTATCACCAAAGAAGTTGCTAACCTTGGCAGCATCGGACCTCTAGCTAGAGAAAAATTTGTCAGATGTACAAGTGCGGGTGGCTCGGGATGGAGGAGGAAGGAGTGTATAAAGCAAAATCTCTAGTCCCGAGGCAACGGTTTAAAAATTCAATGGCTCTCTAGGACCTTTAGTCCCGGTTTGTGTCAAGAACCGGGACTAGAGGTGACGGTTCAAATGTTGTCAGAGCGTGTCAGAGCACCGGACACCTTTAGTCTCGGTTGGTGTTACCAACCGGGACTAAAGGTGCCCGGCGCTCTGACACGCTCTGACAACATTTGAACCGAGACTAGAGATGATCTTTAGTCCTAGTTCATGACACAAACCGGGACTAAAGTTTCTAGAGAGCCGTTAAATTTTTAAACCGGGACTAGAGATCATCTCTAGTCTCGGGTGCAACTCAAACCGGGACTACTGTGGTTTTTGTCACTTCAACCAAAATGGTTTTTTCAGTAGTGTCTTCTATATAGTTTTATAGTTTTATAGCTAGCTGTTAGCTCAGTATTATCCTTGGTATTAGATGGAACAAACAGATTAACCAGGGAATATCAAGCCATGGTTTCTCGGGCTAGCAAGTTTCTAACTCGTATGGTTGGCCGACCACGTAAATACCATAGTGTATAATTAAATATTTACCTTTCTAACAGGTTTCATAACAAAGTCCATTGTGTCCCCATTGTGTAATATTCCTGATATATCAATATTTAAAGAAATATTTTTGTAGACAACCAGTTCTCTATTTTTTTTACGGACTATATAAATCCATCCACGAAAATGTATATGGATCGATCGGCTCGGACCATATCCCCGCCCAGTCCTCACTCATCTCATCATCTCCTCTCTCTCTCTCGCTCTCTCTCTCTCTGTCAACTCACAACGTGTGGCGACGACCACGGATTGGTCACGCGAGGGAGTTCTGCGTCAACTCCCTCTCCTTCGACAGCCAGATGGCGGCTGCCCTGCGATGTGGCAGATGGAGCCAGCAGCGAGCAAACCCTGGAGACAGCAGATCGTTCGGTTCAGAAAATATTTTTTCGCATGTGATTGTTGTGCCCGCCCGAAAAAACTCAGGATTTTCACATACATCTTGGCACTTGCACCCTTGAAAGATTAATTTGGGCTGTCGGGAAAAATCCTTTTTTTAGCAGTGCATTGTTTAGTTTTATATTTTTCATGCATGTCATTAATCTTAGTATATATTTGCAGAGAACGTCGAGCATTTTCACACTACTGGAGAAAGCCACAACTGTCCTGTTTCGTAACCCCCAGTAGTCCCGGTTGTCAAACCGAAACAACGAATCCGGGACTAGAGATGGGCGATCTCTAGTCCCGGTTAAATAACCGGACTAAAGATGCACCTTTAGTCCCGGTTGAAGCCACCAACCGGGACTAAAGATGGCGGAGCCACGTGGCGGCTGCGCCATCGTTAGTCCCGGTTGGTGGATTCAACCGGGACTAAAGATGGCGCATCCGGCCACGTGGCTCCGCTATCTTTAGTCCCGGGTTGTTGCTCCAACCGGGACTAAAGAATTTTTTATATTTTTTTAATTTTATTCTTTCTCCAACAGTGCTACATACTACATATTACACACATATACTTATAAATATATATTATATAATATATATTTATAAATATATAAGTTACAGAACATATAAATAAACTTAAGAAAGGAAATATATACATATAATATATTACCAAAACATATACACATATGTACAATATCCAGATATATTTCGTATGTTATAAAACATTATCTATTTTGTGGATCCGGTGGTTAAGTTACTTAAATTAAAATAGAACTCCCCCGTGAGATCAATGATCTGCTCGTTTATAAATCCCATCAATTCTTCCTGAGCGGCTTATATGAAAATCTCGTTGGGGAGGTTGTCTCTTACTTACATAAGCTGTCATTAATTTGATCAAACGAGAAATAAATATATGAAGTTAATAAGAAATCGATACGTAATGTATGAATAGCTATTATACGTACATCTATATCGTCGATAGTTGTGACATCGGTCACAAAGCGGTGAATGTAGTCACGTACGTAGTATCCGCATAAGTTGGTGCCCTCGCGACTGTTTTGCACACTAAAGAAGAAAGACGACGACGATTTAATATACATTTCATATTTTAGAAGAAAGTAATAATTCGAAACAACTTTGGAGCATGTTACTCACTGGAAAGTTCATCCTCACGGAGAGCTTATCTTTCCAATTTCCGCGAACATTAGTCCGAAACCATTCCCATGCCCTACGTGCAGTTAAAAGTTAGCTAGTAATTATCAGAGAACCGCATATATGCAATAGCTAGCAAGTAAGATGACATTACCTATTTAGCAGTTCAAATATCATTGTGTATGTGGACTCTGGTTTATCCATTGAGTCAAAGACATGGATCCGCGAGTTATCCATGTCAATTACTAATAGAACCCAGTGGAATCTGCAAATTGGTTTAGATGACACATATAAAAAATTTATGTATGCACACGGGATTGAAATCGGTACGGAAGGAAGAAAATACTTACGCAGTGTTGTAGGGCAGAAGGATAAATGACCGATAGTGGTTTATCACCGGCGACTTGTAAATGTTGTCCAGTGTTGGATCGAAAAATGATCAACCAATACACCGTTGATTTTGCATGGATCCATGAATCCATGTTTGCTACAATCGTGCATGTTGCAGTATTGCATCGCCATTCTACAACGGTTAAAAAGAATTTTAGTCAGCTAAATACAAGAAGGTAAGAAACGAAATAACAGAACGATACTTACAGAGCCCGCGTGACTAGAAGTGAGACGTTGAGGGCATCAAGCTGGTACAGGTCGAATATGTCTTCGAATCGGATATAGAAGTCGTCACCTCCATCAACGAAATAGTACTGTGAATATTTGCCCGTTACAATCTCTCCACCCTTGCTGGATTCTTGCATGTACCACTTGTGGAAGCGGTACATCCGTGTTGGTAGCTTTTTCACTTGATCCGGCTTTACAAGAGGCTTTCCAAGTTTGAACTTGTATTTCAGCGGAGCCTTCGCCAGGGGAGCACAGCCGTGTAATTGATCCATTGAAATTCCAGCAGATTCCACAAATTGTCGTAAGTCTGATCTGACATTTGGAACAATGAACTGGGTACATCTTTTCCCGTTCTCTTCCCCTTGAGAACGGCCTTCCGAATAGTCCTGTCGTAGTCAGACAGCGGTTGAGGTTGCGGTTTAGGCTGTGGCGTTAGGTACGTCTTCCTGAAGAAGTCCTTGTTATCCTGGGGGATTTCAGGAGGCTTCTCAGGAGACTTCTTTCTAAAGTGGGCCTTGACTTCAACTGGGGTGGCCTCGTCCAGCTTCTCTGGAGTCATGTCGTATGCCATTTTCTTTGGGGCTGGTGGGAGCGGGTAAAGTTTAGGCCTCTTGCTTCTTGGCCCACTGCTGGTTGACCTTGACCACGTGGCTCGAGATGTTGTCCGTTTAGGAGTTGGTGCTCATTGTGGCGACGGAGGAGTTTCAAAAGGCGGTGGAGTTGGAGACGACCATTTAGGAGTCGGTGCTCGTGGAGGCGACGCAGGAGGTGGAGGAGGCGGCGGCGGTGAAGGAGGCGGAGGAGACGGCCCACGTGGAGGCAGAGGAGACGGCCCACGCCCGGGGAATATTATGAAGATCTTCCTCCAGGGAAATATTCTGTGAGCTGTTTCTCCTAGCGTCAGCTCCCCTTCTCCTCCGGGGATATCCGGCTCGAGATCTTCATAGCCGTGTTCCACCTGTTCAATTTCAACTTTCGAGTACGCAGGTGGAACGGGTCGGGAGTGGTAAGTGCCGTCTCGTTCTACTGGAATGGCCATGCCGGACGCGACCTGTTCGAGAAGATTGTTTATTAGTTAGTAATGAACATTGATTGACAAGTTATTCAATGAAATATACGTACAACATAAAAGTACGAATATACCTTTATTGTTATGTTCTTTAGCGGAATGTGCAGCTCACATGGTGTTCGTTATGTGATGTCATCAACGGGGCATGGCGGACCCGGTTCAGCTTGTGGGGCTAAATCGCCTTCATTTCCAGTTGAAGCGCACGTCGGCGCTCGTAGTTGAGCGTTCTCTTGGATCCAGCTATTGGCTAACACAATGGCTCGCTCCTCTCGCCAACCTTATGGTTAGCCTTTTGTCCACAATCGATCAATGCGTGAGAGCCTCATTTCCATCTCCGAACCTCGCATCGTTATCTCGCTTTGACCTCATTCGGCTCTTGTATGTGTCGACGTCAGCTTGGAACCCGTATTTCCAGGGGACGACGCCTTTTCCTCGCGTTCGCCCCGGGTGCTCTGGGTTTTGGAGGGCGAGCGTTAGCTCGTCCTTCTCTCTGTCGGGCCTGAACGCGCCCGAGGAAGTGGCCTGCAGCGCTTCCTCTAACCTCCATCCGGCTTCTTGAATTTCATCACCAAAGATAACTGTGCCATCGACGGGATTAAGTGAGCCGCCGTGAGCATAAAACCAGTGCTTTGCTCGTTCCGGCCAGGTGGTTGTGCCTGGAACGATACCTCGCGCTTCAAGGTCGATTTCCATTTTCTCCCATTTCTCCATTGCTTTCTTATAGCCGCCTGACCCAAGCTTGTGATGGTATTTCTTTTTAGCTGCATTGGCCTTGTTCTTTTCTATGATAGCTTGTGCTTCTTCCCCAGTCTTATGTTCAACAAAAGCATCCCAATGATCTCTGAGCTTTGGGAACTTGTCAAAGTCAGGGGTCTGGCCCTTCAGGATATATTTCTTGTGTAACTCTTTCTTGTAGTTCCTGAAGAGCTCTGCCATTTTCTTTAACGTCCATTCCTTGACCCTTGCTTGTTGTGAGTCTGGGATGGTGAACGTTTGCAGCATTGTAGTCGACAGCATTTCTTTCTCGAGTTTGGGAGATAGCTCGCTCATCTCCTCCTGTCCTTGATCGCCTCCGGTTGGCAACGCTTACGGCACGTGATCCCTCACCACCCATCCGCCGTACGCAACAAACTTCCTTGCGGCGTCCTCTGGGGCAATAGAGCGACCGTCAGATTGTACCTCCGTTATGGCATGTCGACCCTCTATGCGCTTGTTGAGACCGCGTTGCCCGCGTGCCCTCTTCTGTCCAGCGGAGGCGGAGGCGGAGCCCTCATTCTCCTCATCGTTCCCCTGCACGTCCCCCTCCTCGTTGAGGTATTGATTTGTATCTTCATTCCCCTCCTTGTTGTAAACCTCTGTTCCTCGTGCGATCTCATCATGGAGAAGCTGTTCCTCGTTACAATCCGCCATTTGATTGTTGTGGGTTGAGGACTTAATCAAAGAATTCTGAAAAAAATTATTTGGTTATATCATTCACGTCCATGAGTATGTTCATCTAGAGGAGAGGAGAGAAAGAGAGGAGAATGATGTGAGGGAGATAAGGAGGATGGGAGATGAAGTGGAGAGGAAATGAAAAATTGAGGAAAGGAGACGTCCGTTCGTCCACGTTCGTTCGTCCGTTCGCGAACGTCCGTTCGTCCGTTCGTTTGTTCACGACCATTTGTTGATTTTAGCGTTCTCGTTCGTTCAAAAATACAAAATTCACAATTCCCATAAACATTCAAATTTCATATTTAAATACATATTCAAAATTCAAAATTCTCAACAATCTAATAACAGTCCATTTACATATAATGGTCCATTTACATACAAAAATCATATATTCAAAATACCCATACACACAAAATTCATATATTCAAAATACACATATATTCAAAATACACATATACTCAAAATTCATATATTAACATTCACGAGTGCGGCGGCGGCGGCGAGGATGCGGTGGGTGGCGGCGGCGGCGGCGTGGAGTGGAGGGCGCGCGGCCGTTTAGGGTTTAGGGGCCGTGGGGAGGGGCGCAAGGGGCCGGGTGGCGTGGGGAGGGGGCGGCGGCGACCACGACCATGACGATGGCCACGATGGCGATGGCGTCGACGGCGGCCAAACCCTAGCGCATAATGTCGGAAATCTTAGGGGCGGCGGCGCTAACTGCGACGGCGACGAAGACGGCGGAGCGGAGGTCCTCCGGCGACGAAGACGGCGGAGACCGCGTGCTGCGGCGTCGACTCCGAGCTCGGCGACGGCGACGAAGACGAAGACGATGCAGTTCCGAAGTGCGAAAACGGCTAAGTGTTGGATCCCCAGTGAGGCCCTTGCACAGAAGATTCTTTACTCCCGGTTGGTGGCTCCAACTGGGACAACATATACGAACATTAGTCCCGATTGAAGCCACCAACCAGGAGTAAAGATGTCGCCCGGTTGGTGGCTTCAACCGGAGTAAGATCATATCTTTTGTCCCGGTTGAATCCACCAACCGGGACAAAAGATTGCGGGCAGCCACGTGGCGCAGGTAGGTGGACATCAATAGTCCCGGTTGGTGGCTAAAACCGGGACTAAAGATGTTTGCCCGCCCAATGAAATTCACCTCTAGTCCCGGTTTTTGTAACAAACCGGGACTAATTATTATAATGCCCTATTCTATTGTATTTTATATTCATATATAATTATAATGTTCATATGTTAATATATTTTATATTCATATATAATTAACATATGTTTATATATAATTAACATGGTGTTTCAGTAAAAGATCAGGTGTTTATATATAATGCCCTATTCTATGGATAGTACGTACCAAGGTTCTTGATGTAATTATAGATCTTGAATAAGGTCAAGTGGAAGACAGGGATAATATTCAATGATTCAATTTAATTTACATCGTCCATACATAAATTTAGCTATGCAACATTTGTCCTCACATACTTTCTCCGCACAATTATTCCTTTGTTATGATCGTTGCGTGAGTAAGGGGTGTCATCATTTGATAGGAGGATACTCGGGTCAACCGCCACCGTGAACGGAGGTTGCCCGTCAAACCGATCGTAATCTTCGTCGGTTCTATCCTCGACTCCCACGATTTTCCTTTTGCTGGGAGAACCACGTGGCGCTTTGGCTCGTCGGACCCTTTCCCCTTCTTTGATTTGCTAGCCATGTCCTTGACATAGAAAACTTGTCGTACATCATTGGCAAGGACGAAAGGTTCGTCTGAGTATCCAACCTTGCTCAGGTTGACCGTTGTCATCCCACTTGCATCAATGGTTACACCTCCACCACTGAGCCTAACCCACTGGCACCGAAACAGAGGGACCTTCAGAGGTCCATAGTCCAGCTCCCATATGTCATCGATGTTGCCGTAATATGTGCTAGCAGTACCGTCGTATCCCACGGCATCGATGCGGACAGCGCTGTTCTGATTCATGCTCTTTAAGTCTTGGGCCCGTGTGTAAAATGTGTACCCGTTGATTTCATATGCCTGGAATGTGGTGATCGAGCAAGATGGACCTCTCGCCAAGAAGGCTAGTTGTTGGTCAATGCTCGCGTTGCCCATGAGACGATGTTGCAGCCAAGTAGGGAATGCATCGATGTGATGGCGTGTAATCCAGGCATCCGTCTTACCGATGTTTTCCGAGCGAACAATCGCCAAGTGCTCCTCGATGTAAGGAGCCACCAATGAAGATTGTTGCAGCACGGTCCAATGTGCTTTCCTGTACAAGTCATTCTCTATGTTCATTATTGCCTTCCTTCCAAGAGTTCCCTTCCCTCGTAGTCTACCTTCATGGCTTGATTCAGGCACCCCAATGGGACGGAGGTCTTCAAAAAAGTCGACGCAAAACTCAATCACCTCCTCTGTTCCGTATCCATTGGCGATGCTGGCCTCCGGACGCGAACGGTTACGAACATACTTCTTTAGAACGCTCATATACCTCTCGAAGGGGAACATGTTGTGTAGGAATACCGGACCGAGGATACGGATCTCTTTGACAAGGTGGCATAGGAGATGTGTCATGATATTGAAGAAGGAAGGCGAAAAGATCATCTCAAAGCTGGCAAGACATTGGACCACATCATTTTGAAAGTCTTCTAGTCCTGTCCGGATCGATGATCTTACGTGAACTTGCGTTCGGAAAGCACATAGCTTTGTTATTGTTGCCCGGACATTATCGGGAAGGATACCTCAAATTATAACGGGAAGCAGCTGTGTCATCAGCATGTGGCAGTCATGGGACTTTAGATTTGTGAACTTCTTATCCTTCGTGCTTATTATTCCCTTTATATTCGAGGAGTATCCAGACGGTACCTTGATGCTCTCCAGGCATTCAAACATTATTTCCTTCTCTGCTCTGCTCAGAGTGTAGCTTTGGACTTAGGTATTGGGCTCCTTTATCCTTTGGTTGCGGGTGAAGGCCGTCGCGTTGTGCCATATGTTTCAGATCGTTACGTGCCTCAAGTGTATCTTTTGATTTTTCGTATACACCTAGGAAGCCAAGCAAGTTTACGCAAAGGTTCTTGGTGAGGTGCATCACGTCGATTGCGTGGCGGACGTCCAAGACTTCCCAGTAGGGCAACTCCCAAAAAATTGACTTCTTCTTCCACATCGTCGCGTGGCCACCTTCACTTGCTATAGATTGGTTGCCGGGTCCCTTTCCAAATACTACTTTGAGGTCTTTCACCATGGCAAACACGGCTTTTCCGTTGCGATGCTTTGGTTTAGAACGATGGTCTGCCTTTTGATCAAAATGTTTCCCTTTTCTCCGGACAGGGTGGCTTGCAGCAAGAAAGCGACGATGGCCCATGTACACTACCTTCTTACAATGTTTCAGATACGTACACTCAGTCTCATCCATACAGTGGGTGTAAGCGTTGTACCCCTTGTTTGACTGTCCGGATAGGTTGCCAAGTGCAGGCCAATCATTGATGGTAACAAACAGCAACCCTCATAGTTTAAACTGTTCCTGTTTATCTTCATCCCACACGGGAACACCTTCTTTATTCCACAACAGTTTTAGATCTTCGATCAGCGGTGTCAGGTACACATCGATGTCGTTACTAGGTTGCTTCGGGCCTTGAATAATAACCGGCATCTGAATGTACTTTCGCTTCATGCATAGCCAAGGCGGGAGGTTGTAGATACACATCGTCACAGGTCAAGTGCTATGCCCGCTGCTCATCTCTCCAAAAGGATTCATGCCGTCCGTGCTTAAGTCGAACCTTAGATTTCGTGCATCCTCGCTGAAGTCTTCAAATGTTCTGTTGATGTTTCGCCACTGTGACCCATCGGCGGGATGTCTCAGCATGCCGTCTTGTAGGCGTTCTTCCGCGTGCCAACGCATCATTCTTGCATGCTCTTTGTTCCTGAATAGACGCTTCAGCCGTTGTATTATAGGAAAATACCACATCACCTTAGCAAGAATCCTTTTCTTCGAGGGTCGTCCGTCAACTTTGCCTGGATCATCTCGTTTGATCTTGTATCGAAGTGCTTTACAAACCGGACATGCTTCTAGGTTCTCATACTCCTCACCGCCGTAGAGGATACAATCGTTAGGACATGCGTGTATCTTCTGTACCTCCAGTCCTAGAGGGCAGACTAACTTCTTATCCTCGTACGTTGATTCCGGCAATTCGTTTCCCTCTGGAAGAATGTTCTTCACGAGTTTTAGTAACTCGCTAAAAGCCTTGTCACTGACACCATTTTTCGCCTTCCATTGTAAGAATTCCAGCGTGGTACCTAACTTTTTGTGCCCCTGTTCACAGCCTGGGTACAAGGACCTATTGTGGTCCGCCAACATACGCTCCAATTTTTACACTTCCTTTACGCCTTCGCAGTCCCCTGTACATCGCGCAACATCTGACCAAGGTCATCGGCATCGTCGTTTTCTTCAACATCCCCGCCCGCCTCGCCCACTGTATTCTCTTCAAACCCACCGTATTGACCACAGTCCGGAATGTTGTCGTCGTCTTGTTCATCTTCTTCCATTGCAACCCCCACCTCTCCGTGCGATGTCCAGCAATTGTAGTGAGGCATGAATCTCGACTGAAACAAGTGGGCATGAATAATTCTTGATGTAGAATACTCCTTCTCGTTTTTGCACTTTTTACATGGACAACGTATGAAACCCTTATGCTTGTTGGCATCGGCCACACTCAAAAAATAATGGACGCCTTGAATAAACTCTCTCGACCGTCGATCCGCGTTGTACATCCATTGCCGACCCATCTACATGGAATGCACAAAAATCGTAAGAAAATTCCATGAAATTCAAATCATTTAAGTATAACAACAATACTTATATGTATATAATCAGACAACTATTATATACTAATCCAATATACGTAATGTGTTGTTCTAAAAAAATAGAATTATTTTTAAAAGGTCTTTTAAAGTGATAAGCATAAAATTAATTAATTATTTTGCATCTATTTTAAAAGGTCCTTTGTCATCTATTTTATAACTTTTTGTCCAAAAGATTTTCTCTCATCATTTTTCATAAATATTTTTTGAGATAAAATTATATGGACTAAATTCCTATAACTATGACGTGCTAAGCTTACTTTTCTTCCTCTTTATTTTCCTCAACTTTTTTCTCAACACAATATAATGTGCTTAGCAAAATAATTAGTCCAAACAAATTTTCCCTCTCCTCATGTTTACAAAAAAATCTAGAGATGATTAATATATAGAAAACAACCGTAAAATACAAAGTGCTAAGCATAGATCATAAGAGGAAGAAGTTGCTAACCTTGTAGATAGCAAAGATTTGTGTATTATCACCAAAATAAAATCACAAAAAATTTTGGCAGCACCTCCCCTCTAGCTAGAGAAAAATTTTGAAGACAAGTGTGTTAGTGATATGCCCTAGAGGCAACATGGAGATGTTGGATATCATGTCAATGTTTATGTATTTATGAATAAAGTGTTATTCAGTTCCATGAAATAGACATCTTGTATTGATCAATAAGTACGTGACTTATTTATGAGACTCTTTATGTATGAATCTATTTGTAAACGATCCCTGATCATATGTCATATTGTTGGAACAAATATGATTCTAAGATCGGCATGTTTATTGATTGATGATCATGTCTCATAGATCATGGGTATGAAGATACCAAATCAATAAACATGGACATCTGTGTTGGAGAACACATTGTTGGATAGACCCACCATGAGACACTACGGAATTAATGTGCCATTAGTTGGTCTCGGGTAGTGTTGGTACAAAGTCCTTAGACCGAGATCACCATGGATTCCAACATGTGTAGTAGCCTACTTTGGGACTACCAAACGATATTCCGTGAATCGGGTAGTTATAAAGGTAGTTTTCGGGTTTGCTATGAAACATGGAGTGGGATGTGAGTGATCAAGATGGAATTTGCCCCTCCTTTGGAGAGATATCTCTGGGCCCCTCGAGGTAATGGATTATGGAAATGCATGGCCATGCTAAGTTGATTGAGGAGTCAATCAACGGACGGATAATCCAATACGGTTCGAGTGAATGGTTAAGCTATTGAAGGGATGGCACACATCTTGCCTATAGCTTAAGCGGTATCGTGAGACAAAGGGATTTGTGTACACATTACAGGTTCGAGCCGATATTATATTCTTGTATACTATGGTGTCAATATGTGCTGCTAGGCGCCGCGTGGATGTGTCGGCTGAGTTGGACTCGAGCCGACGGTCGGCTAAGTTAGACTATAGCCGCGAGTATACCTGAACCTACGGGTCGCACGCTTAAGGGGATAAGAACAGGCATTCGAGTTGGACTCGGATACGGCTCGATCGGATAGGGATCCGATCGGATAGAGTCCTATGGGCTTACGACGTATGGGCAGCCAACTCGTGAGATTCGGATAGGATCCGATTCAAAATAGAGTCCCGATCGGCCACTAGTCCCGTCGGCCAACTCTATATAAAGGAGGGAGGGGTGGAGAGGCTGCGGCACGTCAATTGCATCGCGTGCAACGAAGTCGCCGAGATCAATCTCCACGGAAACCCTCCCCACTTTCGAGCCAAACCCTAGCCTTGCATCGCGTGCTAGCACACGGGTGTACGGCGTTTTTCCCCGGACGTGTGGATACCGGTAGAGGCGCTGCTACGTTGCGCGGCGTAGATCGGCTTCGGATCGGCTGCGGTCGGGCGCATCGGAGCGAGCGTGAGAACGCGGCCGGACGACTCGAATCGGCTGATTGGCGAATCGGTGTCTCCGGGAATCGGCTACACAGTTCCGGATCGGATAGCCCGATTGGCTATTTCCGCGCACACTCCAATCGGTAACGATCTATCGGCCCTTACTTGCAAGTGTTCTGGTTTGCGCGGTAGAAAATTTTTGTTTTCGGCTAGCGTAGCTTCCGCGTAACCCTTCAAGGTATCGAGCTAATCTTGCTTAGTTCGGGTTTTAGATTGGATCCGGAACAAGTTTTGCGCACGGGTTGATTAGATCAATCGGTTTTACGGGATCTGTTGAGGAGAGTTAATGGTAAATTGCGTTCCTTGATAGTGTATCGGAACGGCGTAATGTGATTACGTCGAAGCAATTTCCATATAACTCGGTTTGAGTTGGGTTCGAGATAGCGTTCCTTGATAGTGTATCGGAACGGTATAATGTGATTATGCCGAAGCTATCTCGTAGTCCGATCTTGTTAGCTGCCTCGCGCCTACGCAAACCATCTCCCTTGATAGTGTATCGGGATGGCATAATATGATTATGCCGACATGGTTTCCATAAGCGAATTCATAGATTGGATCTATGAATTCCGTAGCGGGACCGCCGTGTGCGTACCCCCTTATAGGTCGTCTCGATGCCGTAGCTCTGCGATAAGTAGAAAACGTTTCTACGCCTAACTTGTTTTTGCAGAGAATGCTTTGAGATGGTATGGCCCTATTGTATGTATGAGATGTATGAGATGCATGTAATATTCTTTCATATGTGCAATCCCTGTAATATTCTTTCATACGTGCAATGCTTGTAATATTCTTTCACGACCTGCGAGTCGATGTAATCTTCAATTAGAGCTTCTATAGTAGTAGCTTAGTTTGAAGAAATCAAGCATTCGGCACTCGAAAGAACGGTGATGAAGATGGAGATCCTGTACACCGGCATGGAGATGGAGATCACCATGTGAAGGGGGCCATACTATTTCACTATATGCTATTTTTCTTACTTTCATATGTGATATGTTTGTTTGATAGGATAGCATCTGTGGAGATTGTGGCAATCGGGTATCCACATGGCAAGCTTATCCGACTGGAGGTAGGGATAGATTGCGCCTGCTATATCTGTAAGCCGAACTTGACTTAGGTGTTACGGTTGCCGATAGAGATCAGGCAATCGGCCTATAGTCACGGTTTGGTAAGATTGAGGAAACCAACTTAGAATAAGATAGAGTTTCCGACTTGTAAACCCTTCCTCCCAAGACTATATAAGGGGGTAAGGGGCATCCCTTGAGGATATTCCAACACTAGATCGAGATACGACTTCATAGGCGAGAGCTTTAGATCACGAGATCAATAAAGACACTCGGCGGATCGAATCCACCAAAACAGGAGTAGGGTATTACCTCACGAGAGGGCTGAACTGTCTAAATCTTCTTCTTCTTCTAACCCATTGTGCTTGGCGATCTTGACTGCGACCCCATTAAATATATTGCCGAAACCAAGTTTCGAAGCATCCTCGCAAAATTAAGTAGTAATGATGCCCTTCCAAATGTTGCACCCGTCATCGTTATGCTCGTCAATGGTGGGTGCCAAAGCAGAGTGTCATTCTCTATCATAACACGAGGGAGTATATGTCGGACATATACATGCAGGAGCATTTGGTTTACTTAACAAGGCTATCAAAACAGTTTTGGGCCTTGGGGCATAGGTTGGCGCCGGGGCATGGAGATGCCACACCAACAACAAGAGTCACATAGAGATGTGATTAGCAAGGTGTTGCTTACCGATGTTACTAATTTTCTAGCAGTGATGCCAAAGCTCACTAGAAAATTAATTAACATGTGGATCTTGACCCAATACGTAACCTAGAGGGAAGGTGGAAAATACGTAATGGGAGTCTAATGTTAAATTGTTTAACAATAGACATAGCATAAACATTGTGCTAAACTTTGCTTTTTCTGTTGTAGAATAAATGGCGGCTAATACTACACCCAAGTACCTTTAATTTGCGATCTATTCTCAAAAAGGAAAAATTAAATGGAACAAACTTTATGGATTGGTATCGCAACTTGAGAATTGTTCTCAAGCAAGAGCGTAAGGAGTACGTTCTTGAAGTACCCTATCCCGAGGATTTGCCAAATAATGCCACCGCAAGCGCACGGAGAGCTTACGAGAAGCACACTAATGATGCCCTAGATATAAGCTGTCTCATGCTTGCTACAATGTCCCCCGAGCTTGAAGCAATATGAGAGCAGCGATGCTCACACTATTATTCGGGGATTGCGTGGCATGTTTGAGAACCAAGCTCGGGCAGAGAGGTTCAACACCTCAAAGTCCTTGTTTGCGTCCCAGGCTTGTTGAGGGAATCCCGTCGTCCGCATGTGATAAAGATGATTGGCTATATCGAGAGTCCGGAAAAACTAGGTTTTCTCCTTAGCCAAGAGTTGGCTACGATGTGATTCTCCGGTCGCTCCCTCCGAGCTTCGAGCCATTCATATTAAACTATCACATGAACAATATGGATAGAACCTTGGCTGAATTGCATGGGATGCTAAAGACAGTGAGGAGAGTATCCAGAAAAACGGTCATCATGTGATGATGATGCAGAAGGCAAAGCGCAAACCACTGTCAAGAAACTTTGCACCAAGAGGAAGTTAACTCCCGATGAGATCGCGAGTGCCTCCAATGCAAAGAAGGGCAAGAACGGGTCGGCGGCATCGGATGCCGTTTGCTTCTATTGCAAGGAGACAGGCCATTGGAAGAGAAACTGCAAGAAGTACATGGAGGATCTCAAAAAGAGGCAAAGTACGACTTCGTTCAGGTATTAATGTTATAGACATTAATCTTGCTACTTCACCCTCGACTCTTGGGTATTTGATACCGGATCGTAGCTCATATTTGCAAATCGTTGCGGGAATGAGAAGAAGTAGAGGATTGAGAAGGGGCAAGGTGAACTGCGCGTCGGCAATGGAGCAAGCGTTGCTACGTTGATGTTGGCACGGTACCACTTCATCTACCTTCGGATTAGTTTTGGAATTGAATAATTGTTATTGTGTTCCAACACTATGTCAAAACGTTATTTCCGCTTCATGTTTGCAAGCGGAAGGATATGATTTTAGATCAATGGACAATGGTTGTTCAATATATCTCGAGAGATATGTTCTATTTTCATGCTCCATTGGTGAATGGATTATACGTTTTGAATCTTGAAGCGTCTCCCATCTATAACATTAATACGAAAGGCTACTCTCTAATGATATAAACCCCACGTTTATCCGGCATTGTCGCTTAGGCCATATAAATAAGAAACGCATGGAGAAGCTCCATAAGGATGGACTGCTTCACTCTTTTGATTTTGAATCATTTGAGACATGTGAGTCTTGTTTACTTGGTAAGATGACAAAGGCACCTTTCACGGGACATAGTGAGAGAGCAAGTGACTTATTGGCACTCATACATACCGATGTATGTGGACCAATGAGCTCAACGGCCGAAGGTGGTTATCGTACTTCATTACCTTTACCGATGACTTTAGTAGATATGGTTATATCTACTTAATGAGGCATAAGTCCGAATCCTTTGAAAAGTTCAAAGAATTCCGAATGAAGTAGAATCATTTAGGGAAAACAATCAAGTTTCTACGATCGGATCGTGGAGGGGAATACTTGAGCCAAGAGTTTGGTAATCATCCGAAAGATTGTGGAATTGTTCCACAGTTGACTCCGCCAGAACTCCACAATGGAATGGGGTGTCCGAACGGAGAAATCGCACCTTGTTGGACATGGTGCGGTCGATGATGAGCCAATGTAATCTTCCGTTATCCTTCGAGGATATGCTCTTGAAACACTGCGCTCACACTAAATAGAGTTCCATCTAAGTCGGTTGAAAAGACACCATATGAGATATGGACAGGGCAACCCCCTAGTTTGTCTTTTCTCAAAATTTGGGGATGTGAGGCTTATGTAAAACGTTTACAATCGACAAGCTCACACCCAAATCGACAAGTGCTTCTTTGTGGGATATCCTAAGGAAACTAAGGGATATTACTTTTATAATCGGGAACAAGGCAAAGTGTTTGTCGCCCGACACGGTGTCTTCTTGGAGAAAGAGTTTCTTTCAAGAAGGGTTAGTGGGAGGGGTGCATCTTGAAGAAGTTCAAGAAACACCGAAAACGTTTCGCGACAACGGAACCACAACGGGAGGAACAAAGTGTTGCGCCACCGGTTGTAGATACACCCCCCACGGAGGTCCGAAAGATCACGTCGTGCGCCCGCATGTACACAGTACGGAACAACGTGATATATTGTTGTTGGACAACGATGAACCTAAGACCTATGAGGAAGCGATGGTGGGACCCGATTCCAACAAGTGGCTTGGAGCCATGAAATCCGAAATAGAATCCATGTACAACAATCAAGTTTGGAACTTGGTTGATCCACCGATGGTGTCAAAACCATTGAGTGTAAATGTGTTTTTAAGAAAAGGCCGATATGGATGGAAATTTTCACATCTATAAGGCACGATTGGTGGCGAAAGGTTTTAAACAGATTCAAGGAGTTGATTATGATGAAACCTTCTCGCCCGTCGCAATGCTTAAATCTATTCGGATTATCCTAGCGATTGCTGCATATTTCGATTATGAGATATGGCGAGATGGATGTCAAAACGGCTTTCCTAAATGGAAAGCTAAGCGAGATGTATACATGATACAACCTCGGGGTTTTGTCGATCCAGAATCACTGAAAGATATGCAAGCTACGAAATCCATTTATGGATTGAAGCAAGCATCTCGGAGTTGGAATATTCGTTTTGATGAAGTAATCAAAGGGTTTGGTTTCATCAAAAATGAAGAAGAGGCCTGTGTTTACAAAAAGGTCGAGTGGGAGCGCAATTGTATTTCTAATCTTATATGTGGATGACATATTCGATTGGAAATGATATCCCTATGCTTGAATCCGTCAAGTCTTCATTGAAAAATAGTTTTTCCATGAAAGACTTAGGGGAGCGTATATATATTGGGCATTCGGATCTATAGAGATAGATCCAAGAGGCTAATTGGATTAAGCCAAAGTACATACATTGACAAGGTGTTGAAAAGTTTCAACATGCATGATTCCAAGAAAGGTTTCTTGCCCATGTCACATGGCATTAATCTTAGCAAGAATCGGTGTCCTCGGACACATGATGAGCGGAATAAGATGGGTATGGTTCCATATGCTTCGGCAATTGGATCCATCATGTATGCCATGCTTTGTACACGCCCGAGATGTCTCGTACGCTTTGCGTGCTACGAGTAGATACCGTCGAGATCCAGGTGAAGGTCACTGGATCTGCAGTAAAGAATATCCTTAAGTACTTGAGAAGAACTAAGGATATGTTCCTAGTCTATGGAGGTGAAGAAGAGCTCGTTGTAAGTGGTTACACCGATGCTAGCTTCCAAACAGACAAGGATGATTATAGATCGCAATGCGGGTTCGTGTTCGCTCGAACGGAGGCGCGGTCAGTGGAAGAGTTCCAAGCGGGATACGTTGCTGATTCTACAACGGAGGCCGAGTACATTGCTGCTTCGGAAGCCGCAAAGGAGGCGTTTGGATTAAGAAATTCGTTTCGAGCTTGGTGTGATGACTAGTACGACTGGTCCAATGTCTCTCTATTGTGACAAAAGTGGAGCCATTGCGCAAGCCAAGGAGCCGAGGTCACATCGAAGTCCAAACACATACTTCGGCGATATCATCTCATCCGCGAGATAGTGGATAGAGGTGATGTCAAGATATGCAAAGTGCACACGGATCTCAACATAGCCGATCCGCCGACAAAACCTCTCCCTCAACCGAAGCATGAGGTGCACACAAGATCAATGGGTATTAGATACTTACATGATTGACTCTAGTGCAAGTGGGAGATTGATAGTGATATGCCCTAGAGGCAACATGGAGATGTTGGATATCACGTCAATGTTTATGTATTTATGAATAAAGTGTTATTCGGTTCCATGAAATAGACATCTTCTATTGATCAATAAGTACGTGACTTATTTATGAGACTCTTTATGTATGAATCTATTTCTAAACGATCCCGATCATATGTCATATTGTTGGAACAAATATGATTCTAAGATCGGCATGTTTATTGATTGATGATCATGTCTCATAGATCATGGGTATGAAGATACCAAATCAATAAACATGGACATATGTGTTGGAAAACACATTGTTGGATAGACCCACCATGAGACACTACAGGAATTAATGTGCCATTAGTTGGTCTCGGTAGTGTTGGTACAAAGTCCTTAGACACGAGATCACCATGGATTCCAACATGTGTACACTTTGGGACTACCAAACGCTATTCCTAATGCGGGTAGTTATAAAGGTAGTTTTCGCGTTTGCTATGAAACATGGAGTGGGATGTGAGTGATCAAGATGGAATTTGCCCCTCCTTTGGAGAGATATCTCTGGGCCCCTCGAGGTAATGGATTATGGAAATGCATGGCCATGCTAAGTTGATTGAGGAGTCAATCAACGGACGGATAATCCAATACGGTTCGAGTGAATGGTTAAGCTATTGAAGGGATGGCACACATCTTGCCTATAGCTTAAGCGGTATCGTGAGGCAAAGGGATTTGTGTACACATTACAGGTTCGGAGCCGATATTATATTCTTGTATACTATGATGTCAATATGTCTGCTAGGCGCCGCTGTGGCAGTGGCTGAGTTGGACTCGAGCCGACGGTCGGCTAAGTTAGACTATAGCCGAAACCGAGTATACCGAACCTACGGGGTCGCACGCTTAAGGGGATAAGAACAGGCATTCGAGTTGGACTCGGATACGGCTCGATCGGATAGGGATCCGATCGGATAGAGTCCTATGGGCTTACGACGTATGGGCAGCCAACTCGTGAGATTCGGATAGGATCCGATTCAAAATAGAGTCTGATCGGCCACTAGTCCCGGTCGGCCAACTCTATATAAAGGAGGGAGGGGTGGAGAGCTGCGGCACGTCAATTGCATCGCGTGCAACAGAAGTCGCCGAGATCAATCTCCACGGAAACCCTCCCCACTTTCGAGCCAAACCCTAGCCTTGCATCGTGTGCTAGCACACGGGTGTACGGCGTTTTGTCCTCGGACGTGTGGATACCGGTAGAGGCGCTGCTACGTTGCGCGCTGTAGATCGGCTTCGGATCGGCTGCGGTCGGGCGCATCGGAGCGAGGCGTGTGAACGCGGCCGGACGACTCGAATCGGCAGATTGGCGAATCGGCTGTCTCCGAGAATCGGCTACACAGTTCCAGATCAGATAGCCCTGATTGGCTATTTCCGCTGCACACTTCAATCGGTACCGATCTATCGGCCCTTACTTGCAAGTGTTCCTGGTTTGCGCGGTAGAAAATTTTTGTTTTCGGCTAGCGTAGCTTCCGCGTAACCCTTCAAAGTGTAGCTGGCTCGGGCTGGAGGAGGAAGAAGGAGTATAAAAAGCAAGCCATCTTTAGTCCCGGTTGGTGTTACCAACCGGCACTAAAGATCAAAATTATCTTTTAGTGCCGGTTGGTAACCTCAACCGGGACAAAAAATAGCATCTTTAGTCCCGGTTGGTAACACCAACCGGGACTAAAGATGGTGTCAGAGGCTCTCAAAGCTTGTCAGAGTGCCAGGCATCTTTAGTCCCGGTTGGTAGCACCAACCGGTACTAGAGGTAGAATCTCTAGTCCCGGTTGGTGTTACCAACGGGACTAAAGATTCCTGGCGCTCGACACGCTCGACAACATTTCAGCCAGGACTAGAGGTGATCTTTAGTCCGGTTCGTGACACGAACCGGGACGAATGTTCCTAGAGAGCCGTTCAATTTTTATACGGGACTAGAGATGATCTCTAGTCCCGGGTGCAACTCAAACCGGGACTACTCTGATTTTTGCCACTTCAACCAATGATGGTTTCTCTAGTAGTGTCAATAGTTGGACCTATTTAGCTTATATAAGTTTTCTTTATACAGTAATTATTATATAAGATAAGCTGGGTTTTGTCCCAATTCCTTTTATGCATGTTCACTAATTAGTCTCAATCAGCTACCAAAAATATACCATGCATCACTACTACAAAAGACTCATACGTGCCGGTTCGAAAGACCTAATAGGTGCCGGTTTTGAGACCGACAATTTTGCCGGCACATAAGTGTCGATTCTTGTAAACAATTGTAAAGAATTGGCATCTCTAGTCCTGAAGCACAAAAAGGAATTATTCCATGAATATAGAATACTTCATGAAACAATTCATAGAAATCACATACATAAATTCCACATCAATTCACATAAATCATACACATCCTTCATATTCACATCACCAAACGTAAATTGCAAATTAACAGAAATCAATGCGTGAGAGAGATGAGATCACAAACAGCTACCACTGCTGGAGAAACCCACACTAGTCCCCGTTGTGAAACCGGGACTACGAATCCGGGACTAAAGATCATCATCTTTAGTCCCGGTTGAAATAATCAGAACTAAAGATGCATATCTTTAGTCCCGGTTGGTAACACCAACTGGGACTAAAGATGACGGCGTCACGTGGCTGGCTCCGCCATCTTTAGTCTCAGTTAGTGTTACCAACCGGGACTAAAGGTTTATTTATTTTTTTTAATTTGCTCCTGCTATAGCTGCTAGCTTGCTGCCTATATATTACACTTGTATATATTATATTGTGCATACATATTTTACACACATATATTTATTGCAACATGCATATATGTATAAATATATAATTTACACACATATAAATGAACTTAACAAAGGAAATATATATATTACCAAAATATATACACACATACAATATCCATATATGTTTAGTAGGTTACAAAAAATTGTCTCTAATCTACTTTGTGGATTGAGTGCTAAAGTTAATAAAACTTATGTAGAACTCCCCTGCGGGATCAATGATCTGCTCGTTTATAAATCCCATCAATTCTTCCTGAGCAGCTTGTATGAAAGTCTCGTAGGAGAGGTTGTCTCTTACTCGCATAAGCTCTCATTAATTCGAATAAACGAGAAATAAATATATGAAGTGAATAAAAAATCGAGACATAATGTACGAATGGTTGTTATATGTACATCTATATCGTCGATAGTTGTGACATCGGTCACAAAGCGGTGAATGTAGTCGTAGATGTAGTATCCGCATAAGTTGGTGCCCTACGACTGTTCTGCACACTAAAGGAGAAACGACGACAGATTTAATATACATTTCATATTTTAGAACAAAGTAATGATTCAAAATAACTTTGGAGCATGTTACTCACTGGAAAGTTCATCCTTACAGAGAGCTTATCTTTCCAATTTCCGCGAACATTCACCCGAAGCTGTTCCCATGCCCTACGTGCAGTTGAAAGTTAGCTAGTAATTATCCGAGAGCCGCATATATGCAATAGCAAGTAAGATAACATTACCTGTTAAACAGTTCAAATATCTTTGAGTACGTCGACTCTGGTTTATCCATTGAGTCAAAGATATGGATCCACGAGCGATCCATGTCAATTACTAACATAACCCAGTGGAATCTGAAAATTGGTTTAGATGACACATATGAAACTTTATGTATGCACGGGATTGAAATCGGTACGGAAGGAAGAAAAAACTTACGCAGTGTTGTAGGACAGAAGGACAAACGACTGGAAGTGGTTCTGCACCAGCGCATTGTATATGTTGTCCACTGTTGGATCAGGAAATTGATCAACCAACACGCCGTTAATTTTGCGTGGATCCATGAATCCATGTTTGGTACAGTCATGCTTGTTGCAGTATTGGATCGCTATTCTACAACGGTTAAAAGGAATTTTAGTCAGCTAAATACAAGGAGGTAAGAAACGAAATAACAAAATGATACTTAGAGAACCCGCGTGGCTAGAAGTGAGACGTCGAGGGCATCAAGCTGGTACAGGTCGAATATGTCTTTGAATCGGATATAGAAGTGGTCACCTCCATCGAAGAAATAGTTCAGTGAATATCTGCTCGTTACCATCTCTCCACCCTTGCTGGATTCTTGCATGTACCACTTGTGGAAGCGGTACATCTGTGTAGGTAGCTTTTTCACTTGATCCGGTTTTACACGCTTTTCAAGTTTGAACTTGTATTTCAGCGGAGCCTTCGCCAGGGAAGCACGGTCGGGTAATTGATCCATTGAAATTCCAGCGGATTCCATAAATTGTCTTAACTCTATTATAACATTTGAAACTGTGCTGAACTCCAAAGGTTTCTGAGGCTACATGCCGATCTGGGGTACATCTTTGCCCGTTCTCTTCGCCTTGCCAGCATCCTTTCGAATAGTCCTGTCATAGTCGGACTACGGTTGAGGTTGCGGTTCAGGCTGTGGCGTTAGGGACGTCTTCTTAAAGAAGTCCTTGGTCTCCTGGGGGATTTCAGGAGGCTTCTCATGAGACTTCGTTCTGAAGTGGGCCTTGACTTCAACTTCGATGGCCTCATGTATGATGAGGACATCACCACCTCGGATACAACCACATTGGGAGCTTTTGATTTAAAGGTGCACGGATTCTTTATCAAGATTGTATTTGATGCTTTTGATGAATTGATGCTGCACCATGATATGTGTTTATTTACATTTTCAGAAATACATACTGGATCAAAAAGAGTGTTAAACACACATGAAAGACATGGAGGACAAAGGAAATTGATTGGGGGGGGCAAATCCAAGTACTTCTCACGTCACTTTTGGCCCAAGGAAAGAAAGAGATCTAATCCAACACGTTTTGATGCTGAATTCGGACTGCACGACAGCGCTGAATTCAAACGGCCGTCAAATATGCATACGTGCTCCGATTTGGGTCCATAAGTACTTGATGGAAAGCTCTTGGAGTCCTCTTTCCAACGGATCTAGCCTCATCTCAAAATTCCATCCCAATCATTCGCAATCACAGAAACAAGGTGTTGCATCACCTATAATGAGCCTATGGGCTTGTAACTTTATCTGGGACCCCGGCCCAAGTGGGGCCCAAGTGGGGTGCGCCCTAACCAGGTGGAACACGACTCTAGGGAGCCCTAGGTCATCCTTGCACCTATATATATACCCCCTAGCTGCCATAGAACAACTCGGTTTTGGTTTATTTAAGTTTAGCTATCGCTACTTCCTGATAGACGCGTGTGTCGGCTAGACCATCCGTTCTATTTGATTCGGAACCCCATCTTATCATTTGTATTCAATTCTTATTTGTAATTCAGATTGCTTTTATCTTGTTCTTGCTTGTTTCTTCGATTTGCTTGCAGGAATAAGGTTGATCTGCACCGGCAAGATCAACAACCCACGGAGAGGTGTATCGATCGCTAAGGCGCAACACAACGTCTCGTACGGTTGTAGTCGGATCGTCAACGTTTCTTCCAAATCGTAGTTATCATCAACTCACTGAAAGATCAGGACACCCTAGTTCACATCAGTTGGTATCAGAGCGCCAAGTTGATCGGTGAGTTTTATCCACCTATAACCGAAAAGCCAAAAAAATTGCATCCATTAACTAGCCATATTTGTGCCATTGCATTGTTCTTTTTAGTTTTTGCTTTGTTGCGTTTTACGTTGCATCGTCACGTCGTGTTGCTGGTCTTAGTGTCTAGTTCGTTTAGAGTTTCGAGTTCTTGTCACGTCTAGTACCACACTCTTCGTTGCCACCATCGTGTTGCACGTGAGAAATAGCGATTAGATATTAGATTAGATTAGATTGGTTTTATTTTAGGAAAGAAATAGTAGATTAGATTGGTTAAAAATCAGGTTTTGTTTTTATCTCCTGCTCCAACCGAACTCCTAGCTGTCCACCCCCACAAGTCCGACTCCCACTACCCTCCTAATCACGTACATCTAATTTTTGAGTCGTGTCAAACACCTTGGTAAAATTTTGTTTTGTGTCGGATTCGAGATCTGTTTGGAAAAATGGAGCGGCATAACGTCGGCATTCCATTTTTATATAGTTCTAATTTTAGGGTTTGGACTTTTACATTTGAGTCCCTGTAATTTTTATTTACGTTTAAGTCCCTGTAATTTTACATCGAGGTCCATAAGTTGGTTTTTGCTGGAAAAAAATCAAAAAAAGGCGAAAGGTGCTTTAAAAAGAGAGGAAAAAGCCGCACCAAAAACAAGAAGAAAAAAAAGCGAGAAGAAAAAAAAAAAGAAAGAGAAGAAAAAAAGAAAGAGAAAAAAATTCGGTTGTTGCTTTCATTTATCAAAGCTATGCATAGTTGTTTCTAGTGCTATCTTGTGGTACCGTTTGTGCCTAGGCTTGCGTCTCTAGTACGTTCGTCCTAGGACCAGCACGGTACTTGACTTTGAACGGTTATTCAACTTTGCATTTTCGATTTGAGCATTTGGTATTCCTTTGCTACATATTTAAGCCTACCCGAGCTCCATAGATTTGATTGCAGCCGTACAACGGGTGTTTGTCGAGGCATCGATACATCCAAGCTCCATTGGGGTGTTTGGTTAAGTCGGTGTATGTCACCATTCCGCTTGCTATGGTAAGAACTTGTAAGAGCTTGGCTAAAAGCTTGAGAGTGTGTGATATTTGAGCCTCCACTACCTAGTAGTTGATAGGAGCGTACATATATTTCGTGTATGTTTCTTGTTTTCTACTAACAATGATAGGAATACGCAAAACAAATGGGAATAACTATGCTCAACATCAACATCTTCGTCGAGACATGAGGAGTGATCAACATGATGCATATGAGGTAAGTGACATTGTTATTGCTAAGATCAAATCTACACTACCTTATTTTGAAGGAAATTATGATCCTCATGCTTATATTAAGTGGGAGCTAGCGGTTGATAAAGAATTTAAAAAGCATGATTTGTCGAAAAACAAAAGTTTGTGTGTGCCTCTAATGTATTAATTAAATATGCTTCTAATGAATGGAAACATCTTTGTAGGCATAACAAAATACCTCAATCTTGGAAAGACCTAAAACGATATTTGAGAGATGTTTATGTTCCCATGTATTATGCTGATATTCTATTCAACAAACTGCAATGTTTAAAACAAGATACCAGAACAGTTACTTCGTACTATCATGATATGCGTGATTTTTTATTACGTTGTGGTTTAGATGAATGCGAAGAAGCTACAAAGTTGAGATTTTTATGTGGGCTTAACAAAGAAATTCAGGATATGCTTGCTTACCAAAATTATAGATCTCTCTCTCATTTGTTAGAACTTGCTTGTAATGCTGAATGTGAAATAGAGGACATGAAGAAGCAACAAGTTGTGCTTGTACCTCCTATTTTTTCATGTAATGATGATGTACAAATTTGGAAGGAGAAATCTTTTGTGTCTCCTATTACTAACGCTTTGCAGGAAGCTCAACATATTCACCAAGAGGAGGAGGACAATGTTCTTGAGAAGAAAGGTGAGAAGCATGAAGCACCTAAAATATCTGGAGAAAGTTTACAAGGTAAAATAAATGGTGCTGAGGTAAATGAAGGTGAGTATTCTCAAGCTGAGCTATACATGTCCACTTTACATGCTATAGTAGAGCAACCATTAGTGGAACCAACTGTTGAGATTCCTTTGTCACAAGTTGATTTAGTTGATGTTCTTTATGATAAAGAAGAGTTGTGTGATAATGTTTCGCTTATATCAATGCCACAACTAGTTAATTTAGTTGATGTTCCTTGTGATAAAAAAGAGTTGTGTGATAATGCTTCACTTATATCAATGCCACAACTAGTGAATGAACATGCTATTTCTAGTGTTAGTTCTTTAGACATTGATTTTAAGCATGTTGTTCACGTTTGTAATGAAGTTGAGGAGCGTGAATTGTTATTTTCTTTAAATACTTTGGGTTATGTTCTTTTTGATGACCGTTGTGAGCTCAATAATTTGAAGGAAAAATTATTAATCTAAGCCTGATTTACTATGTCCAGCTAATGTTATTTTTTATATCTTTGGCGAATATAATGACAGAGAAACATATTTGGTGCATAAAGCTTATATTTGTTCTAATCTAAAATATTCTTTCGGGCAACAATACTATGATCAAATAGGGGACAACATTAACACTAACAATGTCATGCAAAGCTTTCCTAGTTTTTCCCCTATGCAACAAGGTAAGCCCAAAGAAGGGGAGCATTTTTGGTCTTGGCCGTGCAGCATAGCCATCGCTCCTGTTGCAATGTCAAACCAACCACCTCTGAATGCCATTGGATCAAGTCAGGGACGACTTGCAGCCAAGAAGGGGAGAATGATGAGGACATCACCACCTCGGATACAACCACATTGGGAGCTTTTGATTTAAAGGTGCACGGATTCTTTATCAAGATTGTATTTGATGCTTTTGATGAATTGATGCTGCACCATGATATGTGTTTATTTACATTTTCAGAAATACATACCTGGATCAAAAAGAGTGTTAGACACACATGGAAGACATGGAGGACAAAGGAAATTGATTGGGGGGCAAATCCAAGTACTTCTCACGTCACTTTTGGCCCAAGGAAAGAAGGAGATCTAATCCAACATGTTTTGATGCTGAATTCGGACTGCAGGACAGCACTGAATTCAAACGGCCGTCAAATATGCATACGTGCTTCGATTTGGGTCCATAAGTACTTGATGGAAAGCTCTTGGAGTCCTCTTTCCAACGGATCTAGCCTCATCTCAAAATTCCATCCCAATCATTCGCAATCACAGAAACAAGGTGTTGCACCATCTATAATGGGCCTATGGGCTTGTAACTTCATCTGGGACCCCGGCCCAAGTGGGGCCCAAGTGGGGTGCGCCCTAACCAGGTGGAACACGACTCTAGGGAGCCCTAGGTCGTCCTTGCACCTATATATATACCCCCTAGCTGCCATAGAACAACTCGGTTTTGGTTTATGTAAGTTTAGCTATCGCTACTTGCTGATAGACGCGTGTGTCGGCTAGACCATCCGTTCTATTTGATTCGGAACCCCATCTTATCATTTGTATTCAATTCCTATTTGTAATTCAGATTGCTTTTATCTTGTTCTTGCTTGTTTCTTCGATTTGCTTGCAGGAATAAGGTTGATCTGCACCGGCAAGATCAACAACCCACGGAGAGGTGTATCGATCGCTAAGGCGCAACACAACGTCTCGTACGGTTGTAGTCGGATCGTCAACGTTTCTTCCAAATCGTAGTTATCATCAACTCACCGAAAGATCGGGACACCCTAGTTCACATCAGTGTAGCTCCTCATCAGTCTTCTCATATTGGAGCTTCTGTGCGGGTGGCGAAGTCTTCTCAATTCTTTGAAGCTTTCTTCTTGCGAGACCGCTTGATATTGACCGCGCGCCCTTAGGATCCGACGGAGGCAGAGGAGGATGAGATGTTGCCTGTTTAGGAGTCGGTGCTCATTGTGGCGATAGAGGAGGCTGAGAAGACGGTGGAGTTGGAGATGACCGTTTAGGAGTCGGTGCTCGTGGAGGCGACGCAGGAGGCGGAGGAGGAGGCTGAGGAGACGGTCCACGTGGAGGCGACAGCGGTTAGGAGTCGGTTGTTGTCTAATAACATAGACTAACCGATTAGGGTTAGATCAAATTATGGATCTAGGTTATACAGTATATATGATAAACCAACGATTTACATAAACAAGATTAGAGTATCATAATGATGGAAGCACTAATCCCGAGAACACAAGCCGCTGTGACAAGACTTACCTTTTCGCTGGAGATCAAACGATGCAACCCAACTAGAAGTAAGCACTCATCGAAACTATTAAAAGAAAAGGTGGCGATGCGCCGAAGGTTGTATTGAACTTGATTGTTGATTATTTACATAGTCTTGGGTCATATTTACATCCAGATACAAAATAAGTCCATGACGGACACGATTCCTATCTCTATTACAATTTGAATTACGAGATATATGCCTAAAACAAATTCTCACCGACATTATCTATAAGGAAACTATTCAAAACATCTTAATTAATAGATACAATTGTCTTTCCTGGACTCTATCCATCTATGGCAATCCTCATGAAGCACTCTAAACCGAATCCGAAGACAACTCCAACGTTTTTTCCCTAAAGATTGATCAAACCAGCTATCCTTATAGGAATTGGTTGCATCAGCTATCCTTGTCCGACTTGGTATCAGCCGATAGCTACCTTAGCCGATTTGATTACCAGCCGACAAAATCCTCAGCCGATTCGGTTTGCACTTGGCGCGCACTCCGCCTTTGGAAGAACTCAATTCTCACCATATCGACTTTGGCTTTAGATCCAAACCGATAATTTGCTTACAAAATTTGGTTGTTAACACAAACGCTATTCGAATGCTGGGTAGTTATAAAAGTAGTCTTTGGGTTTGCTATGAAATATGTAGTGGGATGTGAATGACCAAGATGGAATTTGTCCTCCTATGGGAGAGATATCTCTGGGCCCCTCGAAGTAATGGATTATGGAAGTGCATGGCCATGCCAAGTTGATTGAGGAGTCAATCAACAGATAGATAATCCAATACGAGATCGAGTGAATGATTAAGCTATTGATAGGATGTCACGAGTCTTGCCTATGGCTTAATTGATATCATGAGGAAAAGGAATTTGTGCACACATTACAGGTTCAGCCGATATGATCCTCTTGTATACTTTGGTGTCAATACGTTCTGCTAGGGGCCGCTGTTGACGGGTCGGCCGAGTTGGACTCGGGTCGGAACCAAGTATACCTGAGCCTACAGGGTCACACACTTAATGGGAAAGAACAAGCATTCGAGTTTGACTCGGATACGTCTCAATTGGATAGAGATCCAACCAGGACATAGAGTCCCGATGGGCCTTTAGGTCCAGTCGGCAACCCTATATAAAGATGGCGAGGGGTGGAGGGTTTGTGCACAACATACAACCGGACAAACCTTCTCCACGGAAACCCTCCCACGTCGGAGCCAAAACCCTAGCCGTGTATTGCGTGCTAGCACACGGGTGTTTGGAGTTCTTTCGTTGGATGTATGGATACCGGTAGAGACATTGCTACATTGCGGTGTTATTCGACAGCATTGAATCTTGTCGAGATCCAATTAGCCGAATTCGATTCGGCGATTTGGGTCGGGGTCGGAAGGTTGGAGGGCCGAGCGAAGCGGCTCGGTGTTGCTCGGCGCTATCGACATCAGCAACTTGACGCGAAGTCGTCGACATCGGCGGATCCTAACACCATCAGGCGATCGGTCATGCGCGTGGAGTTTGGCGGGGTCGGGCAAGACGAATTGGAATCACCGTCGGGGTCGACGGCTCGAGCGATTCGGACCCGGGGTCAACAGGAACTTTTTTGGGTCGGCGAAGCTCATTCCGAGGTCGGCAAGACTTGTCTAAGGTTGGCTAGCAACATATTGACTGTTTTTGCTGCACTTCACATCAATAGGTAATGATCTATGGACCCTTACTTGCAAGCTTTCCTGGATTACGCGGTAGAAAAGTTTTGATTTATGCTATCATAGCCTCCGTGATCTCCTTCAGTGGTATCAGAGCTAGACTTGTGTAGTTTGGGTTTTAGATTGGATTTCAAACAAGTTTGAGCACACGGGTTGATTAGATCAATCGGTTTTAGGGTTATGTAGAGTAGAGGAGATGGAAATTGCGTTCCTTGAGATAGTCTCGGATCGATATAATGTGATTATGTTGAAGAGGTTTCCATAGTACTCGCTATGAGTATGAGTCGAATTCGGGATGGCGTTCCTTGAGAGTGTCTCGGATCGGTACAATGTGATTGTGCCGAAGCTATCTAGTAATCTGATCATAATTGCCGCCTTGTGCCTATGCAAACCATGTCCCTTGATAGTGTATCGGGACAATATAATTTGATTATGCCGATATGGTTTCCATAAGCGATTTCAGTATCATATATCTACGAGTACCCTCTTTTGTCATCTTGGTATCGTATCTCTACGATAGGTAGAAAACGTTATACGTCTAACTTGTTTTTCATAGAATGTTATGAGATGGTATGGCACAATTGTAAGTATGAGATGCATGTGATGCATGTAATATTCTTTCATACGTGCAATCCATGTAATATTCTTTCACGACCTATTGTCAATGTAATCTTCGATCAATAGCTTCTATAGTAGTATCTTAGTTTGAAGAAATCAAGCATCTGACACTCAGCAGAACGATGATGAAGATGGAGATCCTCTACACCGGCATGGAGATGGAGATCACCATGTGAAAGGGCCATACTATTTCATTATTAATTACTATTCTTCTTGTTTTCATATATGTGATATATTTGTTTGATAGGATAGTATCCCTCAGAAAATTAAGTAGTAATGATGCCCTCCAAATGTTGCACCTATCAAGGTTGTGATCGTCAATTGGTAGGTCTGCCAAAGTAGAGTGCCATTGTCTATCATAACACGATGGGGTATATGTCAGACATATACATGCAGGAGCATTTGGTTTACATGACAAGGCTATCAAAATAATTTTGGGCCTTGGGACATAGGTTGGGGCCGGGGCATGATGATGCCACCCAACGAACAAGAGTCACATAGGGATGTGATTATGTCACGCCCGAAAATTCACTAGTAATTTTCGAACTAATTTATGCACACAATCCTCGTCGAGGAATCAGCCGAGGTACACAAATCGATAAATTAATATACAAAATCATCAAATAAACTAATGCGATAAATACTTACAAAAGAGGTACTTAGTCCTCACCACGAAGAAAACTGTAGCGGAAAAAGAAAATCTAGCGAAGCTTCAACTCCACTCCCACAGACAGCTCAACTGGGATCTAAACCAAAAGGTCTTCTCCTTCGAAAGCCTTCTTCAACTGAGGTTGATTGGTTATTGCAAGAATAAGTACATGGAATACTCAACAAACCACACAACAAGTATGCAAGTGCGCAGGGATACAAAAATGGCTATAATAGGGCTTCATTTTGCAAAGACAACATTTAGCAAATATTTGAGAATTTGTAAAATAGTAGAATAATTAGTCATCAATATTAATCAACACTGAACAACACCCCAATGCTGCACAGGCCCAACCAACTCTGAACAACCAATCCCAGTTGTATAGATCTAAACTCCATTACAGGAGCTAACAAATTATATCACCATTTATCATCATTAATGAGTAGTGTGAGACTAATCACGGTGAATCTGGTTGATCGCCCATAACCGTAGGCACGACTATTCGAATAGTTTTACTCTGATCAGAGGTGCGCAACAAGAAACGATTCCACACATGTTACCATGTACTAAAGTACCGCCATGATACTGCAAAGGAGAAAATTGTGACAAGACCTTTCGCATAACTCTCCCTAACCAATCGTACCACACCAAGGTTTCACCCCCACCTCTTGCAAGGAAATGGGTAGCCCCCCGCGTGCCGCAGTGAATCCGAAAGCCGATCAACCCTTAAAACTGGGGCCGACCCAACTCCATCACGCCTACCCTCACTAGGGTACGTTAGCTAGAGACACCTACACTACAGATCCAGCCATTACCCATGCTGGCTTGTGGTATGCACTGTAATTCTTCCAGGTGCTCACGACCCACCATTAATCAAATTTTAGTTGATCATTTATTCATTAATTAATCATGATCATCCATCATGAGCTATCATTAATTATCCATTAAGAGAATATAAGTGAATCATTAATTATCCCACATGAAATGACGCTAAAGTTCCTAAGCATCGCTAAGCAAATATCCCTAATTTCTAGTTAAATCATTATATAAAGTTTAACTCAAATTATAACCCAAGGTATCAAGGTATAGGGTAATCAATGCAATTTGGCCATAACAAAGGAATAGATTCATACCACCCAATGTCATTCATAAATAAATGCATATTTGAAATAAATAGAGAATCTAAAAATAGGATCAACATGCTCAAAGGAATTGTGTTTAGGATCTGTGGACTTGCCTTGCAATACTTAGTCTTCAGTTCGTCTTCAGGAACTTCTTCGACAAACGAATGAACGACACTCCTAAACTATCGAAAACTAAACCTAGAACACAAACAAGGCGAAACACTAATAAAAACCAAATAAATAGTACAATTAAAGTTCATAAATTGATATAGCTTAATTTTAGATGAATTATGAGACTTCAACGACCTCATTCCGAGTTCATATGAATTAGTCATGAATTTTTGAAGTTTTAATCAAATAAACCCTATAAAGAAACAACTAAATGATTTATTGCATCAGACTGATTTATTTTTCAACTGGAGAAGGAAGATTATGATGTTAGCCCTGATTAGTCCACGGTAGACCAAGTTCACCGAGATGGTCCACGGGTTCACAAGGATTTGGACGGCTGGATTGAATCAGATCAGATCGGATGGCTAAGATTTAACCGATTCAATCTAGTATAGATGAACCCCTGGGATTAAACCGACCAAGATCCAATGGACGAGATTGAATCCGGACGTATTGAGGATGATGTGAACTAGGGTGTCCCGATCTTTCGGTGAGTTGATGATAACTACGATTTGGAAGAAACGTTGACGATCCGACTACAACCGTACGAGATGTTGTGTTGCGCCTTAGCGATCGATACACCTCTCCGTGGGTTGTTGATCATGCCGATGCAGATCAACCTTATTCCTGCAAGCAAATCGAAGAAACAAGCAAGAACAAGATAAAAGCAATCTGAATTGCAAATAGGAATTGAATACCAATGATAAGATGGGGTTCCGAATCAAATAGAACGGATGGTCTAGCCGACACACGCGTCTATCAGGAAGTAGCGATAGCTAAACTTACATAAACAAAACCCGAGTTGTTCTATGGCAGCTATGGGGTATATATAGGTGGGAGGACGACCTAGGGCTCCCTAGGGTCGTGCTCCACCTGGTTGGGGCGCACCCCACTTGGGCCCCACTTGGGCCAGTGTCCCAGATGAAGTTACAAGCCCATAGGCCCATTATAGGTGATGCAACACCTTGTTTCTGTGATTGCGGCTGATTGGGATGGAATTTTGAGATGAGACCAGATCCGTTGGAAAGAGGACTCCAAGAGCTTTCCATCAAGTACTTATGGACCCAAATCGAAGCACGTATGCATATTTGACGGCCGTTTGAATTCAGCTCGTCCGCAGTCCGAATTTAGCACCAAAACGTGTTGGATTAGATCTCTTTCTTTCCTTGGGCCAAAAGTGACGTGAGAAGTACTTGGATTTGCCCCCCAATCAATTTCCTTTGTCCTCCATGTCTTCCATGTGTGTTTAACACTCTTCTGAAAATGTAAATAAACACATATCATGGTGCAGCATCAATTCATCAAAAGCATCAAATACAATCTTGATAAAGAATTCATGCACCTTTAAATCAAAAGCTCCCAATGTGGTTGTATCCGAGGTGGTGATGTCCTCATCATTCTCCCCTTCTTGGTTGCAAGTCGTCCCTGACTTGCTCCAATGGCATTTAGAGGTGGTTGGTTTGACATTGCAACATGGAGCGATGGCTATGCTGCACGGCCAAGACCAAGAATGCTCCCCTTCTTTGGGCTTACCCTGTTGCATAGGGGAAAAACTAGGAAAGCTTTGCATGACATTGTTAGTGTTAATCTTGCCCCCTATTTGATCATATAGTATTGTTGCCCGAAAGAATATTTTAGATTAGAACAAATATAAGCTTTATGCACCAAATATGTTTCTCTGTCATTATATTCGCCAAAGATATGAAAAATAACATTAATGGACATAGTAAATCAGGCTTAGCATATAATTTTTCCTTCAAAATATTGAGCTCACAACGGTCATCAAACAGAACATAACCCAAAGTATTTAAAGAAAATAACAATTCACGCTCCTCAACTTCATTACAAATGTGAACAACATGTTTAAAATCAATGTCTAAAGAACTAACACTAGAAATAGCATGTTCATTCACTAGTTGTGGCATTGATGTAAGTGAAGCATTATCACACAACTCTTCTTTATCACAAGGAACATCAACTAAATTAACTAGTTGTGGCATTGATATAAGTGAAACATTATCACACAACTCTTCTTTATCATAAAGAACATCAACTAAATCAACTTGTGACAAAGGAATCTCAGCAGTTGGTTCCACTAATGGTTGCTCTACTATAGCATGTAAAGTGGACATGTATAGCTCAGCTTGAGAATACTCACCTTCATTTACCTCAGCACCATTTATTTTACCTTGTAAACTTTCTACGAGATATTTTAGGTGCTTCATGCTTCTCACCTTTCTTCTCAAGAACATTGTCCTCCTCTGTTGGTGAATATGTTGAACTTCTGCAAAGCGTTAGTAATAGGAGACACAAAAGATTTCTCCTTCCAAGTTTGTACGTCATCATTACATGGAAAAATAGGAGGTACAAGCACAACTTGTTGCTTTTTCATGTCCTTTATTTTACATTCAGCATTACAAGCAAGTTCGACAAATGAGAGAGAGA
The DNA here is from genome assembly GCA_019925245.2 of Oryza australiensis. Taxonomy (NCBI): domain Eukaryota; kingdom Viridiplantae; phylum Streptophyta; class Magnoliopsida; order Poales; family Poaceae; genus Oryza; species Oryza australiensis. The sequence goes on from JAIFGZ020000499.1 coordinate 503,946, forward strand.
TCTATAATTTTGGTAAGCAAGCATATCCTGAATTTCTTTGTTAAGCCCACATAAAAATCTCAACTCGTAGCTTCTTCACATTCATCTAAACCACAACGTAATAAACAATCATGCATATCATGATAGTACGAAATGCTTGTTCTCGTATCTTGTTTTAGACATTGCGGTTTGTTGAATAGAATATCAGCATAATACATGGGAACATAAGCATCTCTCAAATATCGTTTTAGGTCTTTCCAAGATTGAGGTATTTTGTTATGCCTACAAAGATGTTTCCATTCATTAGAAGCATATTTAATTAATACATTAGAGGCACACATAACCTTTTGTTTTTCGGACAAATCATGCTTTTAAATTCTTTATCAACCGCTAGCTCCCACTTAATATAAGCATGAGGATCATAATTTCCTTCAAAATAAGGTAGTGCAGATTTGATCTTAGCAACAATAATGTCACTTGCCTCATATGCATCATGTTGATCACTCCTCATGTCTCGACAAAGATGTCGATGTTGAGCATAGTTATTCCCATTTCTTTTGCGTGTTCCTATCATTGTTAGTACAAAACAAGAAACATACACAGAAATATATGTACGCTCCTATCAACTACTAGGTAGTGGAGGCTCAAATATCACACACTCTCAAGCTTTTAGCCAAGCTCTTACAAGTTCTTACCATAGCAAGCGGTATGGTGACATACACCGACTTAACCAAACACCCCAATGGAGGTTGGATGTATCGATGCCTCGATGAACACCGCACGACGCAATCAAATCGTGGAGCTCGGGTAGGCTTACATATGTAGCAAAGGAATACCAAATGCTCAAATCGGAAAATGCAAAGTTGAATAACCGTTCAAAGTCAAGTACCGTCTTGGTCCTAGGACGAACGTACTAGAGACGTGAGCCTAGACACAAACAGTACCACAAGATAGCACTAGAAACAACTATGCATAGCTTTGATAAATGAAACCAACAAATGAATTTTTTCTCTTTCTTTTTTTCTTCTCTTTTCTTTTTTTTTCTTTTCGCTTTTTTTCTTCTTCTTTTTTTTTGGTGCGGCTTTTTTTCCTCTCTTTTTAAAGAACCTTTCGCCTTTTTTTGATTTTTTCCAGCAAAAACCAACTTATGGACCTCGATGTAAAATTACGGGGACTTAAACGTAAATAAAAAATTACGGGGACTCAAAAGTAAAAGTCCAAACCCTAAAATTAGAACTATATAAAAATGGAATGCGACGTTATGCCGGTTCGTTTTCCAAACAGATCTCGAATCCGACACAAAACAAAATTTTACCAAGGTGTTTGACACGACTCAAAAATTAGATGTACGTGATTAGGGAGTTAGTGGGAGTCGGACTTGTGGGGGTGGACAGCTAGGAGGTCGGTTGGAGCAGGAGATAAAAACAAAACCTGATTTTTAACCAATATAATCTACTATTTCTTTCCTAAAATAAAACCAATCTAATCTAATCTAATATCTAATCTGCTATTTCTCACGTGCAACACGATGGTGGCGCGAAGAGTGTGGTACTAGACGTGACAAGAACTCGAAACTCTAAACGAACTAGACACTAAGACCAGCAACACGACGTGACGATGCAACGTAAAACTCAACAAAGCAAAACTAAAAAGAACAATGCAATGGCACAAATATGGCTAGGTAATGGATGCAATTTTTTCGGCTTTTACGGTTATAGGTGGATAAAACTCACCGATCAACTTGGCGCTCTGATACCAACTGATGTGAACTAGGGTGTCCCGATCTTTCGGTGACTTGATGATAACTACGATTTGGAAGAAACGTTGACGATCCGACTACAACCGTACGAGACGTTGTGTTGCGCCTTAGCGATCGATACACCTCTCCGTGGGTTGTTGATCTTGCCGGTGCGAGATCAACCTTATTCCTGCAAGCAAATCGAAGAAACAAGCAAGAACAAGATAAAAGCAATCTGAATTGCAAATAGGAATTAAATACAAATGATAAGATGGGGTTCCGAATCAAATAGAACGGATGGTCTAGCCGACACACGCGTCTATCGGGAAGTAGCGATAGCTAAACTTACATAAACAAAACCCGAGTTGTTCTATGGTAGCTAGGGGTATATATAGGTGGGAGGACGACCTAGGGCTCCCTAGGGTCGTGCTCCACCTGGTTGGGGCGCACCCTACTTGGGCCGGGGTCCCGGGGAAGTTACAAGCCCATAGGCCCATTATAAGTGATGCAACACCTTGTTTCGTGATTGCGGCTGATTGGGATGGAATTTTGAGATGAGGCCAGATCCGTTGGAAAGAGGACTCCAAGAGCTTTTCATCAAGTAATTATGGACCCAAATCGGAGCACGTATGCATATTTGACGGCCGTTTGAATTCAGCTCGTCTGCAGTCGAATTTAGCACCAAAACGTGTTGGATTAGATCTCTTTCTTTCCTTGGGCCAAAAGTGACGTGAGAAGTACTTGGATTTGCCCCCAATCAATTTCCTTTGTCCTCCATGTCTTCCATGTGTGTTTAACACTCTTTTTGATCCAGGTAAGTATTTCTGAAAATGTAAATAAACACATATCATGGTGCAGCATCAATTCATCAAAAGCATCAAATACAATCTTGATAAAGAATTCGTGCACCTTTAAATCAAAAGCTCCCAATGTGGTTGTATCCGAGGTGGTGATGTCCTCATCGAGAGGATGGCTGCCACATGGCTGGACATGCAAGCAGCCACGCAAGCGAAACAGGTGAGGTGGTGCTGACTGGGATGCCATGTAGATGGCCACGTAGGCACGACGGCCGATGGCTCGGGATTGCGGCGGCGACGACAAACGGCGACACGACGACGAGAACCGAGGGCACCAAAAGAGAGAGGTGGTTGCGGCGACACTTACCGACGCGAAAACGATGACAAACGACGAACAGAGACGGCCGACGACGAGGTGGAAGCGGCGAAGGTCCTCGGGTCGACAGCGGCGATGGCTCTCCAACAATCTTTAGGGAAAAGGAGTGATGGACGAGCTTCGGCTTGCCGCTATGACCCTGATGGTGAAGATGGCAATGACAAACGGCGACAGGAACGACGATGAGGCATGGTCAAAGATCAACAGAGACAGCGATGCTCGAACTTCACGGTGACGGAGGTCTTCCGGTGGCTTACAGCGAAGGAGAGATGGCTGCCGGGCTTCCTTGAACTCTTGCAATGCCGAGGGAAGCGACGGCGCTGTTCGGGGATGGCTGAAGCGGCTGCTAGGGGCGATTGGACAGATGGCCGACAGCGGAGAGAGATGGAAACTCGTGGGGAAGGTAGCTAGAGCACGGGAAAAGCTCGAGGAAAAGGTGGAAAAAGGAGAGGAGACCAAGTGGGTGCTTTTTATAGGTTCAGGAAGGAGAGACCAGCACCGGGACGAGAGGATTTGGAGTCGGATTTTTGGGTTTATCCTGAGTTCATCGGGATAAGAACGAGGCCAAAATTCACGAGATTTTGCACGGGATTGAACGAGATTTCTTGGGGGAAAAGTAGAGGAGATCGAGAGGAATTTGTTCCTGCAACTAATTTTTGATTTGGGCAAAATATTGTGCTGGATTTGGAAGGAGATAAAACAGCTCCTGTTTCGGTACTCTTCGGTGGAGGTTAGGGACAATAGTGTAGCAAGGACAAAAACTAGACTTTTCTGTCTAAACTTTTTGAATTTTTATAAATACTTCCAATGCTCCAATAATTCCAACAAAAATACTAAAAATACATGGACACTCAAAGTATTTAATAAAAATATAACCAGATCATTTAATGGTTAATCTATTTATTTAAATAATCACTCAAATACTCTTTGTATTATTAAAATTAATAATCGAGCTCTAAAAAATCCGAGAAAATTTCAGAGAGTATATTTAATCATGAAGAATTTAATAAAAATAAAATCCACCCATGTTCAAATTAATAATTTTTTGCTTCCACATTGACTTCACCTACAAAAATTCATAATATTTATTATACATAATTTTGATTGATGCTCAATTTGATGTTCAAATTTTCATAGATTATATTCAAACACTTTGTTTAAGATTAAATAATTTCTAGAAATTCCTTTTTTACAACAATTTATATTTAAGCAATTTTTAGGGTGTGACAGATTAGCAATGTGTTTCTTACCCATGTTATTAATCTTTACCATGTTATTAATCTTCTAGCAGTGATGCCAAAGCTCACTAGAAATCAATTAATATGTGGATCTTTTTTTTATCATGAAAGCTAGGGGGGAGGTCCCCACAGCAACGAGCAATTTTATAGAATAGAAGGAAGGAGAACGGGTTTAGGAATACAACCTTAGGGTACACAGGCAGAGATGCCCACGGCTAGGACTCGTAGCCAAAAATGAAAACAACTATGTCCTAGGTCGCGGGACTCGGAGGGAAAGAATCTAGCTATAGGCATCGAGCCAGGCACAGAACGTGTTCTTGTCTTCCATTCTAAGCCTTAGGACTTGCAGAGCGCACTGGCCTTTAAAATTCCTCTTCCAAGCTTGTATGGATGGAGATGTCCTCTGGAAAATTTTGTCATTCCTTAATTTCCACAATTCCCAAGCCGCCATCAAAGTTATTTCTGCAGCATTAGGCAAGGTTGAAGTAGAGATGGTTTGAGAAAACTTGTCCAAGTATGTTGGGTGAGGTGCTCCGGTGAAGAGGTACCGACGACCAACATTGGGCTGCGAAGGGCACTCGAAGAAAAGGTGTTCGGCGGTTTCCTCCACCCTCATCTCACACATCTTGCGAGAGATTATCATCCTGGATGGAGATATGTCTTCTCTGTAACATTGATTTTGTGTTTAACCTATCCATCATGAGAAGCCAAGCAAAGAATTTGATTCTCGGAATGCATTTTGATCTCCAGATTAACTGGAAGCATTGGTGGCCATTGATGGAGCTAAACACATGGCTGTAAAATCTTCTTGAAGTGTACTTGTTTCCCGGGACATCGACCGGTATGCGTATGGTCTTCCTTGTAGGGTAGGTCTTGAAGAAGGGGTTGGAGCAAGCGTAATTCATGGAAGGCCCGATCGGAGAGCGGCAGATGGAAGATGGAATCCGGATCTTGAGCATGCATGATTTCCGCCACGGGGCATTACGATTCTTGGCAAAGGAGGCAAGGTGGGGGAAGTTCACGGGGACATTGAGGTTGTTCCGAGTTGTCCATCCAAAAACTTACCGAGTTACCTTTTCCAATCGACGGAAGCTATCATCAAGAATAGGTCGGCTAGACGCAGGATGTCCTTCCACCAGAAGGAACCAATCTCGTTGCATCGATGGGAAACTTTGTTTTGGTAATAACTGAACCAGATTTGGTTTACCCAAGGGATGTCTTTATGGTTGTAGAACTTTGTAAGCTGCTTAATGAGGAGAGCATCATTTTGTAAGCGGAGGTTCAGAATCCCTAGTCCCCCCTTCTCTTTCGGTCTGGTTACAAGATCCCAGGCTACCAAGTTGCCTCCTTTCTTTTCCGCCTTGTTTCCCCTTCAGAGACACTGTTTTCTGGCTCTGTCAATTGCTTCGATGATGCCTCTGGGGATTTTGAGGGTACACATAGTGTAAGATGTTATTGGGGTGATTGTTGAGTTGATCATTTCCAGCGGACCCGAGTATGAGAGCCAATTAGCACACGAAGAGAGCTTTCTTTCGATTCTGTCTAGAATTGGAATGAAATCTTGAATCCGTGGCTTGGTGGTCCCCAAAGGAAGGCCCAGGTAAGTGAAGGGGAGGGAACCCACGTCGCACCCAAAGGATTTGGCTAGAAGGTTCAGTTTGTCCCTGCTGAGGTTGATTGGGTACATGTTGGACTTCTTATAATTTACTTTGAGGCTCGTTGCTGTCTGGATTGAACTTAGCAAGTTCTTGAGGAAAAATAGTTGCCTCACGTCGGCCTGTAGGATGATGATGGTGTCATCAGCATAGTGGACAACAGGGAAGTCCTCAGTAGGTTGACTTATGGGTAGATGGAGAAGGCCTTCTTGTTTTGCCTTGTTTATTAAAATTTGGATCAGTTCTCTCGCCAGGACAAAAAGCAGGGGAGAGAGAGGGTCTGCTTGCCATACTCCTCTTTTGCAGCAGAATGTCTTACCAGGGACTCCATTGAGAAGAACCGAGGAAGTTCCAGAGGAGAGGATCTCGTGAACCCAACGAATCCAGGTGTCTGGGAAGCCCAGGCTTTGCATCATGAGGATAATCGTTGAGTGTTCAATGGTGTCAAAGGCCTTCTCAAAATCCAGTTTGAGGATAATAATCTCTTTCTTGGATCAGTGGCATTGATGAATGTACTCGAAGGCCCATGCCAGATAGTCTTGAATTGTTTTTGAGCAGATAAAGCCATACGGTTGGGGTGGATTACCGATTGTATAACGTTTTGCAATGTCGGCCGGGATTTTTGTTAGAACTTTCGGGAGGAGTTGAGTAAGGAGATCGGCGGAAGTCATTCACTATCTTGGGGTTATCCTTTTCGGAATCGGGGTGATGAAAGAGGTTAATAGGCCGTAAGGAGGCGTTTCCTTCTTGAAGAGACTCGGACAGGTTGTAGAAATCCTCTCTGACGATTGACCAGCAAGATTTGAGGAATAGCCCATTGAAACCGTTCGGTCCAGGGGCTTTATCCCTTGGCATCCTTCTAATTACCATGTCCAATTCTTCATGGGTGATCGGCTCTGCTAAGATGTCTAGACCCACAATTGGCTTATGATGCTTTGGAGGTCGAAGACCATGATTGGGTTGGAGGAAGTCCCTAATCTTTCCTTGAAAGCAGTCCATAAGAGGTTAGCCTTTTCCGAGTGGTCCTGGATCCATTCCCCCTCAATGTTCTTAATCTGGGCAATCAAGTTTTTCCTGTAGGAGATGGAGGCCATGCTGTGAAAGAACTTTGTACATTCGTCCCCCAGTTTTACTCTGTTAACCGTGAATCTGTTCCTCCAGTAGATTTTCCTCATTTGGAGCCAGTGTTGTAATCTTGATTTGATTATTTTCCTCAGGTTGATTTCTGTGTTAAATAAACACCTTTTTTCCTCTAGGGAGTCGATGAAGGCAATCACCGTGTTGCAGTTTTGAATCAGAGTTTTGAGGTTAGAGAAACTTTTGCTCCAGGATTTGAGCCCTGCTCTTAAAACCTTGAACTTCTTTGCAATGTTTTTTGGGGCGTTTTCCAGATTTGTGGATAGCGTCCAACAATTGGCCACTGTCTCTATGAAGTCTGGTTGTTCAACCCAAAAAGTTCTCGAAACGGAAAACGGGTGACTTAGGGATGTTTGTACCGATAACCACTTTGCAGGGTATGTGATCTGAAACTCTTCTGGCGAGCGGGATGACTTTGGTGTCTAGGAAATCAGCAGTCCAGTTGATGGAAGAGAAAAACCAGTCTAATTGCTCTAGGAGAGGGTCGTGCTGCATATTACTCCAAGTGAAGGCCCTTCCTTTCATCGGTAGCTCAATTTAGTCCCAGGTGACCAATTGCCTCATTAAAGGTGAACATATCTATGACATTCCCACTTGGTTTATTTCTATTAGCCAAGGACCGATAGAAATTGAAGTCACCTAAGAAAATCCAGTCCTCATTATTCCCAATTTCATGGCTCCTGAACCAAGAGATGAATTCAGAGCGAAGAGGTTCAGCACAGGGGCCATAGACTGCTATCATCTTCCAAGTTAGGTTGCTGTGAAGGGAGGTGAGGGTAACTGAGATGCCAAAACCTTGCTTATCAAAAACCAGCCCCGAGAAGAAAGACCCCTTCCAAAGAATTAGAATCCCTCCTGCTGAGGGCACGAAATCAAAGCAATCAAAGCAACTAGGAGCAAACTTTCTGATGTAGGTTCTGTCAAAAGAGGCCCTCTTAGTTTCCTGCAAACAAACCACCGAGCAAGCGCTCTCTTCTATCTTGTTTCTAATGGCCTCCCAATTTTCTGGGGCATTAATATGTGGATCTTGACCCAATACGTAACCTTGAGGGAAGGTTAGGAAACGTAGTGGGAGTCTTTTGTTAAATTATTTAATAGAAGACAAAGCATAAACATTATGCTAAACTTTGCATGTTTTCTGTTGTAGATTATGGCAGCTAATACTGCACCTAGTTTTTTTAATTTGCGGTCTATACTTGAGAAAGAAAAATTGAATGAAACAAACTTTATGGATTGGTATCAAAACTTGAGAATTGTTCTCAAGCAAGAGCGAAAGGAGTACGTTATTGAAGTTCCTTATCCTAATGATTTGCCTAATAATGCTAATGCGGCTGCACGGAGGGCTTATGGGAAGCACACTAATGATTCCCTTGATATAAGCTGTCTCATGCTTGCCACAATGTCCTCGGAGCTTCAGAAGCAATACGAGAGCAGTGATGCTCACAATATTATTGACGGTCTCTGTGGCATGTTTGAGAAGCAAGCTAGGGTCTAGAGGTTCAACACTTCAAAGTCCTTGTTTGCTTGCAGGCTTGTAGAGGGGAATCCCGTCAGTCCACACGTGATAAAGATGATTGGCTATATTGAGAGTCTTGAAAAAATAGGTTTACCTCTTAGCCAAGAGTTGGCTACAAACGTGATTCTCCAATTGCTCCCTCCAAGCTTTGAGCCATTCATGAAAGATCTCAAAAAGAAGTACATGGAAAGGAACTGCAAGAAGTACATGAAAAATCTCAAAAAGAAGAAAAGTGTTACTTCTGCTTTAGGTATTAATGTTATAGAAATCAATCTTGCTACTTCATCTATTGACTCTTGGGTATTTGATACCGGATCAGTAGCTCATATTTGCAAGTCGTTGTAGGGAATGAGAAGAAGTAGAAGTTTGAGAAGGGGCGAGGTGAACCTGCGCGTCGGCGATGAAGCAAGGGTTGCTACAGTTGCCGTCGGCACTATGCCACTTCATTTACCTTTAGGATTAGTTTTGGAACCAAATAAATGTTACTATGTTCCAACTCTATGTCAAAACATAATTTCCGCTTCATGTTTGCAAGAGGAAAGATATGATTTTAGATCAGTGGACAATGATTGTTCAATTTATCATAGAGATATGTTCTATTTTCATACTCCATTGGTGAATGGATTATACGTTTTGGATCTTGAAGCATCTCCCATTTATAACATTAATACGGAGAGGCAACTCCCAAATGTTATAAACCCCACATTTATTTGGCATTGTCGCCTGGCCATATAGATGGTTTGCGTCACTCTTTTGATTTTGAATCATTTAAGACATGTGAGTCTTGTTTACTTGGAAAGATGACAAAGACACCTTTCACAGGTCATAGTGAGAGAGCAAGTGACTTGTTGGCACTCGTACATACTGATATATGCGGACCAATGAGCTCAACGGCTAGAGGTAGTTTCCAATACTTCATTACCTTTACCGATGACTTTAGTAGATATGGTTATATTTACTTAGTGAGGCATAAGTCCAAATCCTTTGAAAAGTTCAAAGAATTTCATAATGAAGTACATAATCATTTAGGGAAAACAATTAAGTTTCTGCAATCAGATCATGGTGGTGAATACTTAAGCCAGGAATTTGGTAATCATCTAAAAGATTGTGGAATTGTTCCACAGTTGACTCCGTCACGAACTTGTCAATGGAACGGGGTGTCCAGACGGAGAAATCACACCTTGTTGGACATGGTGCGGTCCATGATGAGCCAATGCGATCTTCCACTATCCTTCTGGGATATGCTCTTGAAACAGCTACGTTCACATTAAATAGAGTTCCATCTAAGTCAGTGGAAATGACGCCATATGAGATATGGACAGGACAACCCCCTCAATTGTCTTTTCTTAAAATTTGGGGATTTGAAGCTTATAAAGCGTTTACAATCCGACAAGCTTACACCCAAATCTGACAAATGTTTCTTTGTGGGGTATCCTAAGGAAACAAAAGGATATTATTTTTATAATCGGGAACAAGGCAAAGTGTTTGTCGCCCGACATGGTGTTTTCTTGGAGAAAGAAATTCTTTCAAGAAAGGATAGTGGGAGCAGGGTGCATCTTGAAGAAGTTGAAGAATCACCAGTAAACATTTCAGCTACCACAGGACCACCACAGGAGGAACAAGATGTTGTGCTACCTGTTGTAGATACACCAGCCCCACGGTGGTCCGAATGATCACGTCGTGCGCCTGAAAGGTACACAGGTACGGAACAACGTGATATATTATTGTTAGACAACGATGAACCTAAGACCTATACGAAAGCAATGGTGGGACAAGATTCCAACAAGTGGCTTGGAGCCACGAAATCGGAAATAGAATCCATGTATGACAATCAAGTTTGGAACTTGGTTGATACACCCGATGGTGTCAAAACCATTGAGTGTAAATGGGTTTTTAAGAAAAAGGCAGACATGGATGGAAATGTTCACATCTATAAGGCACGATTGGTGGCAAAAGGTTTTAAACAGATTGAAGGTGTTGATTATGATGAAACCTTCTTGCCCATCGCAATGCTAAAGTCTATTTAGATCATCCTAGCGATTGTTGCATATTTTGATTATGAGATATGGTACATGGATGTCAAAACGGCTTTCCTAAATGGAAACCCAAGTGAGGATGTGTATATGATACAGCCTGAGGGTTTTGTCGATCCACAATCGCCTGGAAAGATATGCAAGCTACAAAAATGGATTGAAGCAAGCATCTCGGAGTTGGAATATTCGTTTTAATGAAGTAATCAAAGGGTTTGGTTTCATAAAAAATGAAGAGGAGGCCTGTGTTTATAAAAAGGTCAGTGGGAGCACAATTGTGTTTCTAATCTGATATGTGGATGATATATTGTTGATTGGAAATGATATCCCTATGCTAGAATCCGTCAAGTCTTCATTGAAAAACAGTTTCTCCATGAAAGACTTAGGGGAGGCAGCATACATACTGGGCATTAAGATCTATAGAGATAGATCTAAGAGGCTAATTGAATTAAGCCAAAGTACGTACATTGACAAGGTGTTGAAGAGGTTCAAGATGCATGATTCTAAGAAAGATTTCTTGCCAATGTCGCATGGCATTAATCTCAGCAAGAATCAGTGTCCTAGGAGACCTGATGAGCGGAGTAAGATGAGTAAGGTTCCATATGCTTTGGCAATTGGATCCATCATGTATGCTCTACTTTGTACACGTCCAGATGTCTTGTACGCTTTGAGTGCTACGAGCAGGTACCAAACGGATCCAGGTGAAGGTCACTGGATAGCCGTAAAGAATATCGTTAAGTACTTGAGAAGAACTAAGGATATTTTCCTAGTCTGTGGAGGTGAAGAAGAGCTCGTTGGAAGTGGTTACACCGATGCTAGCTTTAAAACAGACAAAGATGACTATAGATCGCAATCTAGGTTTGTATTCTGTCTGAATGGAGGCGCAGTCAGCTAGAAGAGTTCCAAGCAGGGCACTATTGCTGATTCTACAACGGAGGCCGAGTACATCGCTACTTCTGAAGCTGCAAAGGATGCTGTTTGGATCAAGAAATTTGTTTCTAAGCTCAGTGTGATGACCAGTGCGACTGGTCCAATGTCCCTCTAGTGTGATAATAGTGGCGCCATTGCGCAGGCTAAGGAGCCTAGGTCACATCAGAAATCCAAACACATACTTTGGCTGTACCATCTCATCCGTGAGATAGTGGACAGAGGTGACGTAAAGATATGCAAAGTGCACATGGATCTAAATATTTCTGATCCGTTGACAAAACCTCTCCCTCAGCCGAAACATGAGGCGCACACCAGAGCAATGGGTATTAGCTACTTACATGATTTGCTCTAGTGCAAGGGGGATACTGTTAGTGATATGCTTAGAGGCAACAGGGAGATGTTGGCTATCATGGTCAATGTTTATGTATCAATGAATATAGTGTTATTCAGTTCCATGAAATAGACAATTTATATTGATAAATAAGTATGTGACTTATTTATGAGACTCTTTATGTATGAATCTATTTCTAAATGATCACTGATCATATATCATATCGATGGAACAAATATGATTCTAAGATTAGCATGTTTATTGATTGATGATCATGTCTCATAGATCATGGTATGGAGATACAAATCAATAAACGTGAACATGTGTTAGAGAACACATTGTTGGATAGACCCACCTTGAGACACTATAGGGAATTAATGTGCCATTAGTTGGTCTTAAGTAGTGTTGGTGCAAAGTCCTTTGACCTGAGATCATCATGGATTTCAACATGTGTAATGGCTCACTTAGGGACTACCAAACGTTGTTCCGTAACTAGATAGTTATAAAAGTAGTTTTCGGGTTTGCTATGAAACATGTAGTAGGATCGAATGATCAAGATGGAATTTGCCCCTCCTATGGGAGAGATATCTCGGGCCCCTCGAAGTAATGGATTATGGAAGTGCATGGTCATGCCGAGTTGATTGAGGAGTCAATCAATAGATAGATAATCCAATACGAGATTGACTGAATGATTAAGCTATTGATAGGATGCCAGAGTCTTACCTATAGCTTAATTGATATTGTCAGGCAAAGGGATTTGTGCACACATTACAGGTTCAGCCGATATGATCCTCTTGTATACATTGGTGTCAATACGTTCTGCTAGGGGCCGCTGTTGATAGGTCAGCCGAGTTGGACTCGGGTCGGAACCAAGTATGCCTAAGCCTACAGGGTCGCAAACTTAACGGGAAAGAACAAGCATTCGAGTTTGACTCGGATATGGCTCAATTGGATAGAGATCCAACCGAACATAGAGTCCCGATGGGCCTTTAGGTCTAGTCGGCAACCCTATATAAACGAGGGGTGGAGGGTTCGTGTACAACATACAGCCGGACAAACCTTCTCCATGGAAACCCTCCCACGTCCGAGCCAAAACCCAAGGCGTGCATCGCGTGCAAGCACACGGGTGTTCAGAGTTCTTTCCTTGGATGTGTGGATACAGAAGAGACATCGCAACATTGTGGCGTTATTTGGCGGCATTGAATCTCATCGAGATCCAATTAGCCGAATTCAATTTGGCGATTTGGGTCGAGGTCAGAAGGTCGGAGGACCGGGCGAAGCGGCTTGCCGCTATTAGCATCAGCAACGAGACGTGAAGTCGTCGGCATCCGCAGATCATAACACCATCAGGTGATAGGGCCACGCGCGTGGAGTTTGGCAGGGTCAGGCAAGACGAACTGGAATCGCCGTCGGGGTCAGACGAGACGCGCCAGGGTCGACGGGTTGGACGATTCAGACCCAGGGTCGGCTGGAACGTTTCCGGGATCGGCTGGAAGATTTCTGAGGTTGGCAAGACTTGTCCGAGGTCGACAAGCAACATATTGACTGTTTTTGCTGCACTGCACGTCAATAGGTAACGATCTATGGACCCTTACTTGCAAGCTTTTCTGGATTACGCGGTATAAAATTTTGATTTATGTCATCGTAGCCTGCGCGTTCTTCTTCACTCCGAAGATTGAATTTCTTCTTCCTTCGGTGTTTCTGGTTCGGGCGAGGATTCTTCAGCTGGATCTTGAGATGTAGAAGGGAAAGGATCGGATTCGGCTTGAAAATGGTCCTTGTCGCATGCCTTAATTTCTTCCGGTGGTGGTTCACGATATTCTTCGATGAAGGAGGTGTTCTCTAAGATATGATTTAGGATTTCCCTTCCTTCCGTTGGAGTTTTATGTGAGAAAGAACCGCTGGCTGAGATGTCAAGGTATAGGGTAAGGCCTGACAAAAAATGTTGTAACAACACATGGTCGGGTAAGGACAAGTCAAGGCCAGATTGGATTAGAGTTAAGAACCTAGCCCAGGCTGCACCTATGGTTTCCTTCTCATTCTGCCGATAGTTGAGAACTTCTACTCGCAGAGATGTGATATGGGTTAGCAGGAAGAAACAGAGACAGAATCTATCTCTAAGTTCCTCCTACTCACCGTTTGCTTTGTCTATGATGAGAGTGTACCATTGCTTCACCCTTTCGGTAAGCGAAAAGAGAAACAACTTCCACTTCAAAGTTCTTTGGGTCATGCCTAGAGTCATCAAGCATGAACGTAATTGCTCGAACTCTCGTAGATGATGGTATGGGTTTTCGTTATCGTGCCCATAGAAGGATTGCTCCCAAACCATGGCTATAAAGCCAGGGCGAAGTTCATAGTCAGATGAAAGAATTGGCTCCAAAGATGATGGTGGCTCATAAAACTCGCCCTTCGCAGCGGATAGACTTTGGATAGATTGCTCCATAATCTAAAAGGAAAATGATAAAAGATACGAGGATGATCTAGGCTCTAGGATAAAACAACAACCATTCCCCCGCAACGACACCATAAATGCTTGTTGGTATTTATAGATAAAATCCGCAAGCGCACGGAATATCATTGTAGCACTTCACACGATAATTTTCTAACAGTATTGTTGGTATTTCTTATGTTTACAGATAAATCTGCAAGTGCATGAATATACCGTTGTAGCATTTCACCTAGGGAGTATTCCAAGATATCGTTATTTGTTTTAACCCAAAGGAAGACTGCGGTCTGGAAGATAATATTAAGGTACTATGGATATTCATAAGTTATAATTGAGATGGCTAAGTTAGGCAGGGGTAAGAGGTATTTTGATTTAGATAGTGTGACACACATAGACGAATCCTATTAAACAGTACACTAGAGAGCTACATGGAGAATAGTATTTAGAGTTAGGTTCCTAAGGTTCTTCTAGTATGAGTACATAGATTATATAACTAATTATGATCATGGTTAGTTACCTAGTTCTATGCCCGGGACTATGGGGTATCGCCTCCCGGTGGCTCGGCCCGCCACCATTAGGCGATCTCTTACCGTTCGCCCTACACCATACCCGAACGTGGAGGATTACAATGGACGGACAGGCTGTCACGACCGTCGCCTACCTCTACAACTGTGGGATATGACCATAACCAATGTCTATGTAACAATCTAAGCACACGCGCTTACATTGCCATAGATACCTTTACCTCCCACGACGTCAATGACTAAGGCAAAGGCAAACCTCAATCCTAATTGCACATTGCACCGTGTCCATGGCAATAGAGTTACTTGTCTAACCATAACATAATCATTATATAAACCATAAATGGAAAACCTATCTAAGCAAGTAGAATATGAACCACACTTAGATAAACTAAAAGATGAATATATTGATAAGATCGAGTTGTACGAGGAAGAAAGATACAAAAGACATACCCGACTTTCGAAGGTAAGAACTGGTAAGAGCTTGTGTGAGCAGGTTGTGAGCGTGTGCCTTGCAGTAGCTACATCCTATTAGTTGTAGGGCTTTTATTTCTTCACCTGTTTTCCCTGTTGTCTTTGTTTGTTTGACCATATTAGGATCAGAGGACAGTAAGGATATGGCACATTCTCCTCGCATGAAGGGCATTGTGCAACATTTTGAAAGGCAAGTAAGGATGCATATGGAAGTGTTGATAATGACTTGCAGGTGACGAATGAAAAGATTGGACAATTGGAGGCTACGCAGATTGCAACCCGGCTTGCTATTAAGGCGTTTTAATAACATTCGTGATGTGAACGATCCACCACATCCTGAAGATGATGGATATGCCGAAGACAATTTGGATGACTATTTGGCTGATACAGATCATGAGAGTAACCACCGGAGCTTAAATCGTAATGCACGAGGTATGGATGGAGGACACTACCGATGCAAGGTACGTAATAATGATGATGTTTTTCATAAGGCTAAATTTAAGATACCTCCTTTTGATGGAAAATATGACCCTGATGCATACATTACCTGGGAAATTGCTGTTTATCAAAAGTTTGCATGTCATGAGTTTCCTGAAAACATACGTGTTTGGGCTGCTACTAGCGAGTTTACTGATTTTGCTTCTGTTTGGTGGTCAAACATGGTAAGAAAAATCGTGATAACATGCCTCAAACTTGGGATGCTTTGAAACGGGTCAGGCGGGCTAGATTTGTACCTTCTTATTATACATGTGATTTGTTACATATGTTCCAACAATTGAGACATGGTACTAAAAGTGTAGAAGAGAATTATTAGGAATTACAAATGGGTATGTTGCGTTATAACTTAGAGGAGGATGAGGAACCTGCTATGGCTAGATTTTTGGGTGGTTTGAACCGTGAGATTCAGGATATCATTGCTTATAAAGATTACAACAATGTTACTCATTTGTTTCATCTTGCTTGCAAAGCTGAACGTGAAGTGTAGGGACGACGTGCGGCCTTCAAGACTAACGTTTCTGCAGGAAAAATTAACACTTGGCTGGCACGCACAACTACTACGCCAACCAGACGTGCTCCACCACCACATGCATCACCAAGTCAAGTTTTCCCTTCCACCTCCAATAGCATGCCACGTGCTCCTGCAACAAATTCAGCTCCGAAGGCTTCCCAAAATCCTACCACCACCAATGGTGCTTCTTCTGTTGCTTTTACACGGAGAACTAGGGATATTCAGTGCCATCGCTGCAAGGGCTATGGGCATGTGCAGCGTGACTGCCCTAACAAGCGTGTCTTGGTTGTTAAAGACAACAGTGAGTACTCCTCTACTAGTGAATTTGAAGATGATACATGCGCTTTTCTTGTGGCAGACCATGCATATAATGATGAGGAGTATGAACATATTGGTGCCAATGACGTGGCACGATATGAGAGCCTCATTGTGCAGCAGGTACTTAGTGCACAACTGGAGCAAGCGGAGCAAAATCAGCGACACGTTGTTTCAAACAAAGTGTGTTGTCAAAGAGAGATCTTGCTGTGTGATCATTGATGGAGGTAGCTGCAAAAATTTGGCTAGCAACGACATGGTGGAGAAGCTCGCACTCACCACCAAACCACACTCACATCCATATTACATTCAGTGGCTAAATAACAGTGGTAAGGCAAAGGTAACTAAACTTGTGCGCATCAATTTTGCCATTGGGTCGTATAAAGATGTTGTTGAGTGTGATGTTGTACCTATGCAAGCATCTAGTCTTGTGCTAGGTCAACCGTGGCAATTTGATAGAGATTCTATGCATCATGGTAGGTCAAATCAGTACTCTTTTCTTTATCATGATAAGAAATTTGTGTTGCATCCTATGTCTCCTGAAGCTATATGTTAAGATGATGTTGCTCGAGCTAGAAAAGTTAAATCTCAGGAGCATGCTAAAAGTGATATGAAAATTGAGATTAAGTTGAAAGCGACTTGTTTGATTGCTACCAAATCTGATATAAATAACTTTATTGCTTCCACTTCAACTTCATATGCTTTGGTATGCAAAGATGTTTTGATTTCACTTCACGATATGCAGCACTCTTTGCCTCCTGCTATTGCTAACATTTTACAAGAGTATGCTGATGTCTTCCCAAGTGAGATGCCACCAGGTTTGCCTCTGATTTGCGGGATTGAACATCAAATTGACCTTATTCCTGGTGCTTCAATGCCAAACCGAGCGCCATATAGGACCAATCCAGAAGAAACTAAAGAGAGTCAATGGCAAGTGCAAGATCTACTCGACAAAGGTTTATGTACATGAGTCTCTTAGTCCTTGTGCTGTCCAAGTTATTTTAATACTAAAAAAGGATTGTTCATGGCGCATGTGTGTGGACTGTAGAGCCATTAATAACATCACTATCCGATATCGTCATCCTATTCCATGCTTAGATGATTTGCTTGATGAATTGAGTGGTGCTGTTGTGTTTTCAAAGGTTGATTTGCATAGCGGCTACCACCAAATTCGCATGAAATTGGGAGATGAACAGAAGACTGCTTTTAAAACTAAATTTGGTTTTTATGAGTGGTTAGTCAAGCCTTTTGGTTTAATTAATGCACCTAGCACTTTCATGCGATTAATGAATGAGGTTTTGAGATCGTTGATTGGGAAATTTGTGGTGGTCTATTTTGATGATATATTGATTTACAGCAAGACTATGGATGAACATTTAGACCACTTACGTGTTGTTTTTACTGCTTTACGTGATGCACGTTTATTTGGTAACCTTGAGAAGTGCACCTTATGCACGGATCGAGTCTCTTTTCTTGGATATGTTGTGGCTCCGCAGGGAATTGAAGTTGATCAAGCCAAGATTGATGCCTGTCGACGGGTGGGTCGGCAGTCCTCAAAAGGGGGTGCCCAAAGAGGTGAAAGAGAATGGTAGAAAATATGTTCCCTGACGGATCCGATGGTCGATTCGAATCCAGAGACGAGCCAAAGAGTAAAGACATAGGGCATTTATACTGGTTTGGTCCTCCCGAAGGATAATAGGCATGCGTCCAGTGTTCTTCGTTGAGGTGTATGATGATCAAGAGTTACAAGGAGGTGTTCTTGGGGCTTGAAGCAACCTGACCAAGAACAGGGAATGAGAAATACTAGAGTTCGATCCCCTGGCCCCCTTGCCCTACCCTCCCTTTATAGCTCAAGGAGGGTACTTACAGGAGAACTTGGGGGTCAAGAAATCTATGTCTAATGCGCTAAAAGGTGAGTACAAACAACATCTAAAAAGGTACAAAATGGTGTGCTAGGTCTTATACACCGTGGGCATCTTGTGCTCTCTCTCTCTTGCCTTGGGATCCCTTCTCCACCCGAGATGCCCATCTTGTCTTGTTGGGTGACGTTAGTCTCTGCTGGGTTGTCTCCTCCCTCTTCCTTCTTGCGCGCCAAGTCTTGTCCTGAGGATGGTTGAGGTCGGGGCATGGTTGACGGTGTTGATAAAGGAAAACCGAGGTCGGACTCGGGGAAAGGTCGGGATGTTCGACCCCGTAGGAGGGGGTCGGGCCATCGACCACGTCTTGAGGACTCTCGGTTTTCACCTCAGTGGGACATAGATTCTTGTCCATAGGGTACCCCGGGGTGACACCCCCACAGCAGTCCTCGAGCCTAAGGAGGAATGGAACATCCATCCTTCGGATCATAGTTTCTTCTTTGCCACCATTTTCAAAGGACCCTCAAAGCATCGAGCCACGGTTTTGGCGGTGCACCGCCAGTGCACTGCCAGTGTAGCCCTCGAGCCTATAGGAGAATGGTTCATTCGGCCTTAGGGTAAAGTTTCCTTCCAAGGTGCTAGTTCCCAGCAAATTTTCAAAGTTTTGAAGGTTCTCGTTTTTGAGGGCGCACCGCCCAGGTGCACTTGGCAGGTGTAGCCCCCGAGCCTAGGGTCGGATGATACATCCAAGACTAGGGTCAAGTCGTCTAAAGTGTCTTTCGTTCTCCTTCTGACTTGAGTATAGCCCGGTGATCTAACGGAAGCGCTTTTGGACCCGATGGGCTCGCTTACTGGGAGCATATAGTAGCCCTTGTGTTGCCCTCATCGTGGCCCGAAGGCCATGGATGGAGTTAAGGTTACCACAACCCAAAGGCGAGTGGTATTCGATGTGATGACCGGTTCCACTCCCGGGAGTAGCAAGCGGCCCCGACTCCGACCGGGATTTGCCCGAAGCCAGCCCCGAGTGGGTGAATGGCAACGCCCGGGTAGTGGAGGTCGGCGTGCGGTCGGGACTACCGCCCGGAGCCTTATAGTAGTTTCGACCCGACGATGGACTAGCTCGGAAGCCCACGCACGAGTCCTCGAAATCCATTGCCCTGAAACAACGAAAGTTAGAAATGTCGTCAGGACTACTGCCTGGAGGCTTCTGTAGTCCCGAACCTGACCGGGGGTCGACCTGGAAGCCAGCCCCGAGTCGGTGATTGCCACCGCCCTTAGGTAGTGGGGTCTTCCGACATCCCCGAGCAGATTCGCCACGCCCGCCGAGGGCGCGGAACCGGCGTAACATTCTGCGATGGGATGGGATGGGAAATAGAAGCCAAGCGAGCGCCATTTGCCGTTCTGTGGATCCGATGGTCAAGGTTCTCCTCCGGTGCAACGTGGAACACCAGGAAGACGGATGGACGGGGGGGCGCTCCGAATGCTCCGCGCCAATGATAAACGGAGCCATGCACGTTTTTCGAGATTTACATCACCAAGCCCATTATTGCTCCCTATTTAAACCCGGTCATTCCAGGTTCCTTTCTTCTTACACCACCTACCTCTTTAGTTCGAAAGAAAAAACTTCAAGGCTCCCGCCATTGCTCCACAACCTTCTGCTCCCTCAAAGCGTTTTAGGACTCATGGCTTCATCACTGAGTTCCACCGAGGGTTGGAGCGGGAGCGAGAGCCCTGAAGGCCGTCGCCAACAAGTAAGACTTGGATTTCCTCCTTTATTCAGGTGCTTCTTCTTTTGTTGTCTTTTTGTTCCTTTGTTGGGACCTCACCTGCCAGGTGCTGATGCTACGGCAGGACGTTGGTGCTTTGTTGCAACTGGCGCTTGTGAAGATGTGTGTCCCCATGATGATAGCCGAACCGAAGGAGGCTCTCCGGGCTTACTCTCTGGGTGTGACAGAGATGGTGGTAACACACATCCTTGGTGTGGTACAGCATGTGCACGTGCTGAGGTGCTTTGAAAACATAATAATGTGTTGGACTTGTTGTAACAATCATTCCAGCATGAGCACATGCCCCCGGAGTGGAACAAGAGCTGTACCCCTAGGTTGACGTTGACGTGGTTGCCGATGGGTGGCCTGCTAGCGTCGAGGAGGGCGATGTCGACGACATCTACGCCGTTGTGGATCTGACGGTGGAGAAGATCATAGCCGATATGGAGTTGTAGGTTAGAGGGACCTCGGGCCCTATGTATGATCATCACCCTGCAAAATATGTTAAAGAAAACTTTTTCAGTCTCCTTTTTATGGCGCCTACGATTCACGATATGTCCCCTTTTTTTGGACACCCGACATGCCACTATGTGACAGACCATCCGAGCGACTTTGTCCTTCAATAGTCCGAATCTGGAGGGCAGGTAGTCGAGCTCGGGGGAAGCTACCACTTCGGGTAGTTCGTGTCGAGCGACTTAGGCCGTCAACGGACCGATGACCGGAAGGCTTCCAGTCAAACTCTAGGACATCTGTCCCATGGAGTAGATCCTGCTGAGCGATCTTGGTCGTCTGGAGACCAAGTCCGGAGGGCTACCAATCAAACTCCAAGCAAATCCTTCTCCTCCATAGTGGGTCGGAACGCGAAGAGGTGGCCTTCTATTCGCCACATGACCGACCTCCGATGCCGAGTGTTCTTCGGGCCTTAACAGACAGATCTGAAGGCTTTCTCAGTCTACTCGGATCGACTCAGCCGAGTGCAGGGCGAATAGGTGGGCAGGGGAGGATCGGCAATCATCCGGCACGCGTATAACTCTCATGACCAAGCGACGGAAGCAGGCGGGACGGATCTGGGCTGGTATTTGGTCGAGCAAGGTCACTTAGTTGTGTATGTAGTGAATGAACACGAGGTCGTCGTCGTCCGACCAATCTCTGTTTGTCTAACCCTTGAAGTAGAGCCAGTCGGGCCACCAACAGACATTGTCTGGGTAACCCAAGTTGAGCTCCTGGCGTCTTAGTCGTATACACAGAATTTAGTCATTAAGAGCCCCGAGCTCATTCGTCAGCACTTGACCGAAGCACGGCCGATACTGACCCCAACCAGCCCCGAGTAGGAATGAGGTCACTACCCGAGGGACTCGGAGTCGAGCCGACCACGTTTAGTCGAAGCGGGTAATGAATGAGCCCCCAAGCAGCTCAAGCTCAGCAGGTGGAACATCTTCTTAGAAACCCTTTGCTTTCAAGCAAGGGCCGCATTACTCAGACTTGCCATGAGTATGTTTGCACGAGAAGGGATCAATGCTGCGGCGATACGCTCGGGAAGGCTTCCGAGCCCCGAAATGGCTTGGGTAAATGGCCTACAAAAAGGTCAAGGGATAATCGAAATTGCAGAATGACGGGATTGAGGGTGGGAACTTAGTTGTTCATGCGTAGAATCGGCGCAGTGTTCGATGTTCCACGAGTTCAGCACTTCATGTCCGTCTTCACGAATCAGCTTTTAAGAGCCCGGATGTGAGATGGCGGAGACAATGAAAGGACCTTCCCACGGAGGCGAGAGGTTGTTCATGCCGGCTGAGGACTGCACCCTTCGGAGAACGAGGTCGCCGACCTTGAAGGACCTCCCTTGGAGTTCCTGTCATGATATCGATGAAGCGCCTGCTGGTACTGATCCATCTGGATCACCACCGCCATTCGTTCTTCTTCGAGGTTGTCGATGTCCTCGGCCCACGTTTGCTCTGCCATGCCTTCATCGTAGTACCGAATCTTTGGGGACTCATGGAGCATGTCGACCGGGAGAACTGCCTCCGAGCCATATACCAGGAAGAATGAGGATCGTCCCGTGGCTTAGCTTGGCTGAGTGCGGAGCCCACAAAGCACAGCAGGGAGCTCACGCATCCAGCGGCTTTCATGCTTCCGGAGCGAGTCGATGACCCGGGCCTTTAGGCCTTGCAGGATCATGCCATTAGCATGTTCACTGCCCATTTGCTCGGGGATGCGCCACCGAGGCATACTTGACCTCGATGCATCTTTCTTCATAGAACTCCCAAAAATCGTTCTTGGTAAACTGCGTACCTAGGTCGGTGATGATCTCCCTTGGGACGCCGAAGCGGAAGGTAATGCCCTCGATGAATTCGACCGCCTTCTTCGCGGGGCAAGCTTTCAACAGCATTACTTCAATCCACTTCTTGAATTTGTCAATTGCGACAAAGAGGTAGGTGAAACCCCCGGGTGCTTTCGGGAATGGACCGACCATGTCGAGTCCCCAGAATGCGAAGGGCCACGACGGCGGGATCGTCTGGAGAGCCTGTGCCGGGAGATGGTGCTATTTGGCAAAAAACTGACACCCCTGGCAGCGCTGAACTAGCTCCTTGGCATCCTCATTGGCAGTCAGCCAATAGTAGCCCGCATCGGAAGGCTTTGCCGACCAACGTCCTTGCGCCCGCGTGGTTGCCACAGATGCCCGAGTGAATTATCGAGGATATGGATTCCACGGTCTGGGGGAACACACAGTAAGAGTACTCGGGTCGAGGCCACGCACTTGAACACCTCGGAGCCCACCATGATGTACTGCTTGCTACGTCGGACGACACATTCAGCCATTGCCTTGTCAAGAGGGAGCGCCTTGGTAGTGATACAGTCAACGAGCTCTCGGCGCCTGTCACCTGGGGCGTTGGTGATAGCAAGGACCGTCTCGGTTGGAGGCGGAGGGGCAGGCTCGGGAAGCTCCGAGTCTTTGATCGATGGTTTGTGTAACTCGGGGAGGAAGATCCCCTGAGGAACAGAGGCTTGGGAAGACCCGAGCTTAGCCAGCTGGTCGACCGCCGAATTGGTGTCTTGGAGAACATGGTGGAACCCGAGGCCGCTAAATTTGCCCTCGAGTTTTCGGACCTCGGCACAATAGGCATCCATCTTTTTGCTCGAACAGGACGAGTCCTGGTTGACCTGGCTAATTATTAGCTTCGAGTCATCGTATAACATAAGACGGTCAACGCCAATGGACTTGGCGATTCGAAGGCCATGGAGCAGGGCCTCGTACTCGGCGAAATTATTTGACGCCTTGAAAAGCAACTGGAGGACGCACTTAAGATGCTCGCCCTTCGGGGAAATCAAAAGCATGCCAGCTCCAGCGTCGTCAATGCTAAGGGAGCCATCGAAATACATGGTCCAGGTCGGCCGAGTTTCGGAGGTCGGCAGAAGCTACATTTCTGTGCATTCAGCCACGAAGTCAGTGAGGACTTGGGACTTGATGGCATTGCGCGGCTTGTAGTCGATGGAAAATCCACCCATCTCCAAGGCCCACTTGACTATCCGCCCAGTGGCCTCGCGATTCCGAATGATATCCCCAAAGGGGAACCCGGTCACCACCACCACCTTGTGAGCCTAGAAGTAGTGTCTTAGCTTTTTGGTGGTGATGAGGACTGCATACAACAGCTTCATCACCTGCGGGTAGCGTGTCTTCGACGGCCTGAGGACCTCGGATACATAGTAAACGGGCCTTTGGATCAGGCAAACGCGACCCTCCTCTGTGCGCTCGACAACCAGCACTGTACTGACGATAGATGTGGTCACGACAACATATAGAAGCAGTTGTTCCTCGGGGTTCGGAGCGGTGAGGACTGGCGGCGTGATCAAGAGGCGTGAACTCGGCAAAGGCCTTGACGGCCTCGTCTGACCATTGGAGATCTTTGCCCTTCCAGACCAGCTTGAACAACGGGAAATGAATCTTCTGAGAGATCTCATGCAACCCATGAGCTTCTGCATGTCCATGACACAGGACAGCTTCCACATATTAAGGATTGCTAAGATCTTCTCGAGGTTTGGCTCGATTCCTCGGCTGGAGATGGTGAAACCTAAAAGCTTCCCGGAGGGAACGCCGAATAGGCACTTCTTGGGATTAAGCTTCCATAGGTATTTGCGCAGGGTCACAAAGGTCTCAGCTATGTTGGACAAGAGGTCATCAAGGATCTGCATCTTAATTACGACGTCATCTACATAGGCCTCGACATTGCAACTAATCGGCTGGCCAAACAACGCCGGACAGCTCGGCCGATAGGTCGACTCGGTGTTCTTTAGACCGAAGGCCATCGTGGTGTAATAGAAGGCCCCGAACGGCGTAATGAAAGACGTCCTCTCCTTGTCAGACGCTTTGAGGCCTATCTCGATGATAGCCGAGTAGCGATCCAAGAAACACGGAGGGAACACCCTCGGTGAAGTCAACAACTTGATCAATGCGGGGAAGAGTAAATGGGTCTTTAGGGCAATGCCTGTTGAGATTGGTATAGTCAACGCACATTCTTCATTTCCCATTCCTCTTTTTTACAAGGACTGGATTGGCTAACCATTCCGGATGATACACTTCACGAATGAAACATGCGTCTAACAGTCTACGCAACTCCTTACGGATCTCGTCCTTGTGCTCTTGAGTGAACTGGCGCGGCCTTAGTTTGACCGGCTTGGCGTCGGGGAGGACATGAAGTTCATGCTCGACCAACTCCCAGGGTACTCCCGGCATGTCTCCCGGTTTCCAAGCGAACATATTGATATTCACGCATAGGAAGTCGATGAGCGCGCTTTGCTATTTATCCCCGAGGTGTGAGCTGATCAACACCGTCTTGGAGGGATCGGTGTTTGAGAGGGCGACAATCTTGTACTCGGTGAAATCTGCGGAGGGTCTTGACACGGGCAGCTCAGGGCAGGGGTCGTCCTCCCTCATCGGTGCCTTTCCTTTGGAATCGACACGCAATGGCGTGAAACCTCCAACGCGAGCCGAGGGAAGCTTCGCCTAGGGCGAGGCTCTCATATTCGCAGGCATAGGAGGTTGCGACATCCCCTCACACGGAGAATTCCGCATGGGGCCTCGATACCTTGAGGACCGGATACGTGTAGTGGGGGACCACCATGAGTTTGGCGAGGACCGGACGTCGAGCACCGCATGGTAAGCCATCTCGAAGTCCGCCACGTAGAACTTGATGAATTTGATGTGGAAATTCTCCCGCGTCCCAAACGTAACAGGGAAGGAAATGACACCGAGGGGTAGGCTCGCCCGGCCGGGGACAATGCCGTAGAACGGCGAGTCCGTGGGCTCAAGAGCGGAGAGGGAGACCCTGAGCTCGCGGAGGGTTCCTCGGAAGAGGACGTTGATACTACTTCCCCCATCGATGAGGACACGCTTGAGGCGTACCTTGAGCACCACCGGGTCCACCACCAGTGGGAACCAACCCGGCTTCAGGATGTTGGCCCACTGATCAGCCCGAGAGAAAGGGATCGGGACTTCCGACCATCGGAGGCGCTCAGGCGGCTTGGAGGAGATGGCGTTCACTCGTCGGGAGAGAAGCTTCTGTTGGCGTCGACTCTCCGGGGTCGCCTCACCTCCGAGGATCATACTGACAATGTGGGTTGGCTCCTAGAAGATGTATTCCCATCGGTGATCTTCTTTCCGGTGCTTTGGGTCCGCACTCCTCCCTTTTCGTGGCCTCGGGGGTCGGGGCTTCTGAGCCTCCCGGGCCATGTGGTCCTGGAGGGTGTAGCACTGTCGGATGGTGTGGTTACCTTCTGGGTGAAGGAAACTTTGCTTATCCAATGCCTCCTAGAATGATTCACCCGACGGCTCTCCCCTTGAGCCTGGCCCTCTCGATGGCCACGACTTCTAGAGTCGGCTTGCGCTTCATCTCGTCCCGTCGAGCCCATGAAGAGGTCAGTGGTCCAGTCTTCTTGGCGAGCGACGTTCGGGATTCGCCCACTCCTTGTCCCGGGACTCCCTTGGGAGGCGGGACTCGGGAGCGACCATCTCGTGTTGTTCAGCGTCCTCAGCATTGACGAAGCTCTCAGCGATGGCGGTCACTTCAGCCGGGGTAGTTGGCTTCGTCTGAACAAGAAAGTGGAACAGTTCGGATGGCTTCTGAAGGCCCTCGGAGAAAATGTGCATGACATCTTCATCAGTAATGCTCGCAACCGTGTTGCGGCGCTCCGAGAAACATCGAATGTAGTCCCGGATAGACTCGCTAGCCCCCTGCCGAACTTGGCAGAGGTCGTAACGGGTGGCTGGACGCTGCCAGGTGTCATGGTAGTTGGCTACGAAAGCACCGTAGAGATCATCCCAAGAATCGATGGAGTTCTCGGGGAGGCCTGCGAGCCAGTAAATGGCAGTCGGTGCCAGCATGACCGGAGGTAGTTTGCCATTACATTGGCATCGCCATTTGCGACTCAGACAGCTATACAGTACAACTGGAGCCATAAGGTGGGGTCGGTCTTGTCGTCGTAGGGGTCGATCCCCGTTGGACGGAAACCTTTGGGCCACGTGACCCGTCGGAGTTTGGCGGTGAAGGCCGCAAAGCAATCATGTCGGGGCATGACGTCGGGAGCTCCACTAAGAGGTCCGTGCATACGGTCGTACTCGTCCCAACGCCGCATCTCCTGGTGCCTCCGATCGGTGGTGCACCGCTCAACAACATTGCGGTCGTCAACACTTTGCATGATTATCTCACGTAGATCTCCCGTGTATTTGCTCCCTTGGTCTCGGTTGTACGAGCGCTCCTGGATGCCACCCGGGGCAGCCCCGTTCTTCGTGGCCGCATCCTTAGCAGGACACGGGGAGGCCAACGGACCACCACTCCGCTACGGCCGCGACCTCGAGCGCCGAGAAGTCCCAGATGGGCGCTCAGACGGGCCTAGGACGTTGAGCTGCGTAGCGGCTGCCTGGGTCATGGCCATGGCCTTCTGGACCTCTGGAGAGTTAGGAAGACCATTGAGCGCATGCTCGATGGTGACCAAGCTGGCCACAGGCGTCTGGAAGACCTGGTGTCCCTTGAACTCCATGGTGAAGTCGGACTCCAGGCGCTGGGGCTGGATGTAGGGTCGATGGGCCTGCTCGCACCGCGTGACCCACCCCGCGTTGCAGGAACGGTGCATGTTGCAATGGGCGTCGGACTCCTGAGAAACTGAGGCCTCATCATCGAACACCACTTCCGCCATCATGACGAAGTTGGAGGGCCAGTGTTACCAGGAATGAACATTGGGCCGCGGAACCGCCCAGCCGACGTTGTGCGAGGAAGTAGGCGTGGAAGCACATCCATCAGTGTGCGAGGGCGGAGAAGGCAACCCTCATGGCGAGGAAGTGGAACACGCGGAGTAGAGCCTATTAGGGCGCTTGAACTGGGTCCATATGTCGTCCTCCCTCTAGGCTGCCGCGCGGGCAGCCTGAGGCCCAGGCTGCCAAACCCTGGCGGTCATGCGGGTCTTGAGGTCTGAGGCCACTAGGCGCAAAGCCGCGCGCCTAAGCCTTGCCACCGCATGCTGTGGCGCGACTGCGTGCTCCAGCTCATCGGAGGCCACCTGAGAGAGAGTGAGGCGATAGAAGTCGTCGGTGCGAAACACCAGGGTGCCAAAGACAAAACTCGTCCCAACGGGATGGCAAAGTTGATAGGGAAGGAAATCACCATCAGATCGCACGGTACGAAGAACAACGCCCCTACTTGGTGCGCCAACTGTCGACGGGTGGGTCGGCAGTCCTCAATGGGGGGTGCCCAAAGAGGTGAAATAGAATGGTAGAGAAGTTGTTCCCCAACGGATCCGATGGTCGACTCGAGTTCGGAGACGAGCCAAAGAGTGAAGACATAGGGAATTATACTGGTTTAGACCTCCCGAAGGATAATGCGCCTACGTCTAGTGTTCTTTGTTGGGGTGTATGAGATCAAGAGTTACAAGGAGGTGTTCTTGGGGCTTGAAGCAAGCTGACCAAGAACAGGGAATAAGAAATACTATAGTTTGATCCCCTGGCCCCCTCGCCCTGTCCTCACTTTTATAGGTCAAAGGGGGCAGTTATAGGAGAACTTGGGGGCCAATAAAGCTATGTCTAATGCGCTAAAAGGTGAGTACAAACAACATCTAAAAAGGTACAAAACGGTCTGTTAGGTCCTATACACTGTGGGCATCTTGTGCTATCTCTCTCTGTCTTGCCTTGGGATCCCTACTCCACCTGAGATGCCTGTACTGTGCTATCGGGTGACGTCAGTCTCTACCAGGGCTGTCTGCTTCCTCTTCCTTCTTCCGCGCCAAGTCTTGTCCCAAGGATGGTTGAGGTCGAGGCATGGTTAACGGGGTTGAGAGAGGAGAACCGAGGTCGGACTCGGGGAATGGTCAGGACGTCCGACCCTGCAGGAGGGTGTCGGGCCATCGACCATGTCCCGAGGACTCTCGGTTTTCACTTCAGTGGGACATAGATTCCTATCCATAGGGTACCCTGGGGTGACACCCCCACAATGCCATACAAGGATGGCTGTTTCTGAAGACTATCTCACAAGTTCGAAGTTTTTTGGGCCTTGTGGGATTCTATCACCGCTTTGTGAAGGATTTTAGCACCATTGTTGCACCTTGCATGAGCTTACAAGAAAGATTGTCTTTTGTTTGGGATACATCACAAGACCTTGCTTTCAACACGTTAAAAGATAAGTTGACAAATGCACTTCTCCTCCAACTTCCTGATTTTAATAAGACTTTTGAGCTTGAATGTGATGCTTGTGGGCTTGGATTGGGTGGTGTTTTATTACAAGAAGGTAAACCTGTTGTATACTTTAGTGAGAAGTTGAGTGGGCCTATTCTGAATTATTTCACTTATGATAAAGAATAATATGCTCTTCTGGGCACTTTATAAACATAGTAGCATTATTTTTGGCCCAAAGAGTTTGTTATTCATTCTGATCATGAATCTTTAAAGCATATTTGTAGTTAAGGAAAACTGAACCTGCAGACATGTTAAGTGGGTTAAATTTATTGAATCTTTTCCTTACATTATTAAGCACAAGAAAGGGAAAGAGAATGTCATTGCTGATGCTTTATCTAGGAGATATACCCTGTTGAATCAAGTTGACTATAAAATATTTAGTTTAGAAACAATTAAAGACCAATATGTTCATGATCCTGATTTTAAAGATGTATTATTGCATTATAAAGATGGCAAAGGATGGAACAAATTCATTATTAGTGATGGGTTTGTGTTTAGGGCTAACAAGCTATGCATCCCAACTAGCTCCGTTTTTGATGCTGTTGTAGGAAGCACATGGGGGTGGCTTGATGGGACATTTTGGGTCAAGAAAACAGAGGACATACTTGTTGGTCATTTCTTTTGGCCAAAGATGAGGAGAGACATGGAGAGATTTGTTACTCGTTGCTCTACATGTCAAAAGGCTAAGTCACGATTAAATCCACATGGTTTGTATACTCCTTTACCCGTTCCTAGTGTGCCTTGGGAGGATATTTCAATGGATTTTGTGTTAGGCTTGCCTTGTACTCAAAAAGCACGTGATAGTATTTTTGTGGTTGTGGATAGATTTTCTAAGATGGCACATTTTATACCTTGTCATAATACTGATAATGCTACACATGTTGCTAATTTGTTCTTTTGTGAAATTGTTCGTTTGCATGGTATGCCAAATACAATTGTTTCTGATTGTGATGTTAAATTTCTTAGCCATTTTTGGAAACTTTGTGGGCTAAATTGGGGACTATGCTTTTATTTTCTACTACTTTTCATCCACAAACTGATGGTCAAACTGAGATAGTGAATAGAACTTTGTCTACTATGCTTAGGGTTGTTTTGAAGAAAAATATTAGAATGTGGGAGGAATGTTTGCCTCATATTGAGTTTGCTTACAATCGTTCATTGCATTCTGCTACCAAGATGTGTCCATTTGAGATTGTTTATGGATTTTTGTCTCGTGCTCCTATTGATTTAATGCCTTTACCATCTACTGAAAAATTGATTTTTGATGCTACCCAATGTGCCAAGTTGATGTTAAAACTGCATGAAACAACTAAAGAAAACATAGACCTCATGAATGCTAAGTATAAGCTTGTTGGTGATAAAGAAAGAATGGAATTGACTTTTGAACCCAGAGAGTTAGTTTGGTTGCATTTGTGAAAAGAAAGGTTTCATGCATTGAGAAAGTCTAAGTTGATGCCTAGAGTTGATGGACCTTTCAAAGTTTTACAGAAAATTAATGACAATGCATATAAGCTTGATATGTCTGCAGACTTTGGGATTAGTCCCACATTTAACATTGCAGATTTGAAGCCATATTTGGGAGAAGCAGATGAGCTTGAGTCGAGGACGACTCAAATTCAAGAAGGGAAACATGATGAGGACATCAATACCATCGATATATCCACTCCTACCCCAACCCCGCTTGGTCCTATTACTCGTGCTCGTGGCCGTCAACTTAACCATCAAGTAAGTTCATTCTTAAGCTCCTGTACATTATATATAGACAATGGAGATGTGTGCACCCTTGTTTTTCTTAGGAATGATAGAGAGGATCAAGAGGGAGAAGGATTCGCGCGGGCTAGATTCGGACAGCAGGATAGCACCAACTTATGACGGTTGCCACGGCTTCATACAGACTCCGATTTGAAACGTTCAAATACTTCACAGAAAGCTTATAAAGTATACTTTCCAACGGATATGGCCTCACTTCCATATCTATCCAGAATTGTCCGTAATCATCAAATTTGTACAGCTATCTTTCTCTGTCAGAGGTGTTATGCCACCAAATTGGACCGATGGGCCTTGTATCAAGTCGGGTCCATCACGGACCCCGACTCATCGCCCGACCCCGGGGGTCGGGAATTCTGGCATTTCCTCGAGTCTGACCTCGGCCCCTTCTCTCGACCCCGACTCATCGCTCGACCTCGAGCATCCTCGAGAAGAAACTTGGCAGGCATGGAGGAAGAGGGAGGAGACAGTCCAGCAGCATCTGACACCACCTAGTAGCACAGAAGCAGAGTCCCAAGGCTGACAGGAGTACAAGATACCCATGGTGTACAGGACCTAGCAGACCAACATGTACTTTATCAGATATTCTTTGTACCCCACTGTTTGTCTCTCTTAGTCCTAGCTTTCTTGGCCCCCAAGCTCATCTGTTCCTGCCCCCCTTGAGCTATAAAAGGAAGGACAGGGCGATGGGGCCAGGGAGAGAGGAGGAGGAGAACTCTAGCGCACTCCTTTGTAACTCTTGTCCATCATCCATCCCAAGAAAGAACACCATACACTGGACGTAGGCCTGTTATTCTTCGAGAGGGCTAAACCAGCATAATTCCTTGCGTCTCGTTCTTGGCTCGTCTTAGGATTCGAGTCGACCATCGGACCCGTCCAAGGGCAGCTTCTCTACCGATCTCTCTTCTACCTCCTCGGGGACCCCCCCTTGGTGGACTATCGACCCATCCGTCGACAACTTCCATAATTCATGCATAAACATTAATTAAATACAGTTTTTGCAATCAAATCAAGCTACTTGGTTTTTCTCTTCTCCGAAGGTAATTTTTTCTTCAATATGCTAGGATTGGCAAAGGACTATAGTATTGGTGGTTCCTTGTTGAGGTCGTAAGCGCCAGCTGGGTCTGGAATTTGAGCGCGGATGAATCTGCAAAGCTCATCATTGAGACCTTTGATGATGTGCGATAGGCAGTTTGCTTGTGTCAAGACCTAATCTCTACAACCCAAGGATGAAAAACATAGAAATTTTACTTAGTACTAGAATAGAATTGTTATATTTATGGCTTGGGTCTCTGAAAGATGGCATACTTGAGCACTAGAGTGCAGGTTTCTCTAACTACAAAATATAGCATGTCTTGCATAACATAAAGCCACGAGGTTTGTGCCACCGTTTTTTAAGGATCCATTCATGTTCAAAGACCCAAAATGTTGTTGCATCGACCGCGCATCTTCCTTACGGTCTTCGGACCCATGGTATCTCGCATATGCCCTATTAGTGAATCTTTAAGAAATTGGCAGTGACCTCTCCCTTTTCTTAGACTATCATTTATGCAGATCTTATTGCCATTAATATTGATTGTGCTGAGGACCCAGTGATAGCTGCACATAGGACAATGTATCAACAACTTTATATGTGTGGAGAGCAAACGAAACTGGAAATCGATGATAGTTACTTATGGAGAGAGGTAAGGCATATGGAGAGAGGTATGTGTTCAACTACATTTAGCTTGATCAGGGCATTGAAGAGAGTCCTCGATTTCAACTTCTTTGGCCAATTGCTTACCAAAGTTCACAAGCACTGGGTCTAGAAATGCAACCTTTTGGTTCGTGCTTCTACATTGATAAGAGCAATGCTTGCAAAACTAGACCAAAGTTGAGAGCTACTGGGATAAAAGTAATGGGTGCCAAATTAAGGACAAGATATCAGAGGTCTCACAATGACAACATTCGGAGGATGCTGACATCGAGATCCCTTCGTTGGTACGGCTTGAAGAGATCCTTATATTCTACCCAGCATACATTAGGGTCATGATGAAAGTCATGCTCAATGTAATAGGCACCGACCATGGCTTCATCGTGTGCAGCCGTCTCCAAACAAAAGTTATGCAACCAACACGCTTGAGTTCATAATTGTTCAATTTGTGAGTTAAACACCATGGGTTGTCCATGATGGAACTGCAGTACCACTTTGACATTTGGAAGATTATCTGCATCATCTAGGCTTTCTAAAACGGGTGACATACAAAATGCTTCTTCCTTAGACGATTTCTCTGCAATGAACAACTCCCTAGCCTAAGTATGTAGATCCTTCTTCCCAACAATTCTTCGAAAGTTCGATAGAGATTTCTTAGGTGGCTTCAGTGGTGCACACTTTATGAAATGATTTATCACTTTCTTTGGAGTTGGAATCTTCGGTTCCTCAGGCTTCTTAGGGACAAAAAGTGAAGTGATGTTGCCATTGACAGTCTTCTTAGGCAGTCCCGTTGTCGATGTTGAGACTAAGTGCAACTTGGTTGGTTGGCATCGCGACTTATTCCATGAAGCAGACCATTACAAGATGAAGTTATTGTTGGAGTCTTTTTTGGGGGTGGGGTGGACTCGGGGACTTCTCCGGAGGTTGTGGTTGACTCAGTGTGTAATCAAAATGGAGGTCATCGAGAGCATATAGCATCGTCCTCACGTGCACAATTGTTTGATTTTCTTCATTCCAAGTGTTTGCGCAACCATTGATCAAAAAGTTGTCATCATGTTCAGGATGGTATATGATACACATTGTTCTTCAGACAATGCTTGAAACGGTGACGGAGACGGCATAGTGCTTCATAAGCAACTTCTTCCTGAGCATAGAGAAAAAAATTTGCCTCACCACTGAATAAGAGCATAGATGGAAGATCTTCCTTTCGAAGACAAGAGTGATAGTTCCCTTGCAATGAGATTGATTTCCAACACGGGTAGATACTTTAACGTACTTCGATGGAGCATCATCTCTGAGATAATACACCATACAACAAAGCTCACTTGTAAAACCATAATTCCCATGGTGTTCAGCTTCCTTTTAAGCGTCTTACGTTCTTGTGCTACCATACTTTCATTAAACTTCTTGATCTTCTCGAGCAGATCACCCCGGATTTCGTCATAGCGGGCCATCTTCTTTTCCAACTTCTGCTAATAGGGGTCCATCTAGAATAAGTTGAAACCATATAGAAGAGGATGCATAAAACTTCCACAAGGAAAAATGAGATAAGGAGGAAAACAGACTTTTGCAAATAGATTTTGTTTTACCAAAGACACATCCTTATGGGCTTAATCGTTTGGCTTGAACTACAATTGAGATGACTCTGATACCAACTTGTCACGCCCAGAAATTCATACCTAATTTCCAAACTAATTTGTGCTTAAACCCTTATCCAAGAATCAATCGAGTTACATAAATTGACGATTCGAATATACAGTCCAAACAACGAAAGCGATAAATACTTACCGTTGAGGCTATTAGTCCCCGCCACGAAGAAAACTGTAGCGGAAAAAGGAAAAACTAGCGATGCTTTCAACTCCGCTCCCATAAGCAGCTCAACTAGGATCTAAGCCAAACATCTTCTCCTTCAAAACCTTCGTCAACTAAGGTTGATGATTATTGCAAGGTGAGTATATGGAATACTCCACAAGCCACACACCAAATATGCAAATTTATAGGATGTACAAAGAATGAGATAGTAGGGTTCATTTGCAAAGGCAACATTTAGCAAAACATTTAAAAGTAGTAAAACAGTAGAGTAATTAATTATAAATATTAATCAACACTAAACAACACACCAATGCTACATAGGCCTAACCATCTCGAAAAAATCCTCCTCCCGTGGTTGCACAAATCTATCTCGATACTAGGAGCTAACAAAGTATCATCACCAATTATTATCATTAATGTGTAGTTGTGAGACTAACCACGAAAAACATTGTTAGGCTCGCCCATAACCATGGCACGGCTATTCGAATATTTTTACTTTGGCCATAGTTCTACCAATGTACCCACAAGACACGATCTCACACATGTTAGCATGCCCCAAATACCATCATGGTACTGCAAAGGGAGAAATCGTGATAAGACCCTTCGCATAACATGTCCAACAACATGGTTACCCACTAAGCATCTGTCCAGTAGGGATGGCCAATTACCTAGACAGTGAGACTACTTAGTCCCCAAACAACTGTTGTATTATTATCCGCCACTTTAAAACAACACACCGTGGCGCCTCCCATTGGGACATGTTATACTACAGATTTAGTCATTACCCATATTGAATCATGATTAGTATGGTTAATGCTTCATAGCAGTAGCTCACGAACCGGTCCTTAATTATCATGAGCACGACCATCACAACCATGTGCTCATAACCCACCATTTGTCAAGTTTTAGTTGGCATATTAATTAACCAAACACGACCAACTGTCATGATATATCATGAATTAACCATAATTAATAATCAATGAAATCATTAATTATTCCCACATAAAATGATACTAAAATTTCTAATCATGGCTAAGCAATTACACTGATATCTAGCTAAACTATTATATAAAGTCCAAGCTAAGCAAGTTATAATCCATGACAATTAAGTCATCTTGGCCATAACATTGGGAAATAGGTTCAAACCACCCAATGATATTTGAAAATAGATGCACATTTGTGATAAAATCAAGGATTTCAATATATGATTAACATGCTCAAATGGATGTTTGGGATCCGTGTGAATTGTCTTGCAAACAAGCATCTTCAATTCATCTTCAGGAACTTCTCCGATGAACAAGCAATCTTCCAAAACGACGAAAACTACACACTAACAAGCAAAATGAGGAAAAAGACTAATAAAAACCAAACAAAGAGTACAAATAAAGTTCATAAATAGATAGAGCTTGAATTTAGATGAATTATGACACTTGAATGCCTTGATTCCGAGTTTGTACGAATTGCTTATAAATTAATAAAGTTTTAATCAATTAAAACCTGTAAAGAAAACAACTAAATGTTTTTTTACATCATATTGAATTATTTTTTACAAGAATAATAATGATGTCAGCCCTAGAAAGAGAAAGTTAAGATCAATGATAGGTGAGACCCACATGTCCTTAGATAGAAGAGGCTCGGGTCTACCATAGACTCAATGCATCAAGAGAGTCTATAGTGGTTCACGGTAGTCACGAGATCAACAACTAGGATCAGGTTGACCAGATTTGACCTAGATCCAACGGCACATATCGATAAGGAGAATGGATAGTTGAGATTCTATTGACTAGGGTGGACTGGGATCTGATGGCTTAGATCGAACCCAGTTTAGGATTTAGTGTAGCATTTAGATGACAGCCACAGTGACGTAAGTGCTGACGCGCTGATGACGGGGTGACGACATGGATAGCCACGCAGGATGGACAGCGATCGACACGGGACACAATGGTTGCCGAAAGGCGAGGACAGGGACGCGTAGAGGGGAACATGACAATCCTTGCTGATGGGACGGCGACGACGAGCGGTGACAGTGACAGGGTGAGTTGTGGCAAGCTTTTTGGTGACGGAGGTCCTCGGGTTGACGACGATGGTGACGTTCCAACAATCTCCAAGTGAAGAGGACGGGCGGACGAGCTTCTCCTAGGTTGTGCGACGTCCAACGACAATCGAGACGGCACTGGGGCTTAGCTGGAGTGCGATGGGCGGCGGTAGCACTCGGGTTTGCATCGATAAGGTCCTTCTGGCAGTCGTCGGTGCAAGGGATCCGGCAGCCGAGGTTCGTCACGACGATGCGGTTCCTATGGATGTGGCATCATGGAACAACGATCACTAGGGCGACGTCGTGGCATAACCAAAGATTGGCGACAGCAGCAGAGAGCGAGCGCGGCACGGAGAGCGACGGCGAGGGGACGGCGGCGAGGAAAAAGAGGAAAACAGAAGAGGAAATCGGGGAGTGGTCGATTTATAGCCAAAGAGGAGGGTCTGAGCTCAGCACGAGAGGATTTGGTGGCGCAAACCCTAGGGTTATCCCAACTTCACTGGAGCAAAACGGATTCGAAATCCATGGGATTTTGTGCAACTTGAAGGGGCTTTCTTGGGGTAAGGTAGGGGAGGAGATAAGGAACAAAACCCCTCAACAAATTTTAGAAACGAGCCACGAAGCCGGCAGGATTTTGCACGGGATGCGGCTCGGTCAGGCGGCGTCGGGGCGGGCACAGGCAGGACTCTGGCCCGAGCTAGGAGACGGACCTGACATGTGGGTTCTGGTCCCACATGTCAACGGGTGGGAGAGGGAAGAGGCGAGGCGAGCTGGCGGCGTTTTCTGGGCCGAGCAGGAGATGGGCCGGTGGGATTGGAGGCCGGCGAGGAAAAATAAAGGGAATGGGCCATATTTGGCCCGGATCGAGGAGGAGGATTTTAATTTGATTTTCTACTTAAATAATTGTTGAAATGATGTTGCATTTATTAAAAATACTTTTAATGCTCAAATAATTTTATAAAAATATAGCAAATACTTGGACACTTGAATATTTAAGAAAATTTTATCTAACTCAATCTAATGTTTTAAATTATCATAGGTTTTTATTCAAACACTACATTTAGTTATTAAATAAATTCTAGAAATTCTTTTTCCACAACAATTTATAATTTAGCGATTTTATGGTATGACATGGTCCGGTCTAGCATAAGAGATTCTGCATCCATAAGTATGTAAATAGGCTACTTCTCCTCAATTCATGATGGGTGTTATATTAGGATCGTCCTTTTTATTCATGATTAAATGGTTCTAGATTGTTTAGCGTGGCCTGTGTTTCACTTTTCTTTTTCATCTTTTCTCGTTTGAGATAAATACGCCATGCTGCTACTTCCTCGTATAGATTTAATTATCGACTATGCAAGATGGTTTGGGAAGAGAATGTTTTGTAGTGAAAACTATCCTGAACATTACGCAATTGTATTATGCATACTTCTTGTCTGCACACTAATGATATTTGCGTGCGACTTTCATCGCGTTCAAATAGAACATAAATTTATGTAGTATTCGGTATGAATTCAGTGCACTGTATTACTCTAGTCTCTAGGTGAATTGCACAGTGAATCATAATCGAAAATACCTATTCTTGTTCATAGTTGTAGTTCTACAAGAGGTAGGGTATGCACCATAATCTTCTAAACCATTTCCTTTGTGCAGTTAAAAGAATGCCAACACACCCATCTAGCTACTTATTCATCATAGTAGCTTCGAGGCACTGATGAGAGGTTGAAGTGCGTGATCAATCTCGTCGAGTTAGTGGAATGGAGCGCTTGGTTTAATGGAATCGTAGAGTTATTTGCTCTATTATAATTTCGACATTGAATGCATATGTGAAGGATATTCTAGCTTCGGCGAACTTCTAGTTCACAATACTAGTCATCTTCCATTATTCAAAATGTATGCAAATCACATACGGATAAAATACACTAAAGCTGCAATATAATGGTACACAATTTTCAATATATATGCAACCTATTGATTGAAAGTAATAAAGACATCACAAATAATCAATAATAGTAATGCAAAACATAAAGTGCATAATCTTATATTATCAGCAATAAAATTGCCTTAAATACATAAGATCGGATCAAAATTCAAAATCCCGGGATTCCTTTATGCGAGAATATGATTTTTCTATGATTTATGTAAATTCCAAGGGCCATTCAACAAGTTTCCCTGTTCAGAAGAGGTGTATTTTTCATAAATTCCAGGGGTTTACATGCGAAACTTCTATAGCAGGGAAAACACGCTTAATTTTCAAAAAAGACAGGAGCCATTTTGTCAAATCATGAGATTCATGTCCTTCCTTTCTTTTTTCCTCTGCCCTTTCTTTCCCGTTGACTTCGCGCTGGATGCAGCGCGGCGGTGGCACGGCGGCCTGAGCGGCGCCGAGGCCGAGACAGCGCAGCGCCCGGATGGAGCGCCGGCGCAACGCGAACGAAGCCATGCGGCGGCAGCACGGCGCGACAGCTGTCCGTGGCCATGGCACGGCGCAACCAGGCTGGGCGGCGGCGTCGCGGCTCGGCGCAGCCGAGCAGCGGCGAGGCCATGCAGCGGCGGGGCACGGGTGCGGTTGGCAGTAGGGCCCCGTGCGGTTGACGACCGACGTCGCCATCTGCGCTTTTTTTTCATTTTTTTTCTTGTTCTTCTCCTTTCTTTTTCCTTCACATGATGGCGCGCGCGGTGGTCGGCCAGGCGACGAGCACGCGGCGCGCGCTTTGGTCGGTTCGGCGACGATCGCGCGGCGCGGCAGTAAATTGCAGCGCGGCGGGCGTGCGAAATTGCACAGCGTGCGTGCGCACGGCGCGCGGGCCGCGCGGCTCAGTCCCGGCCTCGATGCATGCGAGGCGGACGGCGCGGGTGTGGCCGCGGCTGTTTGCCGTCGTTGCTTTTCTTTTCTTTTCTTCTTCTTTCTTCATCCTCTCCGGCCAGCGCCTCCATGGCACGGCGGCGGCACGGTGCCTTGCAGGGTGCGGTTGGTGCACTGTGGCACGAGTCGGCTCGCCCATGGCCTGTTGCTGGTGGCTCGGGGGCGGCATATGTTAGCTGTCCTGCTGCCATATGGTGCCGGCGCGATGCGGTGTCCATGGGTGGCGTGGCGTAGTGAAAACGCGCATGGCCGGCTAGAACTTCCGGAAAAATCTACCAAATTGGCTTTCGCATGGCGGATTTCTCCGGGAAGAGAAAAAAGGGAACGAGGATGAGAAGAGGAGTTCGTTTTTCACGATTGGATATGCAAAGGGGATCTACGAGTTCTTTTAATCTTTTTCTTTCTCGATCTCCGATGAAACATCGCGCTGATAACATG
Source organism: Oryza australiensis (assembly GCA_019925245.2). NCBI lineage: Eukaryota > Viridiplantae > Streptophyta > Magnoliopsida > Poales > Poaceae > Oryza > Oryza australiensis. The sequence goes on from JAIFGZ020000499.1 coordinate 543,387, forward strand.
AGTCCGTCGTAATACATAGTAGCTCAAAAGAAATTACATAATTTAAAAAAATGAAGACATAATAAGTAATAGTGGTGAGACTCTCATATCATTTATTATTGTAGCATCAAGTATATAATGTGAGCAAACTTTTTATATAGCCATAATTTTTAAGGGCAATTGATAAACCCACCAAGTATATTTGGCCAGGCCTTCGTGGGCCAAGCCCAGAAGTTTCTCGGCACAGAATAAAAAAACTATCGAAATCAACTACCAAATCTAACTACGGCTTTCGTGGTTGACAGCAATTTTCTATTTCCATGCTGAACACGAGCCGCACTTGAATCAGTGCTCGCAGCCTCACAGCCTCACTCTATTTAAACCCGAGTGGCCCAGTCACGATGTGATTCACTACTGGAGAAACGATTTTTTACGGACGAGGCGCAAATAGGTTCCAGACGGGTTATAAAGGTAGCATCGAAAAACCGGTCCGGGGCCGGCAATTGCCCGCACGGGATAATCGCTTTATTCCGCATACCCACTTAAGAGACCGCACGGGATATTATCCTATGCGGTCGCTTAAGTAGACCACACGAGATAATTCTATTATTCACGCGCGGCCCACTTAACCGACCGCACGGGATAATAGCGTATTATCCCGTGCGGTCCACTTAAGAACCCGCACGGGATAATCTCTTTTCTCGTGCGGGCCTCTTAAGTCGACCGCATACGATGATGCTAAGCTGTTGCTATATTTATTTGATTTATTTTATTTTCATGAATTTTTTGCCAAGTCTCACATTTGAACTCTAAGTGATTAAAAAATAGAATAAAATTAGTGGAAAAATTATATTCATGTTGTTTAGACATGCTTGAGTCATTATCCTGTATATGGAATAAATTTTGAATTTTCTTCATGAAATAAGGAACCTATTGATCAAACGATTTTAAAATTATATAAATAGCAAACGAAGTCGAAAAATCATGAAAATTGTCTGGATGTCATGATATTATACGTAGAGGCTGTGGTAAAAAATTGATCCGGCTTCCAATATTTTATGAGATACGTTATCGCGTGCGGTCGGCTTAAGGGTCCTCACACTAGGAAAAATTTTGAAAAAAATTTCTTCTCTACCCAAACTTTCTCTACTATGTAAATACAACATTTAACATCTAATTATAAAATTTGGTAATTTTTTGATTGGTTTTGCTATATTTCTTTGATTTATTTTATTTTCATGAATTTTTTTGCCAAGTCTCACATTTGAACTCCAAGTGATTAAAAAAATAGAATAAAATTAGTAAAAAAATTATATTCATGTTGTTTAGACATGCTTGAGTCATTATCCTGTAAATGAGAATAAATTTTGAATTTTTCTTCATGAAATATGATTAGGAACCTATTGTCCAAATAATTTTAAAATTGTATAAATAGCAAACGAAGTCGAAAATCATGGAAATTGTCCGGATGTCATGATATTATACGTAGAGGCTGTGGTAAAAAATTGAGAAGGTTTCGACTATTTTATCACATACGACGCTCACAAAACCAAAGATTATTGAGAGAAGATTAGAAGTGTTGAAAAGGATTGTTTAGATTTGGAGAGAAAGTGACGGTAGAATAGTCTTTTGATTTCAAAATTTTTCAATAGGCAATAATTAGCATATATTGATGTATGAAAAAATTTGGTAATTTTTGAATCAATTTGATAATTTTTTCATTAATATCCAATTTGATGAAAAAAAGAAAGAGGGGGTCGATTATCGCGTGCGGGCCGCTTAAAGCGCACGCACAAGAAAATATCTTCCCGTGCGGGTCGCTTAAACCGCCCGCACGGGGAGATCGTTTTCCATGCGGGCTACTTAAATCGCCCGCACGGGAAGTTCGTTTTCCATGCGGTCCTCTTAAACCACCCGCACGAGAAGATCATTTTCCGTGCGGTCGTTGCCGACCGCACGGAAAGATGGTGGTCTATATATACTCGCGCGCGGCTCCCAAATTTTTCTAAGTCCCCAGTGAAAATCCAAACAACCACCGCGCCGTCAGCCAAAATCTAGCGCCGCCGCCGGATCCCCTTGTTCGCCATCCTGCGCGCCGAGATCCAGCGCCGCGAGATCCAGCGCGCCGCCGCCGCTCATCCCTAACCCTCGCCGCCCGCCGCCGCCCTCCCCTCACCTCACCTGCGTCCCATCCTCTCTCTCTCCGTCGGCCGACAACAAAGCGCGCGCCATCGTCCGTGCCCCTTCACCGACCTCACGGCCGTCGTCCGCCCCTTCACCGCCCTCCCTCTCTCTCTCGTCGCCGCTCGTCGGCCTCAAGACCGCCCACCACCGCCGGCCGCCTGCACGGCCACCTTCACCGAGATCGCCGCCTCTCCACCACTCCACCGCTCCCCGCCGCCCCCACCACCGGTGCCCCTTCACCGCGCGCCTCAAGATCCGGGGCACCACGGTGCCCTTCACCGCCGCCCTCAAGATCTTCACCTTTCACCGGCTCATCGTCGCCGCCACCTTCAAGACCGCTTTGTCCATCCCCGTGCGACCTCCGTCGGCCACTGGTTAGTACTCCACCCGGAATGTGGATGTTTGCTATGTTCTTACGAGAAGATGATTATGCTAAGTTGATTATATGGATGTGGATGAATGGATTATGGATGTGATTGTACTTGTGATGGATGGATTATGGATATGATTGTATTGTGATGAATGGATTAGATAAATTTTGGATGAATGTTAGATAATTTTTTGATGAGTTTTTGATATAAGCGTAAAATGAACTTTTATTTATTTGATGGAACTCTAGTTAATATTGATGGAAATGTAAAATGGACAGCGTTTATTTTTTGATAGATTTGTCACGATTTTTTTGTGTGAAATGATGTGTATGACTTCAATTTTTTGATGGAAATGTAAAATGGACTATTATTTTTTGATGAATTTTTTTCATGTGAAATAGTTCTTGTGAAATTTTTATGTGAATTAGTTGATGTGAACGAACGGACGCATGGACGAGCGAACGAACGAGTGTTCGTCCATTCGTTTGTTTGTGGACGAACGTGAAGGGTTACGCGGAGGCTACGCTAGCCGAAAACAAAAACTTTTAACCGCGCAAACCAGGAACACTTGCAAGTAAGGGCCGATAGATCGTTACCGATTGGAGTAGAGTGCGGCGGAATAGCCAATCGGGGCAATCCGATCCAGGAACAGTGTAGCCGATTCCCGCAAGCCGAGCCCGATGCAGGGGACAACCGATTCGCCAATCAGCCCGATTCGCAGATGCGTCCCCGATGTGTTCTCGCGCCTCGCTCCGATGCGCTCGACCGCAGCCGATTCCTCCCTGGCCCGATGAACGGTGCGCAACGTAGCGGCGCCTCTCGCGTATCCACACGTCCGGGGACGAACGTCGAACACCCGTGTGCTAGCACGCGATGCAAGGCTAGGGTTTGGCTCGAAAGTGGGGAGGGTTTCTGTGGAGATTGATCTCGGCGACTTTTGTTGCGGATTCGGTTCAACGCGATACGAAACTCTCTACCCTCGCCCCTTTATATAGAGTTGGCCGCGGGACTAGTGGCGATCGGACTCTATTTTGAATCGAGATCTCATCCGTATCTCATAGAGTTGGCCGCCCACACGTCGTAAGCCCATAGGACTCTATCCGATCGGATCCCTATCCGATCGAGCCGTATCCGAGTCTAACTCGAATATCTATTCTATCCCCTTAAGCGTGCGACCCTGTAGGATCGGGTATACTCGGTTTCGGCTATAGTCTAACTTAGCCGATCGTCGGCTCGACTCCAACTCAGCCACTGTCAATAGCGGCGCCTAGCAAGCACATATTGACACCATAGTATACAAGAATATAATATTTTCTACGAACTGTAATGTGTACACAAATCCCTTTGCCTCACGATACCGGTTAAGCTATAGGCAAGATGTGTGCCATCCCTTCAATAGCTTAACCATTCACTCGAACCGTATTGGATTATCGTCGTTGATTGACTCCTCAATCAACTTAGCATGGCCATGCATTTCCATAATCCATTACCTCGAGGGGCCCGGAGATATCTCTCCAAAGGCGGGGGCAAATTCCATCTTGATCATTCACATCCCACTCCATGTTTCATAGCAAACCCGAAAACTACCTTTATAACTACCCAGTTACGGAATAGTGTTTGGTAGTCCCAAAGTAGGCTACTACACATGTTGGAATCTATGGTGATCTCAGGTCTAAGGACTTTGTACCAACACTACCTGAGACCAACTAATGGCACATTAATTCCTGTAGTGTCTCATGGTGGGTCTATCCAACAATGTGTTCTCCAACATATGTGTCCATGTTTATTGATTTGGTATCTCCATACCCATGATCTATGAGACATGATCATCAATCAATAAACATGCCGATCTTAGAATCATATTTGTTCCAACAATATAACATATAATCAGGGATCGTTTAGAAATAGATTCATACATAAAGAGTTTCATAAATAAGTCATGCACTTATTGATCAATACAAGATGTCTATTTCATGGAACTGAATAACACTTTATTCATTTATACATAAACAATTACGTGATATCCAACATCTCCATGTTGCCTCTAGGGCATATCACTAACAGAACGGACGAACAGACATGGACGAACGGACGGACGAACGAACAACCGAACGAATGACCGAACGACCGACCGAACAAACGAACGAATGGATGAACGATTCGTGCGTCCGTCCGTTCGTTGGGTCGGTCGGTCGGTCGTTCGTTCGGTCGTTTGTTTTAGGATGAATTTTAGATTTTAGGTTAGAATTTAAATTTTCAAACACATATACCCACCGTCTCCTCGGTATATTCTAATCTTCCTCTCTCCTCTCCCTCTCCTCGGTCTCTCATCTCTCATCTCTTTCCCTCCCCCAATCTCACCTCTTCTCACGGACAAAATAGGCAAACATATATATTTTCATCTCTCGTCTCTAATAAAGAGAAGAAGGAAATAAATACATTTTTTCATTCGTCTTTGTCTCTATATTTGTTATGCATGTCCTTAATATTAGATAATATTACAAGTTGTGTGTTCACAAATTTTACAAGTTGTATTTATTAACAACCGTAGATCAAATGTCGAACGAAAAAGCTCCCTCCGAGGCACGCAACGTCGAATCAATGGAGAAGTCTTCGAGCGAAGGCACATGGCATGAACCAAGCGATCCATTCATCGAGTTATGCAAGCACCAGCACCACCGGTTGAAGAAGACCCGGACTACATCCCTATCGTCCGGTGCTGAAGTCGAGACGGACACGGCAACGTCCGCTCCGGTAGAAACCGACACGTCTGCGAGCGCTGGAGGACGTCAAAAAAGAAGATGTGGTCAGAGAAGTAAGAACCAATCCCCCAAGGAGACATATTATATCACCTCTCTGAACTATGATGGGAAGCCATTAGAGCCCAAGGTCGCAATGACAAAGTTCGGCGGTGCTTGCGGGGTGCGGCGGAACCCACGACCCTTTAAATGTAGATTCTGGGAGCGGTGGATGACAACTTGAAGAACTTCATATGGAACGAGCTGCGAAATGGCTTGTATATCCACAGTTCGAGGCTGCGGGAAAAGAGTTTGCTTAAAAACGATTTGGGGGAGGTGGAGCGAGTGGAAATCGGACTTGAACACTAACTACGTGCAAAAGAACAAGTCCCCATTCGAAGACTACGGGGGATTACGCCCGCTGAATGGGATAGGTTCGTGGCAAAGATGACAAGCCCTGGAGCCTTAGCACGGAGGAAGAAGATGTCCGACCTCGCGAAAAGGAACAAGTACCCGCAACGGTTGGGCTCTAGCGGCTACGATGGCCACGTAGAGAAGTGGCGAGCAACCGAAGAACAGTTTGCCGCCCAAGGAAAGCCCCTGCTTGTGGATGCACTAAAAGAAAGAAGCAAAAACTGGGTGTGGGCACGCAGTACGGGACAGGTCACCGACGAGGAGAAATCTGTTCGAGGATCCGGATATAGAGCGTGTGACCACAAGTCTAAAAGACATAGCCGAAAAGGAGAAGACTAGGGAATTTATTGCTAAAAGGGAACATGATCAGTTGACAGTTGCATTGGGCAACGCTGAACATTCTGGACGAGTAAGGGGTGTATCGTCAAAGACAAGTTGGAAAGAAGGGTTTCCTAGGGAAGCTGCAAGTTACAAGAAAAGGGACAAGTACAAACATAAACTTGAAGAAAAGATAGCAAAACAAGTTGAAGAACATTTCTACTCTCTTGTTGCACAGAATCGCCAAGTCTTTCCTAACTTCTTTCAGCAATCTGAAGAACCCACAATACACATGCCCAGTAGCGTCGGGTCAGTTGACACCGCACCCTATCCCGTGGATACCATAACTGGCCCGACGCCCTGCAGCCTCCTCGTGCCGATAGGAAGGGTCGGGAAGAGAAAGGAGGTGGGTACAGGACTTGCTATACTAGGGCGACAATTTCACAACACTCCAATCCCTAAGGAATATGCAAGGGTGCAGGTGGCCAAGGTGCATGCAAAGCATAAAAGCTTAGAGCTAGACATTCCAGCACCTGAAGGGATAGAATTGCTTGGGGATGCGGTGAATCAATTCATTCTATGGCATCGACGAGATAACTTACTGGTCGGTACATCGTCAGCATCCTCAGTACAGTCAGTTCCTCAGATTGCTGCTGCGCCTGCATCGCCTTCTCCAACAGGGCCTGCTTCCCCACCTCGCTCCCCACCTCGGCCTGCTTCACCACCTCGCTCCCCACCTCGGCATGCTTCCCCACCTCGCTCCCCTCCTAAGGATAAAGGTCCTGATTCGCCAATGCCGTCAGCCCCTGAAGTCATTGCACAACATATTCACCAATCTCCTCCGACACCGCAGTCGGCATTGGCAGTACCCCAAAGGCCCCTCCTACAAACAACAAGCCTTCCAAGTCCGAGCAAGCTCTCTCGTCAGATTATCCCAAAGATGATTCGATCAAGCTATGACAAGGAATTAATGGCCAAAGACGACAGAGACTTAGGGTTCTTGACGAGAGAATTGGGGCTCAGCATGCTTACTGTGAAGGTCCCGGATGATGCGTTCACCAGTGGCCCAAATGGGATGCTGGTCATCGATTTCAACGACCTTCACGCATTATTCAGGATGGAAAAAATGGATATAAATCTCGTTGCCACGTTTTTCCTGTAAGTATCTGCTTAACTTAATGTCATTAAAGAATTGATTTACAAACTAACTTGTGAATAATTAATTACTCGCTGCATTACTTAGGATGCAATACGCAGACGCGAAAAAGACCAACTATCTAGCTACGTTCGTTAACCCAACAAGGATATGCTTTGGACGAAACACGAGTTACATATTCGTAAAGACTCCGTTGAGTTCAAAGGCAAAACGAAGAAACAAAAGGACGCGATCATCGAACAATTGCACAGGGACAAGATGATCGCGGTAGCATTCTACTTGGGCCGTGCTATGTTCGAACACGAGAGACAAAGAAGTCCTAATGGTCCCTTATGTGTTGCGAGTAAGTAATATTCATCCGTAAAACCGATATTTTACTAATATCCCCTACAATTAACATATCTCTTCGATCTTTTACGCGATCACTACATACTATTTTTGGTATATCTGCGGACCACTTGACCGTAGTGCTTGATCGGCACACTACGGCCAGGAAAAATTTAAAGAGTTCCTCGTCATTTTAAATTTGTAAGTACTATCATGCACCATTTAATAAGTTTTGTATGTTTTTACTATCGAATAATTAAACAATTGATCGGTAAACATGCATTATTTTGTCTACGAGAGCACACCATAATTATGTAAGGCAAGGTGGACCGGTCAAGGATCCACAAAAGAGGAAGCTTCTTGTGAAGACAAATTGGCCGGTAATTATATGCTCGATATATGCCGACATTTATCTTGTGTTTAACTTCAAATTGCGACGCATGCACATAATAAATTTTATTCAACACGGTGTTATAAGCAACCACCGAGGCACTAACCTTTGCGGCTACTACGTATGTGAGATGCTTAGAATCTACGGGAGATACACTACTAAGTTCGAACAAGTAAGTTCATCGAGAAATATATCTCTACTTGTTATTGATCTTGTATAATTTTCCTAATCGTATGTATATGTGTACTATTTTTTAAACGAGATCACGGAAGTTTCGGTTGTAGCGAACCGGTTCGACGATAGAACCATGCTTAACTTGGTTGCGAGATCTTTGCCGCTTCATCCGTCGCGATGTCCGCAACCATTTGGGCGATTTCTACGATCCGGAGAGCGAGCTGGCGACGGACGATAAATTCAAACGACTTAGGGAGTGGGAAAAAGAGCACCGTCATTAAATTTGTAAATTATTTGTTGCTATAGCTATACTTATGTTATAATTTGCGAGACAATTGAAACTAGCTAGCTTGATATGTATATAAACATACGCATGATCGATCTTTGTTATATATATATATATCTTTTATGATGAAATAATATTAAATGTCTTTTTTTCTCGTTCGCGAAATATATATATTGATCCATTTAATATTACTGAGAGAGACAATAGGGGGCTAACAGAACGTATACATAAAATAATGGGCACGACCATCTTCCCGTGCGGTCGGTTAAGCGGTAAAAGACCAACTATCTAGCTACGTTCGTTAACCCAACAAGGATATGCTGGACGAAACACGAGTTACATATTCGTAAAGACTCCGTTGAGTTCAAAGGCAAAACGAAGAAACAAAAGGACGCGATCATCAAACAATTGCACAGGGACAAGATGATCGCGGTAGCATTCTACTTGGGCCGTGCTATGTTCGAACACAGAGACAAAGAAGTCCTAATGGTCCCTTATGTGTTGCAGTAAGTAATATTCATCCGTAAAACCGATATTTTACTAATATCCCCTACAATTAACATATCTCTTCGATCTTTTACAGCGATCACTACATACTATTTTTGGTATATCTGCGGGACCACTTGACCGTAGTGCTTGATCTGGCACACTACAGCCAGGAAAAATTTAAAGAGTTCCTCGTCATTTTAAATTTGTAAGTACTATCATGCACCATTTAATAAGTTTTGTATGTTTTTACTATCGAATAATTAAACAATTGATCAGTAAACATGCATTATTTTGTCTACAGAGCACACCATAATTATGTAAGGCAAGGTGGACCGGTCAAGGATCCACAAAAGAGGAAGCTTCTTGTGAAGACAAATTGGCCGGTAATTATATGCTCGATATATGCCGACATTTATACTGTGTTTAACTTCAAATTACTGACGCATGCACATAATAAATTTTATTCAACACAGTGTTATAAGCAACCACCAGGCACTAACCTTTGCGGCTACTACGTATGTGAGATGCTTAGAATCTACGGAGATACACTACTAAGTTCGAACAAGTAAGTTCATCGAGAGAAATATATCTCTACTTGTTATTGATCTTGTATAATTTTCCTAATCGTATGTATATGTGTACTATTTTTTAAACAGATCACGTAAGTTTCAGTTGTAGCGAACCGGTTCGACGATAGAACCATGCTTAACTTGGTTGCGAGATCTTTGCCGCTTCATCCGTCGCGATGTCCGCAACCATTTGGGCGATTTCTACGATCCGGAGAGCGAGTCGGCGACGGACGATAAATTCAAACGACTTAGGGAGTGGGAAAAGAGCACCGTCATTAAATTTGTAAATTATTTGTTGCTATAGCTATACTTATGTTATAATTTGCGAGACGAATTGAAACTAGCTAGCTTGATATGTATATAAACATACGCATGATCGATCTTTGTTATATATATATATATCTTTTTATGATGAAATAATATTAAATGTCTTTTTTTTTCTCGTTCACGAAATATATATATTGATCCATTTAATATTACCGAGAGAGACAATAGGGGGCTAACGAACGTATACATAAAATAATGGGCACGACATCTTCCCGTGCGGTCGGTTAAGCGGCCCGCACGGAATATTCTATTATCCCGTGCGGGCTGCTTAAGCCAACCGCACGGGATAATCTATCTTCCCGTGCGAGCAACTTAAGCCGACCGCACGGATAGTCGATCTTCCCGTGTGGTTGTGCCGCCCGCATGTGAAAATGATCTTTTCCGCACCATTTCACGCATGCGGACAGACCTTCTACACGGGAAGATGTCTTTGACCCGCATGAAAAAATCGCTTTTCTTCGGTAGTGATATCAAACAGACCAGTTACCATTAGGGCAAACTAATCGAGATAGCTTAGATAGCATTGGCAGCGCAGGCTCCCAACATGTTGGCACCGCCGACCGACGACGAGCTGCTGCATGCGCAGGCCGACCTGTGGCGCTACAGCCTCTACTTTGTCACGTCCATGGCGTTCCAGTGCGCCGTCAAGCTCGGCATCCCCACCGCCATCCACCGCGCCGGCGGCGCCTCCTCGCTGCCCGACCTGGTCGCCACCCTGGCCAAGCTCCCGTTCCTCCGCCGCGTCATGCGACTGCTGGTCCACTCGGGCGTCTTCGCCACCGACGAGACCACCGAGGCGGGGAAGTACTGCCTCACCCGCTGTCGTGGCTCCTGGTAGAAGACGCTGGCGCCGCGCCCGTCATCGACGGCCACCCCAGCCAGGTGCCCGTGGTGCTCGCCGCGACGTTCAGGCACTGCGTCGAGGCGGCGATGGGGCTCACGGACTGGTTCAGGAAGGACCTGCCGCCGTCGCCGTCGGCACCGCCATCGCCGTTCGAGGAGGTGCATGGCGCCACGCTGTTCGACGAGAGCATGGCGAATCTTGACTCGGAGTCCGACTCGATGTTCAACGAAGGTCTAGCGGCGTACGACCACTCGGGCTTCGCGACGGTTCTGCGGGAGTGTCGCGAGGTGTTCCAAGGGGGAGTCGCTGACGGACTGCAACGGCGGCGGCGGCGACGGCGCTGCAGCGAAGACAATCGTCGAGGCCTTTCCGCATATCAAGTGCACCGTGCTGCACGCACCTTCCCGGGTGATCGGCGAGAAAC